>JAVJIF010003385.1:205000-410908 GCA_038442645.1 Agave tequilana | reverse complement strand
TTTTTTTAGACCTGTTACATAACAATTGGTCGGTGTTTACATTATATAACGAGTTATAACGAGTTATATAATGGGTTTTTTAAAACACTGTTCTAAAACGTCACTTCAAAAATAATATTTAATTTTAATATTATTTTGTGGTTAACTTTCCACTTACACTTTCACATTACTACCAAATACCAAAAACACCATATACTTTTTCACTTACATTTCCACATTACAACTAAACACCGAAAACTTATTTCCACAAATTCCAATTTCCCATTACGCTTCCATATTTCTCACTCCCACTTGTAGTCAATTACAGTTCAAAACGTCACTTCAGAAATAATACTTAATTTAATATTATTTTGTGGTCAACTTTTCCACTTCCACTTCCACATTACTAACTAAACACCAGAAACAAAATACACACTTTTTCACTACACTTCCACATTACAACCAAATGCTGAAAAACTTATTTTCACAAATTTCAATTTCCCACTACACTTCCATATTTCCTACTCCCCTGCCTATTTTCCTCCCACTCTCATGAATCCAAAAACGCGCCCTTTGAGTCGCAACAAAAACATACTGCAGCTAAGGATGCATCATGCATGCCTTTCTTCATCGCTACCACCAAATAACAAAGAAAATATTTAGATCATTTTTTTTGTTGAGAAAGAAGCTGGAGGTCACCCTTAATTATTCAAGTTTGGGAGCAGGTGAAATTCACGCAACATATATTTTTTTCTTGTGTGTGTGTGAGAGAGAGAAAAGAGAGAGAGAGAGAGCCAAAAACATTATAAAACATGAAGGCAAGCGTCTTGTGTGAAAGCATCAGAACAATTTCTACAAGAAAATGGATGCAGACAGACAATCTTTACCTACACACTGCTAAATATAGTGTTATGTGAATTGACTGATGGTGAGGAATAAAGATAGAAAGAGAAATTAATAACAAAAGTCATGGAATGTGAGTACATTTTGAGAAATTTCTCACTATGTATTATTAGATCTAAGAGAATTTCTACATCTAAGCTTGAAGTTTAGATCCAGTCCGTTGCAAAATTTCAAACCCCTCCGAATGTCTAATACTCAAAAAAACACAAAATAACATGCTACAATAAACATGCTGTGAACATACAGCTAAGCAAAGTGTTTAATACCCCAAAAAACACAAACATAGTGTGAACATTGAACTAATGAAGTTCTATAAAATTAACAAAAAACCACCATCCCTGCAATAAACATGCTCTCTATTTTAATTCTTTTATCTCAACTTTGTATTATGAACTCCCTACAATTTTGGATTCAATTTTTACTCCCATCCAGAAGCTTCAAGGTTTCTCTTCTTGATGGACTTCTAACTCTGGGTGCATCAGCCAAACAATGTTTTGATGAATTACTTTTAATGAAATTACAGAGCTTTGTACTTCACCATTTTCAGAAAAATGAAACAAATAAAATAAATGTTGCTCAAAATCTGGTGTAGCTCATTTTCTTTCTTGATTATTGGACAATATGCATGATGGTTGTTTTTTTTTTGGGTCTTGTGAATTATTAAGAGTTACATTGCAGATCAAATTGGAAAAAAAAAGGCATTGAAAACTGGCATTTTATTATCTTAACATTTTCAAGAACAGGGAAAAAAATCAAAAGGTGAAGTACCTCTTTGCGCCATACGTCGGCTGTGTTCAATAAAACTGTTAGCATGATCTTAATCTAAAAGAACATTAAGCACTGCCAAAAAAACCAAAAAAAAGAAAAAAAAAATCTGAAACGAGATACTTGAAAAAACTATACGAAAAGCTTCAATAATTTCCCAAGTCAAATAATTTCCCCACTTAAATAAGAAGTTGAGACAAGAATTTCTCAAGAAATTATCTAAAGAGGCTCCAACCCAAATAATAGTCAACATCCATCAAATAATCATGAAAGCAGATAAGGATCACTTCGAGCTCGAGCTCTCAGTTTACCTCGACAAAGAAGTTGTGGAAAGGAGGGAAGATCCTCGGACTTGGCCATAGCCTAGATCTGGTTTGCAAGTCGCTTCCTGAAGCTACCAGTGAAAGAACTGGCAAAAAAGAGAGAAATTTGAGATCTCGAGCTCAAGAGAAAGAGCACAAAGAAGTTCAGAGATGAAGCTCTCACATCACCAGCTCGGGAAAAGAAGGGAAGAAGACTCAAAATAGCTCAGCTTCGATCTTCTGTGAGATCATCATTGGTCTAATCTAGGGTTTAAGAGGGGGCGAACGAGAGGAGGGGAAGCTGAGGTAGGATTTGGATCTAGGATTTCGATTATTATAGTATATATTATAATAGGCGTTGAAACGGGAAATAGGTAACTGGGTCTGGTTCAATTAAATTTAGACCATGCCCATTTAATACACGGGTCCATAGCAGTGTTTCGCATACCCGAGTAATCGGGTCGGTCTGGTCCAAACCGTCTGCCCATTTAATATACGGGTCCATAGCAGTGTTTCTCATATCCGAGTAATCGGGTCGGGTCCGGGTCCGGGTCCAGACCCTTGACAAGCCTACCCCTCGGATTTAAGGCACCACAAATTTGATAAAAGCACCCTAAAAGTTATGCTATAACACACAAGTTATCCACACCTTACCATCCTCAAACCAGTGAGCAGGTAGAATCTCAAATTGGCAAGTTAAGCTTATCTTTGGAAAAACTGTGAATCAAAACAGGAAGACTGGTCCATCAAATTGGTGGATGCCTTATGAGCATATAGGACCGCCTTTAAAATGATTCTAGGGATGTCTCCTTATAAGTTAGCCTTTGAAAAGGCTTGCCATCTTCTTGCGAGTTAGAGTATCGAGCCTTATGGGCAATTAAGCTGCTAAATTTTTGATCTAGATAAGGCTGCTGCGCTTCGAAAATAGCAAATTTTCGAACTTGAGTTAAGAAACGAGGCATATGAAAATGTAAAGATTACAAAAGATAGAGTAAAGATTTTTCATGATAATTCATCATGAGAAAAACTTTTGTCCCAAAAAGTCTTACTCTATAATTCTATACTTCACCTTTTTTCAGGAAAGTTGAAATCAAGATGGATATGGCCAGTCATTATTAGGACTGTGTTTCCACATGGAGCCATAGAGATATGCGACCCTAATAATGGTAATGAATTCAAGATAAATGGCCAATGTTGAAACCGTTCTTGAAATTAGTACAGAAAGCAGACACAGCCATGAGTCTTTTTGACCCAATGTATCGGTAACTCTACCTCTCTGCCAGTTCCTTTCATGTATTTATACATACATTCATACATTGAGGACAATGCATAAGATAGGTGGGGTGTAACCAACTAACATAAGTCTAGCATAACATGGGAAATTAATGACATAAAAAAAATCAAAATTTTTTGACCTGAAAAAACTTTTTGAAAAAGAAAATAATATTTTGATTTATTTTTATAAGTAATTAAGTTAATTTTAAGTAATAGGATAATCATAATTAGAATTTCTGACTACTTGGTTAAATAAGAGTATTTGTTTGATTTTAGGTTTACGAGAAAAAATTGAAAAAGTAATTTAGTCTTGATATCTTTACCTTGATGAAATATGCATCTTTATACACTTGCACATTGGGATTCAAAATAAAGACCCTTGTGTCTTAGAAAAATATATATATAATAAACAAACCTAATTATTAATTAGCTAGGTACTTGGGCCTAACAAAGCCTTAGTATTTACGCAAAAGGTAATTAGGTAAGTTTGAAAAAAAAGAAGAGAAAGAATATATAATATATGTATTAACACATCTAATAATCATTAGTTAAGTATTAAGGCCTCAAGAAGCCTTGATACTTACACGAAAAAATTAGATGAGTTATACATACACACACAAAAAAAGAAGCCTTAAAAGGCAACGGTGGTAATACTTCAAACTTCTTACCCAAAAAAAATTAACATATAAGGCATGAGAGTGAAGTTGAAGATCCCAAGTTAAAAAAATTCACGTCCACAAAGATGATATGATTCAGGATAAAAATTAATAGACTCGATGAGAAATTCAATTTGAATCTTAACCTAAATTGATAAATAATTACTTGAATAAACTAAGTATAAGAATGATCATTTGGTAATCCTAAAAACTTATAAATTGCTTAATTTTTACAAATATATTTCAAATATTTTCCCTTTTTAAATTAAATTTCGAAAATACTAACATTTTTTCTTCATGAATTTTGTGGGTGTAATCAACTGAAAACTCTCACGAGATGATACTCGTCCTCTAGGGGTAACCTAGAGTTTTAACGGCTTGTTGCACGTGCTAAGTGCAATCGTGATTCCTATAAAAGTGATATTAAGATAGTTAAATTAGTTTTTTTTTATTTTTACTCGAGGACGAGCAAAAAGATAGGTGTGGGATGATTGGTCACCAATAATGCATATTATTATCACATTTTCATTCTTAATTTTTGTTATATTACTATTTAATTCATTTATTATTTAGTGATGTCAGGCCTCCATATCCAAGAGAAAACCCAAAAGAAGCCCAAAAGCCCACAAGAATTATGAAAATAAAGATTAATTGAGAAGATAAATGAAGCATGTTTTCTATCTCATTTAAATTTGGATTTTAAATTAATTTAATTTAAAATCAAGAGGAGGAGGATAGAATAAGATGAATCCTCATTCTAATTAAAGATAGAGGTGAATTTCTATTTGAATCTGGTTGCTTACACTACAAGATGAAGATAAAGGGAAAAATTTTGAATTTAACTCAGAATTAGAGATAACTTGATCTTCAAGTGACCTAGAAGATCGTCGTATTTAAAATTCAGAGATCAACTAAAGATTATGAGGGTAGATCACCAGATGGACGGACCAGAGGAAGCCACGCGCCAAAGCGCGTGACCAGACTCCACAGAAATGTGGTGGAAACGCGGCAAATGTGTGGAAATGCGGCAGTCTGGTGGCGGTTGAGGTGTAGTGTTTATATAAGACTCTACTTTTCAAATCTCCTATAAAAATACCAGTAGAGCAACAAAGGAAGCAGATCTCAGAAGCTCAAGCCTAAGATTTCTTTAAATCCTCTTTAATTGTATTTTTCTATTTTTTTTTACTTTGAAGAAGAATTGAAGAAAGGAGAAGGCTTTATACTGAGTTGGTAACAGATTCAATAAAAGATCATTATTTTCTTTCAATCTCTTTGCTATTTTTATTTGTGTTTCTTTATTCCAGTTTCACCTCTTTTATGCAACTTTAAATACCATGCTTAATTCCACCATGAATATGCGTAACTAATTCTTTAATAGCTTGCTAATCTCTCCACCAACTAAAACTTAGATCTATAGAAATAAATCGAATGAACTCTATGGATATTAAAAAACCCTAGGGTAAGTAAATAATTCTTGACGATTAGTCATGAATTGAGTTAAACTAGCTTTAGGGTATACTATTTAATAATTATTCTTGGTTTATACTTAGATACTTTGATGGCTTAACGTTAAGTTAAAACTACTTTTCTTATACTATACTTTGAGATTTTGATAAACCAATGCTTAATTTTATCTAGTGTATTATAATCAGGGTTACTTTCTTTCTTACTTTTTTTTCTTGGATTTGAAGCCACAATCTAGGGTTAATCTTTATAGGTTCAACATGATATATATTCTTGATAGGAATAGTGTTTGGTTGTAGTAGATGATTAGTTGGCTATGCCTGTTCTTTCTATTTAAACCTTTACTTACAATCACAATTCTTTTTTCAAAGCTATTTGTTAGAAAATTCGTTCCGAAAAGCTTCCATTGCATCCTTCCCTGTGAGTCGACCCGTCTAGCCCTTACTACGTGGTTACATTTAGAAGAGACTAAGAACTTTCTAAATTTAACTTTTTCTTATTTTCAATTCAATTTTTCCTTTTCAATCATCTAGCAAAAGAGATTATAAGTGTATCATCCTAAATATAAGTGGTAGCTTACATGTTATTTTAATAGTGATGACAAGAGATATTCTAACAGGTAAAGTCTGAGAGACTGCTCACCTTTGATTACCTGTAATGGAAAAAAGTTAATAATCTGTAAACCATAATGACATTTTTTAAGTTTCAGATATGGATCGACCATAGATGGTAACATTCTTGACCTGACCCGCATCTCTTGCTGTGACTTCGCACCAGAACTTGTCTTTGTAGAAATGAACATTTATTGGGACAGGCATTGTTGCTTGATCTCTAGTGAAACTCATTAACTTGCCTTTTGAGTTCAATGTGATTGTTAGGATTCATTCAGTGTATGGCAAGTCGAGAAGACCATCTCATGGGACTTAATCAATGGCGTGTTGGATATCACGCATCGGTGGTAGTTTGTCTGGGAAGTCTTCAGGGAAAACATCAACAAACTCTGTAATCACAGGGGGGACTTTGAGAGGAATTGTAGTATTATCTTTAGGGACGACATCAGCAAACTCCATAATCACTGGGGGTGGCTTCAGAAAGAATCGGAGTATTGGACTCTTCAATGTCATTACCTTTGATTTTCTCGTCAGAGTTATGGTCTTCTGGTTCTTTCGTCTGGTAAATGATTCTTCGGACTCAGAGTCCAGATTTGTTATAGGTAGTTCCTTACTAATAGCGACTTTGACTGAGCTTGGACAGTTGGCATCAACATGCTCATAACCTTGAATTTATAGTCACTTGATTGTGGGACTAATTTTGAAAAAATCACTTTCAATGTTTTAACTTTTAGTGTTACTTTCACGCCTTTGTTTTTGTCTCTACCTTGTATGCTGGTGTTTAAAAATTAACTTGGTGTGGATACTGCCATAAATTGGACTTGAACGCTGGGGTTCGGTGATCCTGACTTCTAAAAGTATAACCCAACTTGGGGGAAGATCGGGGGGAGGAGTGGGAGGCCCAGGGAGTGAGGGGTCGTCGGCGAGGGGGAGGTCGAGTGGTTGCCAGCATGGAGGGAGAGGAGGAGGAGGATAAGGTATTTTGGCTATTTTTTGAATTTTTTGGGTGCCTTATCAAAATTGTGGTACCTTAATCCCGGGGTGCCTTCGTCACTTTCTGGGGTGGCAATATCCGCTCCGGCGCTCAACTCTCTCATCATACAAATGGACGTGGGCTCCTCAAGCATAAATTGCCTAGTATACTAAATACCTTTTCTTTTAGAACCAACACCCGCCATAAAGTCCGCAACATATTCCCTTCTCGCGGAATGTGCGAGCATATAAAGCTCTCAATTAACTCAATCTGCACCTGCATGGGTTGCGTCCAACACGAGAAGGACAGTGATGGTCCTTCACGCTGTGGGTCGTCCATCATAGTTGATGGATAGCCTAGAGCAGGAGAAAAAAAAGAGTTTTCAGGGCCGATTCTGATATTTTAAGGGCCCTGTGCAATACATAATTATAAAAATATCAATAAATACCAATTTGTATCCCTAAAGCAAAATTTATATGTGCAAGTGTGGATTGTAATAACATTCTTCTTAATTCAAGATATTCTAAGTAACTTGCTTGTAAAACTCATTTTAAAGTCTTGAATCAAGTGAATGAGGTGCTTGAGAATTCTGTAAAAGAAAATCTCAATCTAAAATATAATTATGCATAAAGTATAGAGTCAAAACAACACCTGACTTTTAGTGGCTTTTGCTGATTCATAATTAAAACTTCAACAACTAACATATAATTAAATTTGCACAAAATGACAACTATGTAGAACATCTGGACAAAATGTTCATGAAAAAAAATCTTGAAAAAGAACTAATTATGCAGTCACAACTTTTCAGAACACAGATATACATTGTGATGTAATGTATCTATTAAGTTATGAGCTCACATTAAAAAATATACACACACACCAAACAGAGTCAGGACATAAATTTATTGCAGTCCAAGATGTTCAAAAAATCACAAGAATTGAGATGTATCATCACACAAAATATATCTCTAAATAAGGAACAAAAAATTGTTGAAATAAAAAACAGAAGTAAAATTTATCTAACAATAACAAAAATTAATTTTTACGAGATTCTAAATAATTATATACAATAAGCAACCCAAAACAATCATACAAACGCATCACACATACAAGTCAACAACAACAAATAAACAATCAGACAAAGTCCGTCCTATCACATACGAGTCAAAAACATCAAATATGATACCTCTCAAATCCAGTGGCATCACTAACTAGGAAAATCTCAATGTCAAAATCTCGATTGGAACATATATATATATATATTATATATATATATATTAATTATATATATATATATATATATATATATATATATATATATATATATATATATATATATCACTACCAATCTCAAATCGCTACAACTGTTCTATCAAGTTCAGATCTAGCAACCCTAAACAACATGAAACCCTAAATCAAAAACATAGAAACTCCTAGAATCGCAAGAAATACACCAGATCCGTCGCCTTCAATTGAAAAACAACTAGTTAAATTAGAATGAGTCAAAGTCTAGCAGCAAAGAGAGAGAAATTCTATGGAATCAGTGGATTAACTTAACTGATGAAGATAAAAAAGATGAAGATCTAGTATGCATGTGTGTGGGAGAGAGAGGGGGAGAGAGAGAGAGAGGAGAAAGAGAGCACACTTGGTGAGATTGAGATCGAAAAGAGATAGAAGATTAAGAGGAAGTCGCCGCGTTGTTTCGCTGCCAGGAAGGGAGTTTTTTGAAAAAGAACCCTCGACGTTTAATTGGTCGGGGAATGAGGCACATAAGGAAGAGGTTTAGAGTAAGGCGGTTTTACTGAGCCGGGCCTTTAACTAGACCGCCAATTTGGCTCGCATGATTTGCGCCTGCCTTAAACCTTTGACCGCAGGACTCACTAAATTTGGGAGCCCTGTTCACTCTCATTTTTCTATAAATGTATTTTTAAAAATTTTTTTTGAATTTATCGAAATTCGGCCGATTTTGGTGTCGACGGATATCACCGGTGGATTCCATGATTTTTAATTTGAAAATCAGATTAAATTTCTCGAATCTGATCTCACAAGGCATCTTAAAATAATATTTTCTATTTTTGAGAATTTTTGGAAACATTTCTTAAACAGTCAATTTTTATCCGATTTAAATAAAATTATTATTCTTTCTTTTCTTTTCTTACTTTTTCCTTTCCCACTCCTCTACTTAATACTCCCGCTTTTCTTATTAATTTAATTATTTAATAATATATTTAATTACAATTTTTTAAATTTTTTTCTTTTTCTTTTCCTCCACCTGCTCCCGTCCTCCCCCCATTCCTCTGCAGACAGCAATCACCCCCCACTCCTCCACCATACCCTTCCCGTCTCCCTTTCCTTCTCTTTTCTTTCCTTTTTTCTTTCTTTCTTCCCATTCTCTCCATCTCCCACCCACCCCGACTCTCCCACCAACTCTCATCTTTTTCCTCCCTCTCCCCCACCTCCAGCCGCCGTCTCCACCTGGCCAGAGCATATTGTGAGGGGTGAAAAGATGGGTGCATTACGAATTTATTCTCTCCAATTTCTCACAGGTCGCCGCTATTTTTCACAGCTCCGTGGTTTCTAGTTTCTACACCAATGGCGGCAAAAATTAATCGATTTGAAAGAAAAAAATTAAATTACATTTACGCAGAAAAGGTAAGCAGACACTTGCTCGCTCCTGTCTCTATTTTTATTAATCTTTTATTTTTATATTTACGGTTCAATTTCTCCTTTTCTTCTCGCAATTGTAGGGCTAACTTTAGGTTTAGGGTTTCCTCAAGATTCTGAGGATGGGAAAGGTTGATCCTGCTTGCATTAACGCCTCCAATCCCTACCACGAGTGCGTCGATTGCTGCAACAGAAAGATCGCCGAAGCTAAAGAAAGGGCCGACACTGAAATTTTAGGTTTTCCTTCTTTTTCTTTCTTCAAAATCTCGTCTTTGTAAGTGCTTGGTTGATCAAATTGTTTTACCGGTTGGGGTTTTTGTTTAATTTTGTTGTTGTAACTTGTAGAGAACAGAGGCGGAAGCAGGAATAAATTTTGGAGAGGGCTGCAATCTTTTATAACATATACTTAAAAAAATGTACATAAAAAGTTCCAAAATAAAGGAGAGATTTTATATCACAATCTCTATTGTATACAAATTTGCCAAAAAAAACTAAAATATGTCAATTTGTTCAATTCTCTCATTACTTAAGTTGAACCTTTCGATCCTTCAAGGAGTAGAAATCATCATCAATTATCGAATCTAAATCATATTCCTAGTAAGTTCTTTCTCAATTTTGATGATCATGGAATCAGCGAGAAACCCATTACATATTTTGTTTCGAAGAGTTATTTTCACGATTTTCATACAGAAAATGCCCGCTCAGTAGTAATCGTGGAAACAAGAAGAGTCAACACAAGCCTGATCAATCTATCAACCAAGAAAAAGTTTTCTGCCTTTTTTGTTTCAACCAATATTCAACATAATTTTGAAAGAGAAGACATTCTGAAATGCTTCATCACGGACAACGTTATGCTCAAAATGTGCCAACTGTCTTCTCAAGTCTCTCAAGTCAGCAGTAGTGAAATCTTGAGGATAGAATTTTTCTGCCAGAGTGCAAGTATCATCAACTTTAAATGATTTGAAGTGATTAATAGGTTTCAAAGTCGAGCTAAGGATGAGGAGCTCCGTTACTTGCTCAGAGAATCTACTATTTAAAGAAGTAAGTTGAAAATCACTGGTAGCATTAAATACATCTATACGGTAGTGATGCTGAACTGTAATACTATCTTGATGACGAGACCGACGCTTGCCATGTTTATACTGAGCATTCATTTCAGGCACCTCAATTTTACGCTCTCCATAAAATAACATCACCTTTTCAAAAAAAAGTATTCCACCCATCTTCTCTAAGTTTTTGAAATAGCACTTTTGAAATTGAGACAAAACTCATGGCATTTAAAATGTCTATCAATTTGCGTTGAAGATCTTGACAAAGTATATAAGTGATTCCCATTACTTCATATAACAAGATCCCATTACTTCATATAACAAGTGCAAGGCAAACACAAAGTCAAATGATATCATTGCATTATATGCATTGTCGGCCTGTAGACGCACTTTGGAGTTAATTGCATTATCAATTATGTTCTAAAGAACTGTCCTAGCGGCCCCAAACATCTCAATTAACCTAGTCACAAAGACAAAATAAGAGCTCCAACGTGTAGCTCCAGCTTGTTGTAGAGTACGAACCTGATTACACCCTCGACCTGTATCAAGTTCTCCAGTAGCCACTCAATGTGCAAATTTCAATTTCCCAAGCAGATTTAAACTCAGCATGACGCTTGGGAGAAGCACTAAGAAAATTGATAATGACACTCAAATTTGAATATAATTGCCAAATCTTACGCACATATTTAGATACCGCAACTAATGCTAATTGCAATTGATGTGCAAAACAATGCACATAATATGTGCATGGGCAATCTTTAAGGAACAACGCTTGTAATCCATTCCAAGCACCAAGCATATTACTAGTGCCATCATATCGTTGGCCTCGCATATCTTGGACTTGGAGATCATGACGAGTAAGAATAGTGCATAACTCACTTTGAAGAGTCAATGTCTTGGTGTCAACAACCTCCACAATGTCAAAGAAGCGCTCTCTTACAAAACCTTCACCATCAACAAATCTCAAAACAATTGCCATTTGCTCTTTATTACCTTCATCAAGAGCTTCATCGACAAGAATACAATATTTAGCGTTTCCAAATTCCTTATGAATCGTGTTTCTCACTTTGTTAGCATAAATGTTCAAAATCTCCTTTTGTACTTTCGGTGAAGTATACTTGGCATTTTTCGGAGCATTTTCCAAGACAACCTTCTTTATTTCTTCATTACAATCTCTCCAAGACTTTATCAATTCAATGAAATTCCCACGATTCAATGAATCAGGAGATTCATCATGACCTCTGAATGCACACCCTTGAATTGAAATCCACTTGCAAGCCTTTATCGAGGTCATAAGTTTCGCAAACGATTTGCCAAAACTTCTTGGGAGGATTGCGCATTCAATACTTTGTCAACATGTGGAGAAGGATTTCATAGACCTTGCCATTTGTCCATAGCCATATTATGTGGAGAAAGAGGGCAGCCAATGTGATGCACAAATGTACATTTATCGTCATTATTCACCCTCTTCCAACCCTTCAACAGTAAATGCAGGAAGCTTTGACGATTGACTGTCAAAAAGATAGCAAGGAAAACAAAAGGCTCTATTTTTAGCTTCAAAATACTCGAGCCAAGGAAATTGGGAGAACTAAGAGTATTGAAATTGGCGATTTTGTTTTCCATCTTTAGTCCGTGGATACTCTATCAATTTGAGTTGATATTGTCCCAAATTAATATACGCCCTCCGAACATCATCACGCCGATTCACATCGTATGCTGATTTTGGACGACGTTTTCCCGGATCACGCTCTATAGAAGTGGAGTCAATCTCATTCAAAGGAAGTTGAGATGTGGAAGGAGGTTGCTCCTCAACTTCTCTAGGTTTGAGTCTTTGTAACTTGGAAGGAGGCTCATCGCTTTTGTTTAAAAAAATGAAAGAAGATTTCTTTGCAACATGATAATCTATGATAGTAAAGAAAATGTTTGAATTAATACAACATGAAAAACACTATAAACTACTTTTTTTACATGTACACTTCTCTTTCATTATTTTCAGCTACTAAATGAAGTTCCAATTAAATCACACAAAATAATTTCCTTAAGTAACAGCCCGACAGCTAAGTTTTCATCTATGTTTCATAACATTGAACTGATGATTATCAAAATTCTAATAAGAAAGCCAATTAGGAAAACAATAAAGCTTGTAGTAATGTAAGACATTTTACCAAGGGGAGTTTAATGCAAGGAACTTCGAAGCACAATGCTCCTTCCTCTACTTCACTAGAAATCGCACATTTTTGTCAACAAAACACAAATTAGGCAACATTTTACTCACAAAATGTGAAATGAAAAAAAAAAATTACTACATCCAAGTATTCTTACCAAAGGCAACTCCAACTCCAATATTTCAAACTGGAGTTTCTTCCTCCATTCACTCCCCTAATACCAAAATAAAGAATTAAAGTTTAAATAAGAAAAAAAGATAGAGTGAGAAAGAATAATATCTAAACATAGTAAAGCTAAATTAATCAATGAATGCACTTCATCATTGTCAGAGATTGTTGCAACCTAAAAAATAACAAAAAAATCTCTAAAATTCCAAAACCTATACCAACAACATAATAACAAAATTAATTATTTCCTAATTTCCTAAATACAGCATCAAAAAAAAAAATTAACAGATCAAATCCAGCATCAAAAATTCACAATCAAAACCCAGCATCAAACATTGGTTGTTTTATTAAACTGAAATTTAAAATTGAGAATTGAAATTGAAATCGGAATCTAAAATTTAAAAAAAAAACCTAAATGAGAACTGAAATTGAAAACTGAGAAAGCAATCTACACAACAAAAATGAGAAATGAAATTGGAATTGGAATTGAAATCTAATTGAAATTGAAATCAATTTGAAACTAAAATTTTTTAGCTGCA
The DNA here is from genome assembly GCA_038442645.1 of Agave tequilana. Taxonomy (NCBI): domain Eukaryota; kingdom Viridiplantae; phylum Streptophyta; class Magnoliopsida; order Asparagales; family Asparagaceae; genus Agave; species Agave tequilana. Next base: position 397,395 of record JAVJIF010003385.1, on the reverse strand, counting down.
GTGTCGTCGACTTCGACTTCGACTTCGACTTGAGATTCGAGAAGGAGAAGAAAACAGACCGAGGAGGCGAGGACGACGGCTAGGCTTCGATGTTTGATGAGGACGATGGCAAGAGATTTCGACTTCGACCCGAGTCACCCGACGACTCAACTTTGATCGGAATCGGATCGAGGAAGGAGAAAGCGTTGATATTCTATTTCGATCTAGAAGAAAAAAAGACTTGAGGACGAGAGTCGCGAGACGACGGCTCAAGAACTGTGGGTTCAAATTTTAGTATTGTGAGCTGGGCTGGGCTTTAATGAACGAGGATTTAAGGCCTTAACATAAAATTTGGGACGGGCTGTAGCCGGCCCAGCCAACTAATAATTCCGCCCTGGTAGAGAATGAGAAGAAGATTGCGAAGAAGTTGGAGGAGAGAATGGTGCATCCCGATTGCATCAATGCGTCGAATCCTTACCACGTCGCCGTCTCTACCTGGCCAGAGAATAAATTCGTAAACGCATCATCAATCGTCTCTCCCCATTTGGAGATCACGGAAGAAGATTCGATGACCACTAGAAAGCGATCGAGGCACCAATCCACCCCCGAGAAGCCTCACACTCCTACCAGCTGGAGATCGCCTCGCAGATGCATCAGCGGCACCACCGCCGGGACGAACAAATTTGCAGCGGAAACGTGAGTCGAACCAATCTCAGATCCGTCTTTCAATAAATAATAAAAAGATGGGTTCCTCCCCTTTTCTCTTGTTTCATCTTATCACGCTTACCATCCTTTGGGTTTTGATCAGGGATGTGCGATGGCTTCCAATGGGAAGGTCGTAATTTCTCCCAGAAAATCTCCAAGGAAGAGGTTATCGCATCAGTTGTCTGAGAAACCGAGGTGGAATCCAAGAGGCAAGTGTCACTTTATTATTTTTAAAGACGCATAGATCATAGATATTTGTTATAATTTTCTCACTAAACAGTGGTTGATGTCGATCGACACAGAAGTTATCTCTTCCTTTTTTCTTAATTGCCACAATTGGATTCCAATACTGGCCTTTGCTCAGCTTTCATGGAACCTAAAGTTTTTGGTGCAATGGGTCACCAATCCTTCAATTTCATTGAAAATCTATCAGGCTATGTTTATTGCCTCTCAATTGGTTTTCACTTTTCCTTTTTGTCACCAAACATTGCCTCGACCATTTCTTTTTTCCCTTTCACTTTTGACATTGGCCTGGGCTGCAATGATGTTAAAAACCTACTAAGTTATGGTATGAATATGTCTCGTGCAGATCCTGTCCAGATGCAAGCTGTGAAAGAAGCACTGCATGTAGCTATTTCACCAACCAATATTGTGTGTCGTGAAGAGGAGCAGAGAAAGGTTCTTGAATTCTGCAAGGCATGCACTGAGCAGGAGAAATCTGGTAGTTTATACGTATGTGGATGCCCTGGAACTGGCAAAACAATGTCTATTGATAGAGTGAAAGAGAACCTAGTGATGTGGTCAAAAGAGGTATCTCACTCTATCACTGGCTCTGTCACTGAATATACAAGCAAATGTTGCTTCTTTTTTAACATAAGCAACAAATGATCGGTCATAAGCCTTTTAATACCAGCTTCTCACAAAAAAGATTCACATCTTACTATGGATACAAAGGCTCATGTTTACCATCTCATTTCAAAGGAATCGTCAAGCTTATCTTAAGATAGTAGCATAAAATCATACAAGTTCTAAACTCGTGCCTTTTATTGAAAAGGAGCACGATAAAAGGATGAACCATCGATACATGGTAAATTGTTATAGCTATTGATGATGTATTGATGTACCATATACTTTTTAACTTTCTTGTGCCAATCCTATATCTGTTACACAGTTTTCTCTCTCTCAAACAGAGAAACACAAAAAGATAAGAAGGGAAAAGAAAAGAAAAGAAAAGAAATGAAAAGAAAAGAGAAAACAACTTCCACTGCATAACAGGTTTTATTATGTTCATACAAACACTTCATTAAACATGTTTGTCAAATATTGCTTATGTGTTCTTAATATGTGAATACTTTGTTTTTTCTAAAACGAGCAAGGTGGGTATTCTTAGTAAATAAAATATTCTGACAGATCTTAACTACTGATATAAAGACACAATGATGTCTTTTCAAGATTGTCTTTCTCCTTAGCATGTGAAATGCTCCAAACTTCTTACTCCCAAGTTGTTTCTAACATGATCTAACTTCCAGGTGGGACATCAAACTCCTGATATGATAACCATAAACTGTACTTCTCTCACAAATACATCAGAAATTTTTAGCTAGGCACTCACAAAGTGAATAAGTACTTTTAGTTCATTATGTAAATGCATGAACATCATCCAAGTTTATTGGCAGATACTAGAAAGTTTCTGTCCTCGTAAGAAGATGAGTGGTAGTTTCTCCCCTCTTCAGCATCTTCAGAATTTATTTTCTCAAAAGGGCCAGCTAAATTCTAGAAGGATGATGTAAGAAAGTAACTTTACTGCTACATTCACACTAGTCATCAATTTTTCTTTCTTTCTTGTGAATCTTCTTGGTGCTGACTTTTCTTTAATTTGCTTCTCTGCCTGATAGGTTGCTCATTGTTGATGAGATGGACTACTTAATAACAAAAGATCGTGCAGTTCTTCATGATCTTTTCTTGCTTACAACTTTCCCATTTTCTAGATGCATACTAGTAGGTAAACTTCTTTTTTATCATGACTTATATAGTTTAACTAGCTTTCGATTAGTTTCACATAAGAAGTTGCCAAGCTTCAGTTCGGACCCAAATTCTTTGTGTTATATGAGTTGCTGACTATCGTTTTGTTTGTGTAGGAATAGCAAACGCAATTGACCTTGCAGACCGGTTTCTTCCAAAACTTGAAAATTTGAATTGTGAGTATGGTGGGATCTTATTTATCTTTCTTTTGCTTTCAGTTCCAAAGAAAAAGTAGTGTATGAATATACAAGAGCTGTAAATCGTAAATGATGTGTATCCCTCTTTTCATCATTCTCAACTCAGTTCTCACTCTACCGCGCCCTGAATTTCTGAAATTGATTTGTCTTGAAAATCATTGTCTTAATATCAGGCAAGCCATCCATCGTAACATTCCGTGCTTATTCTAAAGACCAAATACTTAAGATTCTCCAGCAGAGGCTTTTGGTAATTCTTACATCCTTTATTAGCTTCAGACTTACTAGCAAAATGTGAATATAACTTTTATAACCCGCATGTATTCCCAATGTTCTCTTCTTGGAGGCCAGTGCCAAAATTATGTTTATTTGGCGGGTCAATTCTGTTGTTGCAGAGTTTACGAGTTTTAACATATCTGTTTTCTTAATAGGTTCTTGGATACGATATCTTCCAACCTTCAGCATTAGAATTTTGTGCTAGAGTAAGTTCACCTTTATGCTTGATCTGTTTCCAGCGTGTTACTCTTTGGTACTTTTGCAACCTTATATGATGAACATATAGTGGTTTTATGTCAGAATATCATCAGCTCATTTGCCTTCCATGGAATATCACAAGCTTATATCCTTAAAAAAAAATTGATATTATGTTGCCTTAATGTGTTGATTGTCGAGTAAAGCAGTAAAAATTCAGCTTCAGGTAGGGTTTATCATGGTCATTCACCTGTATCAGACGTGTTTTATCATCTGCTTATTCTGCATGAGTTTGTTCCAGATGAAAATTTTTACTGAAAACTTAGTTTTTGCTTATGGTTCATATGGACACAAGTGTAGTACTCTCATACGGACACGGCTGTCAGACTCAGCAATTGCTGACATCTAGACACGAGGGAACTACTTTATATCATTGTATAATACTTCTGAAAATGTATGTAGATTCAACTCATATCATATATGTATTGGGTTATCATTCATATGGAATGAAGCTAATTTGAGCAAAGTGATCTATAAAAGAATTAAATTTTTGTCAGAAAATGGGGCGTAATATACTTCATCTTATACAAATGTTTAAGACCTTAATGTGAACATAGGTTTACACATTTATTAGTATCTGACACAGATGGATGTGTGTCATGTCTGGATGTGTTGAACACACGAATTTTAGTAGTGAGACATGTCCTACATGTAGAGGTTATTGCTTTAAATGTCTGAGGAAATCACATCAGCTTTCATTGATCTTGAACAAATGTCTGCAGTCATATGAAGATTTGGGAGAAGTCAACGTAAGAATGGTATTCCACACTTGATAGTATGTTGGAGAGAATTGCGTGAAGTATTTTTGAGTATCTAAGCGTAAAAGATGCCAGCATATTATACACAGAAAGTAGATTCCATACTTGATAGTATGTTGGAGAGAATTGCATGAAGTATTTTTGAGTATCTGAGAGTAAAAAAAATGCCAGCATATTATACATAGTGTATCGTTCCGATCCCACGGGGACGTTACTACTGCGACGTATATATGCAAGGCGAAAATGCTCTCACATATATACACTTAGTATCAGTATATGCAAGAATCAGACTGCGAAAACTCAGTAGTAATAGACATTCCAACAGAAAAGTACAAGTGCATAGTTATCACAAAAAGTGATACAATATTACATGAATATTACATCATCAAAGGATACAAAAGTATGATTTACAAAGAGATATACGTAATCAAAAGCTGAGAGGTGCTCACGAGCAGCAAAGAGTTTTGAGAGCCAATCAGGAGAAGAGCTGGGAGGAAAGAGCTACGGTGACCTCCACTGATCCATGCTTCCGCTGCGTCACTCTGATCGGCTACAGTAAGGTCACAACGGATCAGGCTCTTGAATCTGGGTAAGAAGGTTCAGGGTTGTCAGAAAGTAACCCAGCGAGTACGTAAGATAAAGTCAGTTGGCGTGCTTAGGTAGTCACACGTGTACGTGATCAAGTGATGTGGTTCAGGCATTCAGGCATAAGCAATGACCAATAAACTTTAAAATGAAAATCATAAATTTGCAAAGAATGATCCGAAATCAAGTAAGTACATGTGTATTGATAAATCTGAATAAAGAGAGCATGCATTAAAAACCGTGATGTGAATATAGGCACACATAATCATGTAAATGAGATATCTAATAATATATTAGGTGTAAATGGGAACAAAACTAGTTATATAAGCTCAGATTGTGGATTTATAAGATTGATACGTTGAGAGAATAATCCAAATAAGGAAAACCCTCGTCTATATACCATATACCCCATGTCGCGATCATCTGAGTTCATATAACTTATGTTGCCCTCAAAATAACAGAACTAGAGTGTGTCTAGAGTAATCATTATGTCACAAAAATCATATGCCATAAAGTAGGGTGTCAACTCCGGGCATAACACCTGATTAAATGATTCATTTTTATAACTAGAGAATATAAATGTATTGCATTTTAAGTTATTCAATAATAATAATTAGTATCGTCTGATATTTCAATCGCCTCCCTACTAGTGTCTCACATCACTGATAGTTCATACTAGAATTCGCACTATGGTAGAACTCACTCGGGTCTGATTTGTGAGTACCAGGATCTGAACAAAAGAGTGATCAAATATCCCACGTTTCTAATGTTAAAATTGTCGGTTATAAATTCTTATGTTATTCGTCCGATCCATATGTTTAGGTATGTGTTACCGGTACATATACATCCACTTATGAATAAGACTAGTTATTACTTGAAAACTGTTAAATCTGATGGCTCATATTTATAGTGGGTCCCGCCTCTGCCTGGGACTACAGCTCAGGGGTTCAGGCTACTGCTTCTAGGGACTTATAATTATACACCCCACACAACACTTCAGAGATCAAGCTACTGCTTCTGAGGACTTATCATTAGCGCCCCACACGACACTTCAGAGATATAGCTTCATTATAAATATGATATCATATCGGTATCCATCAGTTTCCCCCACCCTAGAGTAAGTTGAGTGATTTATTATATATTATCCAGTTATGGTGCTCACAGTGTGTACACAGTAATCCGATATCCATAATTAGCCAATTAAGAGGATCAATAGGAGTATAGTATCAGGAGAATAATATCAGGAGTCTCCCTTTTCCAAGGGCTCAGGAATACATGAGCTCAGGAGCACAAGAGTTAACAAGTGCAGGAGTTCAGGGGTACCAGATGTCTGGTAACAATATAATAATCTTGCTAAGTCTCCGTAAAAGCGATAATCATGAATGGGCAATGTAATACAGGTGTCAAGTGTGATAATATCCAGTCAGGTGTCAGATATCAGGTGTCAGGTATGAGGTGTTAAGTATAATGTCAGGTACTTAATATGTCGGTGTTAGGTTTGTTGAATATTGAGCACAATATCATATGTCAGGCAATTATCCGGTCATGTAACATGATACAAGAGGATAATATATTTAAACATTTCAAACTCTTCACAACCATATTTATAACAACAATAAATTAATTTATTAATTAGCTAAGCGAAGCCGAGCGAAGCGGGAGTGTATCCAGACATATCCAATACAAGTATAATACTAGTCCAAATGCCGAAAAAGTACTCGCAAATAATCCAAGAATTTGTACTCATATAATATATATCAAGCCCTAGAATAGAATTAGTAAGGCATAAAATAACACAAGGAAAGTACTCACCTAAATCATCAAAAATGATGTAAAATCCCGGAACTCCAGAAACATGAGCACGCCATCAACAATATTAAAATATATAAACATTAATTTATTGAGAGAGAGAATGAGAGAGGAGAGAGAAGAGAATGAAAGAGAGATGTTAGAGAGAGTTAAAGAGATAGATAGTTAGAGAGAGGATAGAGAGAGGCAGCTAGGTGGGGGAGTGATGGAAGGGTAGAAAAGGAAAGAAAAAAAGGGAAAAGAAAATCATAGAAAGAAAGAAAGGAAGGAAGAAAGGAGAAGAGAAGGAAAAAAGAAGAGAGGGGGGAGATGGCCGCCGCCAGCGGCGCGGCCAGGGAGGCGGCGCGCGGCCTGGGCCCAGGGAGGAATGGGGTGGGGTGTTGTGGTTGTTGTTGGTGATGTTGTTAGTAGTGATGATGGAGAGGTGGTAGTGTTGGGGAGTTAGAGGTGGAGATGGTGGTTGGATGGTAGAAGTGGAGGAATTGGTGATAGACTGATGGTGAATTTTGGAGAAGAAGATGGAAGGGGTGGTGATGAGTTTTGGAGAAATTGGAGAAGGGGAGAAGTAAATTGAAGAGGAGGGAGGTGGAGAAGAGGAAAGGGGAGACTTGGGGGGCGCCTGGGGTTGGCCGACGACTTTGGCCAGGTGGAGACGACCGGAGGTGGGGGAGAGGGAGGAAAAAGATTGGAGTTGGTGGGAGAGTGGGAGAGAGTGGGAGATAGAGAGAATGGGAAAAAGAAAGAAAAAAGGAAAGAAAAGAGAAGGAAAGGGAGAGGGGAAGGGTATGGTGGAGGATTGTGGGGCGATTGCTGTCGGCAGAGGAATGGAGGGAGGACGGGAGCAAGTGGAGGAGGAGGAAAGGGAAAAGAAAATGAAAAAGGAAAGAAAGAAAAGAAAAAAAAAGAGAAAGAAAAAAAAAGAGAAAGGAAATTTAAAAAAATTGTAATTAAATGTGTTATTAAATTATTAAATTAATAGGATAAAGTGGGAGTATTAAGTAGAAGAGTGGAGAAGGAAAAAGTAAGAAAAGAAAAGAAAGAATAATTATTATTATTTAAATCGGGTAAAAATTGATTGTTTCAGAAATGTTCTCAAAATTTTCAAAAATAAAAAATATTATTTTAAGATGCCTGGTTAAATCGGATTCGAGAAATTTAATCTGATTTTCAAATTAAAAATCTTGAAATCCACCGGTGATACCTGTCGACGCCAAAATCGGTCGAATTTCGATAAATTCAGAAAAATGTAAAAAATGTATTTAGATAGAAAAATGAGATTTTAAGAAGTAATGTGAAAGCCGTTTAGAGAAATTCGACTCCGTTTGAAAATTAAAAATCTGGGAATCGGTCAGCGATACCAATTAACACCGGTTTTGAAAATTTTGCAGAATACTTTTGAAAAATATCAGAAAATCAAGAATAATTTAAAATATTGAAAAACAGTATTTGAAACTGAAATTGTCAAATCGGACTACCGGAAAGGTCAAATCATGTAGTACACTGGTATCGGTTCCTCAGTTCAAACCAGGGCTGATTCTAGATCTGAGAATTCAGATTCGATATCAAATAATATAAATAATCATAACCAAAAAACAAATATGGGAAGAAAATTGAAATGATACGATCAAAAAAATCGGGACACATATCTCGGTAGTATCTCGGAAACGGGGTGCTACACATAGAGAGTAAAAACACTTGTGAATTAACTTAGGGCTATCTAATGTATGCAATGACCATAGTGATTAGACATTGATATTAATGCGAGAATACATGGTCAGACTAGCACAAAGCTAAATGTAAGAAGTACAAGGCTCTGATACCCAATTTGTTTCTACAAAAAGCACACAAGGCTTATCTGAGAAAGACTGGAGAAGTGAAGTGTTCATGCTATTATTTCAATCTGAAATTTTCAGTGAAGATATCTCTCTCCTTGATGTTTTCTTAAGGAAGAATAAATGGGTAATGGGCTAAACCAATTGGAATAATTTAGTTAAAAATCTTACTAAAATTCAACTAGTATTGTAGTAAATATAATGCTTCCCATTGGAAAATTTACAAGAAATAACCAGGGTTAATGCTATACGGAAGAAACTATTCTTTACTTGTAAATTTATGTCTTAAATATAATTTCTGCATTTAGTATAAATTCTAATAGTACATCACACATGAAGCTTTAAATGGGTTATCAGAAATAGGTCTTGTATAGAGGTTCAAGAAGATGAAATTTGCATTTAAACACTGTCATATGTTCTGAAACAAGAACATTTTTAAGAAGTCCAAAAATAAGTGAGAGGAAACATATTTTCCCTAAAAGCCCCTAGAATGTACATATGCTCAGCCTTAACAAAGTTTCAAGCATACATCAGTCTTTTTTAGGCTTGAATGATTAGCTTTTTCAGTATTTATTCTTTTGGGAAACAATTAAAAGCATGTTTCTTTTGAGCCATCCACTAACAGTTTTATGATAACAGAAAGTTGCAGCTGCCTCAGGTGACATGAGGAGAGCACTTGGTGTTTGCAGGTAAGCTTATTTCAGTGTTGATGGTTAACCAGATACCTTGAGACTGTTGCACTTGTTATTTTTGTTTTTTTAATGTTCTGACTGACACCTTTGAATAAAAAAAGTAAATGCCCTGAGACTCTGTAAATGCAGTCTTCTTGTTTGTTTGTTTTTTTTTTTTGGATATCTCATTAAATTGCTGTTTTTTTTCCTATCTGGTTGCATTGTTGTTCTTTGTGTGTACATTCCCTGCGGCCTCCTGTACAAGTGAAAAGTTATTCTTATATTTTACTCCTAGCATTCGCTCGAGTTACATTGATTATAAAATGAGATCATCCACTTGGGAACTTTATATATAGTTTGATGATGCTTGATCTTTGATAGCCGAGTTGCTGAATCATTGCTGTTCAGGAAGCTATTCCTGCAGTTTGTTCTGAGAGTGATTTAGTTGACTAAAGAAAGGGTTAAGGGGATTCATATATGGTTTGAGAGGGATGTTCTATATTCCCTAAATAAAAAAAGATGCTTATTCTCTAACGGCAGGCTATTTCATATTTGGTTTGAGAAATCGGTTATTTCAATTATTTTTCTATGCTATGTTTTGGAACTTGCTCAGGTTTGTTTAGCATTGAGATTCCACTGGGAGCTATGTCGGTGGCAGACTCTGAGACCTGTTGGTTCCTCAAACAAGTGATGGACATTTCTCAAATGTGTCATCAGTCTTTAACTTTGGACACTTCTCAGCATACATATCTGACATTTCTCAAAGACTTCTCTTATACTCATTACACGATGGCGCACACACAGTTACTTTCATTGTATGTTAAATACTATATTATAATGGAAAACGGAATCAAACAATGAGCTACTTGTATAAAACTAAAAAAAATAGCATGTGCTGATATAAGAAAGGAGACAAATTAAGCTATTACACAGAAAAGATGAAATCCAAGGCCTATTCTTTACAAAGTGATAAAAATGTATGCCCCCGCTCTCTCTCACACACAGAAATCACACACACACACACACACACAAAAGCATACATTATATGCTGTCATGGCACAATGTCCACATGTCCTACTTTGAGGAATTATGGGGTCAGCATGTCTGTCTATGCTTCTTAGAGTTGTGTGCTAATTTTTCTTCACAAAACTTTGTCCAAATTCATCAAAGGAATTTACATTTGGCTCCGCTTTTAGGATGATTTCTGTGAACTGACTGAGTTCTGTTCAGAGTTGTATTCTTGTTTGTTTTGACCTTTTTTTTACTGCTTAGGATTGGACCTTTTAGACCTTTCTTTGTTTTCTTGATGAAGGCCAAATATCTCCCCTCATTTCGTTGATGGCAATCGCACGAGTCAGATCTTCTGGTAGAAAGTGTCTCAAGCTGTTGTAGTTGACATAGGAATTTTGACTTTTTGTGTGTGTTTGGTTCAATCTGCTAACCTCTCTCTTTATTTCATCTGTAACTTTGTCACTGGGATGGGACAACAGCAATAAGATCAAAGTGTATCCCAATATTTTGGGCTGTCTACATGAATCCTTTTTTGTCATTGAGTTGGGAGATTTTTTGAATTTCTCTTTCATCCAAGCTTGTGTTGTCTTCTAGTTTGTGCCCTTGGCCCATTCTCTACACTTGTCATCCTTGTGTCTCTAGTTTTCTTGCTTGTACTTCCTCTTGAACTACACTTCCTGCTTTACTCCAAGGACTATTATTCTCTGTGCATTTGCATGTGTTTAGTCGGTCCTAACATAATATGCCACTGTTCTTCATGCTAATTTATGTGTAGTGTTTAATCCTTGTTCAATACTCCATTTTGAATATATTTTTTTGTTTCTGTGACTTGAAAGAAACACAGAAAGAAGGAGAAGTGTATTCGCAATGCTTACAGGGACATGGGAGTCTCGCGCACTCCTCTTGGCATCAGTGGCCGAAAAGATGGTGTAAACAAGCAAAAATGTGCCGATGATCTCGGCGCCAAGGCCAGTGCTTTTGCTGTACCCAGGGCTCACCATGTTTACACCACCCCCCAACATCTGGTAATTAGGTGTTGTCTCCAATGCCTTCACCATCCCCGCACCACACACGGCCCCCAAGCACTGCATCACCATGTAGAACACGGCCCTCGGCACCGACAGCTTACGGGCCAGCAGCAGCCCAAATGTTACCGCGGGGTTTATGTGCCCACCTGAAACAAATTCACATACTCAAATCTTGTAGCAAGTTGTTTTAGCCGGAATTAATTAAGTAGCTGTGTCATTTACCTGAGATGCCTGCAGTGCAGTAGACGAGAACAAAGATCATGCTACCGACAGCCCAGGCGATGCCTTGCAAGCCCACGCTCGCGTACACGTCGGAAGAGCGCTTCACCCCGATGATTGTGAGCACGGTGATATAGAGAAACAGGAACGAGGCTACAAACTCTGCGATCCCTGCCCTGTAGAAAGACCAAGAGAGGAGCTCCTCCCCTTCGAATAGGGGGGCAAGGGGCGGTTCTACGTAGTCTCTGAAGCTATTTGCCGCCGTCCCAATCAGTGGCAGAGCAGGGGATGGCACAGGGTGGCACGTGCCCCCCTGGGTCCGCAAAAAGTTAATACAATGTGAGACTAATGTAGCCTCTGTCACGTACTCTCTCTCTTTCTTTCCCATTTTTTCTCCTTTTTTCTCCAGCTAGGGTTTTTTAAACGGCTGTCGAAAGGACGCATCCCTTCTTGCCTCGATCTGCCGCAGCCATGGTAATCTCCCTCGATCCGATCCAACTAATATTTTTCTTACAAGTTTTAGTTGATTTCTTTCGTAATTTAATGAAATCCATGCACATACTTTTTGCGTTTAGATTTGTGTAATCGACTCCAAAGATTTGGGGTAAAAGTGCTGCTGTTGTTTTTGTGGATGGCAATAGTGTTAATTTTTTTTAATAGTTGGATGTGTGAGTAATAACTCTCCATAATTGCCCGATTTCAAATAGGGTTGCTCAGTTCAAAATTTTTTAGAGAGATGAAAATTTTATAATGTGCTTATAAATGAATTATTGCAGATTAATATTAAGTTGGTTGGCACCTGAAGGGGAAGGAGGAGTTGCTGCGGTCGCAGAGGTACAATCTCGGGGTCAATTTCAGCGTGGGGAGGGGGTTGCGTTTGTTTCCACGGAAGGTAATGTAGTGATTACTGTGATTTTGGTAGTTTTGAAAGTTAATTCTTGAATTTTTGTTTTTAACTAATTTTTTGTTTTGATTGAATCATAATTAGAGTCGAAAACAGTAATTAAGATTGGAAATTTGGGATTTTATGGTGGAATTTGTTTCTTTTGTGAGTTCAGGGATTAACTAATCTGAAACATAATCGTAATGAGAAATCTTATTTGAGAACTGAAGATTTTTGTTGCATTTTTTTTTTGCATATTCTGTTTTTAGTGCCCAATTCTGAGAACATTAAGGATACAGGCTAGCATGCCTTGTAATCATTTGCCTTGTAATCATTAGGTTGTGGAACAAATAATAAAAATTTGAGAACTGAGAATTTGGAATTGAGAATTCATGTGTTTGTGCTGTTAAATTGGGAATTCATATGATTTTTTTTCCATGAACATTTTGTCATTTTTACTCATACGAGGCTGACAAGGAGAGTATATTTAGAGAAAGGTCCTTGTCAGCCTCGTATGAGTAAAAATGACAAAATGATCATGGAAAAAAAATCATATGAATTCCCAATTTAACAGCACAAACACATGAATTCTCAATTCCAAATTCTCAGTTCTCAAATTTTTATTATTTGTTCCACAACCTAATGATTACAAGGCAAATGATTACAAGGCATGCTAGCCTGTATCCTTAATGTTCTCAGAATTGGGCACTAAAAACAGAATATTCAAAAAAAAATGCAACAAAATCTTCAGTTCTCAAATAAGATTTCTCATTACGATTATGTTTCAGATTAGTTAATCCCTGAACTCACAAAAGAAACCAATTCCACCATAAAATCCCCAAATTTCCAATCTTAATTACTGTTTTCGACTCTAATTATGATTCAATCAAAAAAAAATTAGTTAAAAACAAAAATTCAAGAATTAACTTTCAAAACTACCAAAATCACAGTAATCACTACATTACCTTCCGTGGAAACAAACACAATCCCCCTCCCCACGCTGAAATTGACCTCGAGATTGTACCTCTGCGACCGCAGCAACTTCTCCTTCCCCTTCAGGTGCCAACCAACTTAATATTAATCTGCAATAATTCATTTATAAGCACATTATAAAATTTTCATCTCTCTAAAAAATTTTGAACTGAGCAACCCTATTTGAAATCGGGCAATTATGGAGAGTTATTACTCACACATCCAACTATTAAAAAAAATTAACACTACTGCCATCCACAAAAACAACAGCAGCACTTTTACCCCCAAATCTTTGGAGTCGATTACACAAATCTAAACGCAAAAAGTATGTGCATGGATTTCATTAAATTACGAAAGAAATCAACTAAAACTTGTAAAAAAATATTAGTTGGATCGGATCGAGGGAGATTACCATGGCTGCGGCAGATCGAGGCAAGAAGGGATGCGTCCTTTCGACAGCCGTTTAAAAAACCCTAGCTGGAGAAAAAAGGAGAAAAAATGGGAAAGAAAGAGAGAGTACGTGATAGAGGCTACATTAGTCTCACATTGTATTAACTTTTTGCGGATCCGGGGGGGCACGTGCCACCCTATGCCATCCCCTTGCTCCGCCACTGATTGGGACGGCGGCAAATAGCTTCAGAGACTACGTAGAACCGCCCCTTGCCCCCCTATTCGAAGGGGAGGAGCTCCTCTCTTGGTCTTTCAACAGGGCAGGGATCGCAGAGTTTGTAGCCTCGTTCCTGTTTCTCTACATCACCGTGCTCACAATCATCGGGGTGAAGCGCTCTTCCGACGTGTACGCGAGCGTGGGCTTGCAGGGCATCGCCTGGGCTGTCGGTAGCATGATCTTTGTTCTCGTCTACTGCACTGCAGGCATCTCAGGTAACTGACACAGCTACTTAATTAATTCCGGCTAAAACAACTTGCTACAAGATTTGAGTATGTGAATTTGTTTCAGGTGGGCACATAAACCCCGCGGTGACATTTGGGCTGCTGCTGGCCCGTAAGCTGTCGGTGTCGAGGGCCGTGTTCTACATGGTGATGCAGTGCTTGGGGGCCGTGTGTGGTGCGGGGATGGTGAAGGCATTGGAGACAACACCTAATTACCAGATGTTGGGGGGTGGTGTAAACATGGTGAGCCCTGGGTACAACAAAAGCACTGGCCTTGGCACCGAGATCATTGGCACATTTTTGCTTGTTTACACCGTCTTTTCGGCCACTGATGCCAAGAGGAGTGCGCGAGACTCCCATGTCCCTGTAAGCATTGCGAATACACTTCTCCTTCTTTTCTGTGTTTCTTTCAAGTCACAGAAACAAAAAAATATATTCAAAATGGAGTATTGAACCAGGATTAAACACTACACATAAATTAGCATGAAGAACAGTGGCATATTATGTTAGGAGCGACTAAACACATGCAAATGCACAGAGAATAGTAGTCATTGGAGTAAAGCAGGAAGTGTAGTTCAAGAGGAAGTACAAGCAAGAAAACTAGAGACACAAGGATGACAAGTGTAGAGAATGGGCCAAGGGCACAAACTGGAAGACAACACAAGCTTGGATGAAAGAGAAATTCAAAAAATCTCCCAACTCAATGACAAAAAAGGATTCATGTAGACAGCCCAAAATATTTGGGATACACTTTGATCTTATTGCTGTTGTCCCATCCCAGTGACAAAGTTACAGATGAAATAAAGAGAGAGGTTAGCAGATTGAACCAAACACACAAAAGTCAAAATTCCTATGTCAACTACAACAGCTTGAGACACTTTGTACCAGAAGATCTGACTCGTGCGATTGCCATCAACAAAATGAGGGGAGGTATTTGGCCTTCATCAAGAAAACAAAGAAAGGTCTAAAAGGTCCAATCCTAAGCAGTAAAAAAAGGTCAAAACAAACAAGAATACAACTCTGAACAGAACTCAGTCAGTTCACAGAAATCATCCTAAAAGCGGAGCCATATGTAAATTCCTTTGATGAATTTGGACAAAGTTTTGTGAAGAAAAATTAACACACAACTCTAAGAAGCATGGACAGACATACTGACCCCATAATTCTTCAAAGTAGGACATGTGGACATTGTGCCATGACAGCATATAATGTATGCTTTTGTGTGTGTGTGTGTGTGTGTGTGTGTGTGTGAGGGGGGCATACATTTTTATCACTTTGTAAAGAATAGGCCTTGGATTTCATCTTTTCTGTGTAATAGCTTAATTTGTCTCTTTTCTTATATTGGCACATGCTATTTTTTTTAGTTTTATACAAGTAGCTCATTGTTTGATTCCTTTTTCCATTATAATATAGTATTTAACATACAATGAAAGTAACTGTGTGTGCGCCATCGTGTAATGAGTATAAGAGAAGTCTTTGAGAAATGTCAGATATGTATGCTGAAAAGTGTCCAAAGTTAAAGACTGATGACACATTTGAAAAATGTCCATCACTTGTTTGAGGAACCAACAGGTCTCAGAGTCTGCCACCGACATAGCTCCCAGTGGAATCTCAATGCTAAACAAACCTGAGCAAGTTCCAAAACATAGCATAGAAAAATAATTGAAATAACCGATTTCTCAAACCAAATATGAAATAGCCTGCCGTTAGAGAATAAGCATCTTTTTTTGTTTAGGGAATATAGAACATCCCTCTCAAACCATATATGAATCCCCTTAACCCTTTCTTTGGTCAACTAAATCACTCTCAGAACAAACTGCAGGAATAGCTTCCTGAACATCAATGATTCAGCAACTCGGCTATCAAAGATCAAGCATCATCAAACTATATACAAAGTTCCCAAGTGGATGATCTCATTTTATAATCAATGTAACTCGAGCGAATGCTAGGAGTAAAATATAAGAATAACTTTTCACTTGTACAGGAGGCCGCAGGGAATGTACACACAAAGAACAACAATGCAACCAGATAGGAAAAAAAATAGCAATTTAATGAGATATCCAAAAAAAAAAAACAAACAAGCAAGAGACTGCATTTACAGAGTCTCAGGGCATTTACTTCTTTTTATTCAAAGGTGTCAGTCAGAACATTAAAAAAACAAAAATAACAAGTGCAACAGTCTCAAGGTATCTGGTTAACCATCAACACTGAAATAAGCTTACCTGCAAACACCAAGTGCTCTCCTCATGTCACCTGAGGCAGCTGCAACTTTCTGTTATCATAAAAACTGTTAGTGGATGGCTCAAAAGAAACATGCTTTTAATTGTTTCCCAAAAGAATAAATACTGAAAAAGCTAATCATTCAAGCCTAAAAAAGACTGATGTATGCTTGAAACTTTGTTAAGGCTGAGCATATGTACATTCTAGGGGCTTTTAGGGAAAATATGTTTCCTCTCACTTATTTTTGGACTTCTTAAAAATGTTCTTGTTTCAGAACATATGACAGTGTTTAAATGCAAATTTCATCTTCTTGAACCTCTATACAAGACCTATTTCTGATAACTCATTTAAAGCTTCATGTGTGATGTACTATTAGAATTTATACTAAATGCAGAAATTATATTTAAGACATAAATTTACAAGTAAAGAATAGTTTCTTCCTTATAGCATTAACCCTGGTTATTTCTTGTAAATTTTCCAATGGGAAGCATTATATTTACTACAATACTAGTTGAATTTTAGTAAAGATTTTTAACCTAAATTATTCCAATTGGTTTAGCCCATTACCCATTTATTCTTCCTTAAGAAAACATCAAGGAGAGAGATATCTTCACTGAAAATTTCAGATTGAAATAATAGCATGAACACTTCACTTCTCCAGTCTTTCTCAGATAAGCCTTGTGTGCTTTTTGTAGAAACAAATTGGGTATCAGAGCCTTGTACTTCTTACATTTAGCTTTGTGCTAGTCTGACCATGTATTCTCGCATTAATATCAATGTCTAATCACTATGGTCATTGCATAAATTAGATAGCCCTAAGTTAATTCACAAGTGTTTTTACTCTCTATGTGTAGCACCCCGTTTCCGAGATACTACCGAGATATGTGTCCCGATTTTTTGATCGTATCATTTCAATTTTCTTCCCATATTTGTTTTTTGGTTATGATTATTTATATTATTTGATATCGAATCTGAATTCTCAGATCTAGAATCAGCCCTGGTTTGAACTGAGGAACCGATACCAGTGTACTACCTGATTTGACCTTTCCGGTAGTCCGATTTGACCAATTTCAGTTTCAAATACTGTTTTTCAATATTTTTAATTATTCATGATTTTCTGATATTTTTCAAAAGTATTCTGCAAAATTTTCAAAACCGGTGTTAATTGGTATCGCTGACCGATTCCCAGATTTTTAATTTTCAAACGGAGTCGAATTTCTCTAAACGGCTTTCAAATTACTTCTTAAAATCTCATTTTTCTATCTAAATACATTTTTTACATTTTTCTGAATTTATCGAAATTCGACCGATTTTGGCGTCGACAGGTATCACCGGTGGATTTTAAGATTTTTAATTTGAAAATCAGATTAAATTTCTCGAATCCGATTTAACCAGGCATCTTAAAATAATATTTTCTATTTTTGAAAATTTTGAGAACATTTCTGAAACAATCAATTTTTACCCGATTTAAATAATAATAATTATTCTTTCTTTTCTTTTCTTACTTTTTTCTTCTCCACTCTTCTACTTAATACTCCCACTTTATCCTATTAATTTAATAATTTAATAACACATTTAATTACAATTTTTTAAATTTCCTTTCTCTTTTTTTTTCTTTTCTCTTTTTTTTCTTTTTTTTCTTTCCTTTTTCATTTTCTTTTCCCTTTCCTCCTCCTCCACTTGCTCCTGTCCTCCCTCCATTCCTCTGCCGACAGCAATCGCCCCACAATCCTCCACCATACCCTTCCCCTCTCCCTCTCCTTCTCTTTTCTTTCCTTTTTTCTTTCTTTCTTCCCATTCTCTCTATCTCCCACTCTCTCCCACTCTCCCACCAACTCCAATCTTTTTCCTCCCTCTCCCCCACCTCCGTCGTCTCCACCTGGCCAAAGTCGTCGGCCAACCCCAGGCGCCCCCCAAGTCTCCCCTTTCCTCTTCTCCACCTCCCTCCTCTTCAATTTACTTCTCCCCTTCTCTAATTTCTCTAAAACTCATCACCACCCCTTCCATCTTCTTCTCCAAAATTCACCATCAGTCTATCACCAATTCCTCCACTTCTACCATCCAACCACCATCTCCACCTCTAACTCCCCAACACCACCACCTCTCCATCATCACTACTAACAACATCAACAACATCACCAACAACAACCACAACACCCCACCCCATTCCTCCCCGGGCCCAGGCCGCGCGCCGCCTCCCTGGCCGCGCCGCTGGCGGCGGCCATCAACCACCGGCCATCTCCCCCCTCTCTCCTTCTTTTTCCTTCTCTTCTCCTTTCTTCCTTCCTTTCTTTCTTTCTATGATTTTCTTTTCCCTTTTTTCTTTCCTTTTCTACCCTTCCATCACTCCCCCACCTAGCCGCCTCTCTCTATCCTCTCTCTAACTCTCTATCTCTTTAACTCTCTCTCTCTAACATCTCTCTTTCATTCTCTTCTCTCTCCTCTCTCATTCTCTCTCTCAATAAATTAATGTTTATATATTTTAATATTGTTGATGGCGTGCTCATGTTTCTGAAGTTCCGGGATTTTACAGCATTTTTTGATGATTTAGGTGAGTACTTTCCTTGTGTTATTTTATGCCTTACTAATTGTAACCCCCTGATCCCTGATGTACGTATCACAGTATCGGTTTGTGATACGACATACAAAATTGATTTGACCTCCGTGGTAGCCCGATTGAGCTGATTTCAGTTTCAAATATTATTTTCTAATATTTTAGATTTTTCAGGATTTTCTGAAATTTTTCTGGATTATTTTGGAAAATCGCCGTAGTCGGTGTCGACCGATACCGATAATTGGCTCTACGATTTTTAATTCACAAACAGAGTTGTATTTTGAGAATCCGCTTTCACCATGTGTCTTAAAATCGTATTATCTACGTTAGGGTATTTTTACACTGGAAGAGATTGATTAAAATATCAGGTGGTACTGATTGCTACTATTGTATAAATAACATGACTTGCCTGATACATGTATTCACTTGTTTAGTTGTAATTGTTTCTGTACCTGATCATTTATCCTCTATCATGTTACATGTATATTTGTTACTTTGCCTGGTACATGTTACTCTTTCTGTGGTGGCATACTACGCATGTTCTGCATTGCATCTATTCTGTTTTCATATGCCCACCTGTATGGTCACTGCTATCACGTCACCACTAGACGACAGTATTTATGATATAAACCGGACACGCCTAAAGACATGACCAGATGATAACCGGCTAGGTAGTGATGGTATTAAAAGATAACATGCTTATATCTTTCATGATTAGATACTTCTGCTGCTACTTATATGCTTATTATATGCTTAGGATATGGTATCACTATTACAACAGCATGTATTATCTATTATCATTGTGCTTGTATTATTATAGTACATATTATTGCCTCCTTCATTTTATCACTCACTAGGTTGCTTTTTGACGACCCTGGGTTTGCATGCCCAGGTTGGAGATCCGAGTTATCGTATTGTCAGATAGTCCATTGGAGTCACATAGGAGACTCACCATCGAGATCCTTCATAGGTATCTTTGTGCTTTGTTCCTGTTATCTCTTTTATCGCTGTTTTTATATCTGTTATGATCGCTAACCCTTTCTACAGGTATTCTTGTACTTCTTTCCTGCTGGACCCCTTATCTATATGGAGGCTATGTCCTGTACTGAGGCTTAATGTACGCGTGAGTGTGTTTTCACCTCACATATGTACGTCGCCATAACGTCCCCGTACCTGCGGGATCGGGGCGTTACACTAATTCTATTCTAGGGCTTGATATATATTATATGAGTACAATTCTTGGATTATTTGCGAGTACTCTTTTCGGCATTTGGACTGGTATTATACTTGTATTGGATATGTCTGGATACACTCCCGCTTCGCTCGGCTTCGCATAGCTAATTAATAAATTAATTTATTGTTGTTATAAATATGGTTGTGAAGAATTTGAAATGTTTAAATATATTATCCTCTTGTATCATGTTACATGACTGGATAATTGCCTGACATATGATATTGTGCTCAATATTCAACAAACCTAACACCGACATATTAAGTACCTGACATTGATACTTAACACCTCATACCTGACACCTGATATCTGATACCTGACCGGATATTATCACACCTGACACCTGTATTACATTGCCCATTCTTGATTATCGCTTTTACAGAGACTTAGCAAGATTATTACTCATTGGAGTGGGATTCAGTGCCATACCCGCCGAAGTTCAAACCACCAACGTTGCACACGTATGATGGTAAAAGTTCGCCAAATCAGCACATCTACTATTTTCGGTCTCAGACTGGTAATGTTATAAGCAACGACGCCATCATGGCGAGGCTGTTCACTGGCACCTTAAAGGGGGTCGCATTCGACTGGTTCCGAAGTCTCCCTCCGGGCTTTGTCAATTCTTGGATCGACCTGGAAACCCGGTTCCTCTCTCGTTTCTATGAGGACGATACCGAGGTAACCATGGATAAACTCCTCTCCACCGTACAGAAGAAGGGCGAATCCGTCCGTGACTACATTGAGCGGTTCAAAAACTTATCCTTGATGTGCCCAGCAGGGATGCCATTACCCATGCTCTTGCAGAAATGCAGGCACAACTTCCTGGACCAGGTGGAAATTCGCATGGGAGCTGTCAAAGCCCATACCTGAAAAGAATTGGTCGAACAAGCTGAGATAGCCGAAAAGTCGGCTAAAAAGTTCGAACCATCCACCCTTAGAGGCAAATGGGGTATGAACAGCAAAGGACGTAGCAACCTACCGCAGTCTTCTCAAGCCAAAGGGAAAGAGACTATGTCCGTAGAATTGTCCGGAGATGTGCAGTCGAAGGCCAAGAAGAGCGGCTTCAACAATTAGGAGCCTAAGTTCCCTCCAAAACAGTATTCCTTCAAAGACGATCAGGTGGTCACGATATTCCATCTGCTCCACAAAGGGAATAAAATGAAGCTGTCAGATGCTCGGCGTCCCAATGAGATAGGACGCACAAATGACCCCAAATACTGTCTCTACCACAGGATGATTCATCATCTTATCGACAAGTGTTATATCCTCAAGGACAGAATACAAGCCTTAATCGATGCCGGGGTTCTGACATTGAAGACAGAGTAGAAGAAAGTCACTGCCAATATGGTGACTCTTGAGTTCGGCAGCACCCAAAAGGTCACAGTTCCTGACGGGACCTATCCAGCCCCCGCGCCACAGTTGGAAGTCAGGCATCCTTCAGCCATAACTCAAGATGATAAAGGTCTCGTTCCCTTAACATTGGAGACAGGGGAAGTCATGTGATACACCCAGACCTCGTCCAAGACGTACAGCGGGATTCAAAGGAGCCCAACTCAAAGGGCAAATCTTGCAATGTCATCTCTGTCCTGCCAGATGATGGCGACCTTACATCGGCTTCCCTCAGCGATTCAGAAGGAGAAAAGCATGCTTGCACAGCGCAAGCCGATGCGCCTCAACAAACGGGCACCCGATTCGGAAAATCATACTTGAGGCAGTATGAAAAGTCTACTGACGAGATGCAACAGCAAACAACGTCAGTACCAATACCAGCATCCACTCCAATTCCAACCAAGGGAAAAGAGAAGCCTAAGGAGGTACGGTTCGACCATGTGCTGAAGAAACCATCAGGCCAAGGGTTTGATACGCCCTTTCGTTTTGACATATTAGCTCAGCTGGCTAATATCCCGGCTCGTATCACAATACACGAGCTCCTTCGTCTCTCAAAAGAGACAAGAGAAGCACTCAGGGATGCGCTAGCCAATTCAGAATCTTTACTGACATGCATGCCTGAGGTCCCTAACGATGATATTCAGCCTCCTTGCCCAGAGTGTCATCACACACAATCAAAGGTGCCCGCTATTACATTCACGGTGGAGGATATGCTTCTCAAAGACAACAAGCACGATCGACCTCTGTACTACACCGGATATATCGGTTCAACGTGCATTGAAAGAATACAAGTCGATCCGGGTCCGCACTCAGCATCATCCCCAAAAGGCTTCTTTACTTCCTCGGCATACCGCTGTATAGGTTGTCCGCAACCACTACTACAATATACGGTTTTAACGCCGGGAGCAGTCATCCACTTGGGAAAATTTGACTCCGTTGCAGAATAGGGAGCCTGAAGTCAGAAGTGACGTGTTATGTCATTGACGCTGACACATCATATAACCTGCTGCTAGGACGGCCATGGATCCATGCCAACTGGATCGTTCCCTCTACTCTCCACCAATGCTTCAAATATGTTGAAGATGACGCGACAGTACGAACTGTCTTTGCTGAAAAGCAACCCTTCAAAGGGGTGAAAAATTACTTCACTGACGCTCTCCTGTATCAAGAGGCCGGTGAAACACTTAAGGAACCATTGCCAGACGATGATGAAAGTGGCAATGAGGCGGATTCAGAATCCGAAGTAGGCATGCCGGCCATTTTGATTGGCGAACCAATTATAGCATGTCTTAATAATCCCCAATGTAATACTCCTTCAGAAGATGAAGGTGAATGTGTAATTAATGATAATATTTCTTTTGATTATCCTGCGAGTATTGGGGCGATTAAATCCATTACAGATGGCTCTCTGCATATGCCCTTACATAAGCCGAGTGCGGCCAACACACCTATGGAAGC
Source organism: Agave tequilana (assembly GCA_038442645.1). NCBI lineage: Eukaryota > Viridiplantae > Streptophyta > Magnoliopsida > Asparagales > Asparagaceae > Agave > Agave tequilana. Next base: position 374,453 of record JAVJIF010003385.1, on the reverse strand, counting down.
CATAGAAGGGGCCACGCTAGTGATCCCTCCATCCAAACAAGGTCAGTTACCGATAATCTTCAGTAGAACCCAATCACGGGGACCCACAGCTGCAGATTCAAGCTCAGATTCAGACGCCCCATAGTTCTTCCATTACGCGCGGTAGCGCGCCATATTATGAAGAAAAGGGGATACGACTTGAAGCATGGAGCGGGCCTGAATTTTGGAAAAGGAAGGCGCAGTTTGATGCATAATTTTGTCCTAAAAGGGAAACCTACAAATTACTATGATAGTACACGCAGGGGGTTGGGATACGTTACACCCACATCGTCAACAACGGTTCAAGTCAAAGACGATGGACCAATTCCATCACATTCGCCTCATCCTCTGAGTGGGACTCAGATGTCAGTGTAGGAGGAATGTTCGAAAACCTCACTGTTAATATGACTTCAAGTAGTCAGTTTGAACCTGCAGAAGCTGCTGATGAGGAACCATGGGCCCAGCAATTAAACCTCCAGTGGAAAAAGCGATTCGAGCTGCGCGAACCACCTACTAAAGACAAGGTGATGCAGGTCAACTTGGGTAGTCAAGATCATCCCAAACCCATTTTTATAAGTGAAAGCCTATCACTTACAGAAAAGGAAGAGTTGATAATACTCGTAAAAGAGTATATAGACGTCTTCGCATGGAGCTACGAAGACATGCCCGGACTTGATCCACAAGTCACTATGCACCGTCTAAATATCAAGCCCGACGTCAAGCCAGTCAAGCAGCAACAACGTCGGTTTCGCCCGAACATTATGGAAGCTATTGAGGCCGAAGTCCATAAGCTCATTGCATGTAGTTTCATTCGGGAGGAATAGCATCCAGATTGGGTTGCTAATATCGTCCCCGTCCTCAAGAAGAACAGGAAAATACGGATCTGCATCGACTATCGTGATCTCAATACGGCCTGTCCTAAAGACGAATTCCCACTGCCCATCACCGATGTCATGATCGACAACACATGCGGATTCGAAAGGATGTCTTTCATGGACGGCTTTTCAGGGTACAACCAGATTAAGATGTATCCCGACAACGAGAAGCATACTTCGTTCCGAACACCATTGGGGGTATACTGCTACACTGTAATGCCCTTTGGACTGAAGAACGCCGGAGCAACCTACCAGCGAGCAATGAGTACAATCTTCCGCGATCATCTCCGAAAAATGGTAGAATGCTATGTCGACGACATTGCTGTCAAAAGCCGCAATACGGATGAACATCTCTGCGACCTGAGAACGATGTTCGACATAATGCGGGCTCACCAACTGAAAATGAACCCGACAAAATCCTTTTTGGGAGTGTCAAGTGGCAAATTCCTTGGGTTTATTGTCACATCGAAAGGGATTCATCTAGACCCAGACAAAGTCAAAGCCATTCAGAGCATGCATCCACCGAGGAACCTTAAAGAGCTTAGAGGCTTGCAAGGAAGACTGGCTTATATCAGAAGGTTCATCACAAATCTCTCAGGCCGTTGTCAACCGTTCCCCCGACTCATGAAAAAGGGTGCTTCCTTCGTATGGGATCAAGCTTGCCAGGAAGCTTATGAAGATATCAAGAGGTATCTCACAAAACCTCCAGTCTTGGTAGCCCCTACATCAGAGAAACCATTCTTGCTTTATGTAAAAGCTATGGACTATTCTCTCGGTGCCCTCCTCGCTCAAAAGGACGACAAGGGTCACGAGCACGCCATTTATTACCTGAGCAGGACCCTCATAGGAGCAGAATCTCGCTACAATCCTATCGAGAAAGAGTGTTTAGCTCTCGTCTTTGCTATTCAGAAGACGCGACATTATTTGGTCGGCCAAACCATACATGTCATCTCCAGAGTGAACCCTTTGCGTCTTCTTATGACGAAGCCAGGATTATTGAATTCAAGATTAGCTAAATGGGCACTTTTATTGTCTCAGTACGACATGATCTTTACCCCTCAGAAGGCGGTTAAAGGCCAGGCCCTTGCAGAGTTCTTGGCTGCTCATCCTGTTCCAGAACACTCAAAACTTCACGAAGATATTCTAGCGAAGTCTTCGAGTCTAATGCAACCTCAGAAGAGGAAGTATGGCAGATGTTCTTCGACGGAGCATCGCGAATGGGCCCTAAAGGCAAGATTATTGCCGGAGTGGGGGTTGTGTTTATCTCCCCACAGAATCATGTCCTTCCCAGAGCGTTTTCTCTGACGGAATCATGTTCCAACAATGTAGCGGAGTATAATGCTCTGCTCATTGGTCTTCAGCTCGCCCATGGAATGGGGGTACGCTACCTCGAAGCTTATGACGATTCAAAACTGATCATTAGTAAGGTTAAAGGTGAATATGAGGTCCGCCATGAGGACTTGGTGCCTTATTATCACACAGCCATCGAATTGGCTAACCTATTTGAAGGTTTCTATATCGGGCACGTGTCTCGATCACAAAATACCAAGGCGGACGCTCTTGCTGCATTAGCAACAACACTAGCCTTACCAGTTGACACCGAGTATCACCTCACAGTGGCAACTCGACATCTTGTATGCTCTAAGCATATGCTAGGAACCTGAGAAGTCTATAATGTCTCCACGGATCTCAAGCCGAGAGATTGGCGATTTTCTCTCATCGACTATGCTTTACATGGTCTGCTACCAGACGATCCTAAAGAAGCGGCATCTATCAGACGAAGATCTCTCCGTTTCTACTACGATCCAACTTTGAAGACACTTTACTGTCGTTCATATGACGGTGTCCTCCTCCGTTGCCTTTCTCATTCAGAGGCACAGGAAGCGCTTAAAGAAGCGCACGACGGCATTTGCGGAGCTCATCAGCCAGGTCCAAACTTAAAGACAGGTTGCATAGGCTTGGATACTATTGGCCAACTATGATAGCCGAGGCCATCCAGTATGCACGAAGGTGTAAAGCGTGTCAAATCCATGCGGACTTCATACACCAACCTTCGGAGTTGCTCCACCCAACTGTTGCTTCATGGCCTTTTGAAGCATGGGGAATAGATGTCGTAGGGTCAATTAGCCCCTCTTCGACAAGAGGTCACCGGTTTATCCTGACAATAACCGATTACTTTTAAAAGTGGGCAGAAGCTATACCACTGATTGAAGTCAAAACTTCTAACGTGGTTAACTTCATCAAACACCATGTCATTCATCGATTTGGTGTCCCTAGGCGGATCATCCACGACAACGGTCCCCAATTCATAAGCCAAGTATTCTATCGGTTCTGCGATAAATACCGGTCCGAGCGGCTAAGACGGCGCCAATTCCTCTACGTCCCTCTCAAATTGATCTACCAGGAGTTCCAAGGCAGTGGCCTGGTTATACCCTTCAAAATTCCGAATACTTTCAATACTACGGGAGAGGACCACCTTTAAAGTCGAGAACGACATAGTCGAACCTTTCAAGACCAGGTCGATGGATCGCCCTAAGCCTTTATAAAAGCTATCGACTATGTCACTTATAAAGTCATTTTCAACCTCGGCCACTTCTGGTAGACGGGCAACCTCAGGAAAATCCACCAGCATGGTTGATTGAGGTATAACCTGCACACAAAATACAGAATTATAGAACTTAAGAAAGGAGATGTGCAAGTGCTCAATTCTTCCGCTATAGCAAGTGGCTATGCGGGTCGTGATCCACAAGGAGGTTTTGCGATAGAAGCGTTTACATTTTTTATTGAAATCGTTAAGAAAACAAACGAGAGTTCTTCTCTGTTTTAAGTTAATAAAAAAGAAAAAGAGTTAATAGTTAAAGTTAAGAAGAAAGTGAAAGATGAAGAAGGTGAAAAATCAGAAAACAATAAAAGCGACTATGTACAAATGGAGTGAGTGGAGAAGAAAGAGTTGGAAGAGGTGATGATTTAATTTACAGAAATGAAAGAAAGGAAAGAAAAGGAAGGAATACTTACCTAGGTTGAGTGATGACTTACCTGGAAACCGTTGCATGTTCTACCTTTACTTCGGAGGCGTTCAACGCATAGATCATAAGCTCGAGCTCAGTCCCCGTGCACATTATATCGTCAAGCATATCAAGAACGAAGTGATGCGGAGCTTGGAAGAGGAGAACGTCTTCATGAACTATCGCTGGCTCTCACGTAGCTTAGTTATACTTGCTTTGGAATTCACTTGTAAACTCAACAAATACAACCAAGGTAAAGTAGAAGAGGAAGAAGAAAGCAAAAGAAAAGGAAAGTAAAGATACGAACATAAATAAAAGTTTACCTTTATTACTTGAAACAATGAAAGAAAGGAGGAGGGTACATCGGTGTCACTCTCAACATATGCCTCTCTCTCTTACTTACATGAATCATCATCTAATCCTAAGCTTACATACACATTACAATTACATAATAAAGAAAAGAAAAACCTAAACTACAAATGAAAACTAGGCTAAATCCTACTCTGCATGTTCGTCCAATTTCAGCACAGAGAATGCCCTTTTATAGGCCAAAACCCAACAACCAGGATCCCGAGGAGATCGGGGGAGCAAACGCTCCCCCTAACTCCCCAACCAAGTCGCGGAAACGCGACTTTGGCTGTGTTTCCGTGGCTAGGGTGTGGCCAGATGGCCACACCCTGTTTGTGGGTCATCCTGGGAGTTTCTTCTAGCTTTATCCTTTGTTGGTTTCTTCGTTTGAGCCCCGGATTCTGACGAAATGACCTTGGATTCTTGGCTTAACCGATCGATTCTGAGAGGATTCTTCTCAACCGGTTTCAACCTCTTGATTTTGCCTTGATTTAGTGTGTGCGAATTAATTCTGATTTAATTCAGAATTTTGGTGGGCTTTTGGGCTCATTTCTCTTCATCTCCTTAAGGATTGGGCCTGCAAATAAATTAAACAATTAATTAGGACAATGCAGGCTTTTATTCTAAAATAAGTATGGAAATATGATACTAAATATGTAATATTAGCGACCAATCACACCCCCATACCTATCTTTTGCTCGTCCTCGAGCAAACAACTAAACTATATTAAGGATTATTAGACCACTTTCGCAGGTCACGCGATTGCACTGAGCGTGTGCAACAAGCCGTTAAACCTCTAGGTTTCCCCTAGAGGACGAGTTTTGTCTCGTGAAGATTTTCAGCGGATTGCACCCACAAAATCCATAAAGAAAGGGAAACAAAGAGTTAGTATTTTTGAAAAGCATTTTGAAAGAGAAAAATATTTGAAATATGATTGTAAGATCTAAGCAATCTATAAGTTATAGGAAAACCGAATTTTTCATTCCTAAACTTAGTCTCTATTCAAAAATTTGTTATCAATCAAAGTAAGGAGTCAAATTGTACTTCTCATCTAGTCTATTACTTTATCCTAAGTCATATGCACCATCGTGACTGTGAAATTTTGACTAAGGGTTCATTAACTCTAACTCTTATGCCTTATTTATTTATATATACTTTTTTTGTGGTATTATTCCTTAGTTCTATTAGGCTTTCTAATCTGCCCATGTAACGAGCCTCTAATCGATGACTCCCAAACCAAACGGTCTTAGGGCACCGGGTGAGAAAACACCCCCAAGGACTTAAGGACTCGAGCAAACAAGGCCACAAAACTAAGAATTTTATTATATGAACCTCTTTTAGGCGTGAATACTTATGCTTTATTAGGCACAAATACCGAGCTTAATCAGAGGATTTTTTCTTTCAAACTTATCTAATCATCTTTCGCATAAATACTAAGGCTTGCTTAGGCCAAAGCACCTAGCTAGTCAATAATTAGATTTGTTTGTATATATATATATATATATATATATATATATATATATATATATATTTATAACTTATCTAATCATCTTTCCCATAAATACTAAGGCTTGCTTAAGCCAAAGCACCTAGCTAATCAATAATTAGACTTGTTTTTTTTATAAGGCATAAGAATCTTTGTTTTTGAACCCTAAGTGTGTAAGTGTATGAAGTGTGCATATTTCATTAAGGTAAAGATCAAGACTAAATTACTTTGACAAATTATCTTCCTAACTCTATAAATCAAATAAATAATCTTATTTTGACCAAGTATAAGAAATCCTAATTTGGATTTTCCTATTCCTTAAAATTAACTTAATTTCTTACAAAAATAAGTCAAAATATTATTTCTATTTTTCAAAAAGTTTTTAAGAGTAAAGAAAAATGTTAATTTTTTTTTTAAGAAAAAGAAAAGTTATGTTAGACCCTCCCCCACACCTATCTCATGCATTGTCCTCAATGTATGAATTAATGCATAGATGCATGAAAAAGAAGAAAGGGAAGGAAAATGTTACCTTAAGGTGGTGGTTCCGGTGGTGGTCTGATTGGTCCACGAAATGCGGCCCAATCGACTTTTCTTGGGGCTCTGAGGAACCCACCGAAGTGTCTCTAATATAACCCATTAAAATTGTATATCCATGAAGGATTTTTATTAAGTATGTGACCCAATCTAATTTCCAAATTTCATAACAAATTTCGGAGTCAAATTTGTCAACCACCTCGTCCCAAAATGGAGTGTGAAAAGATAGAATGATTGACTTGGACTCATGAAGTACAGGAACTGATACCGACTCAGGAAGGTGACTTAAGTCAAGTAAAGGTTCATGAGTCGAAATAGGTTCAGGAATTGGGTCCAAGTCAAGAAGTTGAAACTCAAGTCCACATGTATTTTTCAACAATGGAATGTGACCTAATATGGGTGATTCCAATTCAGGAATGATAGGTGGAGGAATCAAAACTGACTCTAAAATATTACTCAAGTTTGGTAACACAATAGGAGTCAATATTGATCAGAAAGTTGAACTGGATCACAGATTTGAGAATCTAGGTCACATATCTCATTGAGTTCAATATCAAAAAATTGAGAACTTGCCAATTTGTCATAGGACTTTCAAAATTGTATAATTGGTCAAGTTCAATATGATCCTCAAAGACGGGGGATTCAATTTCATGATGAATAGGCACAGGATCCAACGTTGACTCGGGGAAAAGATCGAAATCAGGTGAAGATACTGGAGTCATAATCGAATCAGGAAGTAGAATTGAATCACTAAGTTGGGGTTCAGGATCATATTCATTTTCAAGTTCTATTTCAGGAAAAGGAAAACTTGCTAAACTGTCAATATCTGTAACACCCCGCTCTCAGAATACGTACTTAGTTGCGTATTTAGAATTTTCGATCGTATTTTTTCGATTTACTTCCTGTATTTGTTTTGTATTATGAATTATTTATATGATCGTTTTGTCTTGGATCCGGATTCACGGGCTCGGAGTCAGCCCTAGTCTGAACCGAGGACCCGATCCTAAGGTATTACTCGATTTGGTCTTTCTGGTATTTAGATTTGACCGATTTCAGTTTTAAACATCATTTTCTAATATTTTAGATTTTCTATGATTTTCTGGAATTTTTCTGAATTAATTGAAAATCTTCAAACCGGTGTCGACCAGTGGCGCTGACCGATTCCCGGATTTTTAATTTACAAACGGATTGGAATTACTAGAAGTGTCTTTTTACATTATTTCTTAAAATCACATTTTCTATCTAAATACTTTTTCTGAGGATTTTATGAATTTATGAAAATTCCACCGGATTTGGTGTCGGCCAGTATCGCTGGTTGATTCCAGGATTTTTAGTTTACAATCAGAATTAAATTTCTGAATTCCGCTTTCACTTTACTTCTTAAAATCATATTTTATTCTTTAATACATTTTCTGGGATTTTTCAGAATTTTTCAAAATCCGGCCGACCCGGTGTAGACCAGTATCGACGGTTGACTTCCGAATTTTTAATTTGAAAACGAGATTTTATTTCTGAAAACCGATTTCATATTATTCCTCAGGATGACGTTTTCTACCTCTGGTATTTTTGGGGATTTTTCTGGAACAGTCGATATTTCGCGGCCATATTATAATATTATTTTTTATCTTTTCTTTCTTTCTTTCTTTCCTTCCTTTTCTTTTCCCTCAACCGACTTCACCAACGCCACCTCACCCCCCTCATTTAATTCCTCTCCCATCCATCAATCTCTTTCTTTTTCTTTTTCTTTTCCTTTTTATTTCTTTTTCCTTATCTTTCTTCCCTCTCTTTTTCTCCCTTATCTTCTTCTTCCCCATTCCTTGGCCGACGCTCCCAACCAAGCCACCGCCGGCGAGGAGATCCCCACCACTCCAGCCATCTCCTTCCCCTCTCTTTTTCTTTTCTTTTCTTTCCTTTTCTTTTCTTTTTCCTTTTCTTTCTCTTCTTTTCCCTTCCTCCTTTTTTCTTTCTCCCCAAGATCCGGCCACCTCAACCACCACCGCACCTCAACCGCCGTGAGCCCCCCAACTCTGGCAAACTCCCTTCTTCTCCTCCCTTCTTTTTCTTCTTCCTTTCTTTTTCTTTTCCTTTTCTTCTTCCTTTTCTTCTTTCTTTTCTTTTCTTTCTTTTCTTTCTTTTTCCCTTTCCCTTTTGGGGTGGCCGGCGCCACCCCAGGTCTAGGCGCCGCCGGCGGCCGTGAGCGGCCAGGGGCCCCCTGGGCCCCCTGTGCGCGGCTGAGGGGGGGGGGCAACAGCCCCCCTCTCCTTCTTTCTCCCTCTCTCTCACTTTCTCTCTCTCCCCCTTGACCTCTCTCTCTCTCTTCCCCTTCCTGTTGGCGCCGGCGGCGGCCAGGACCGCCGCCGGCCAGGCCCTAGCCGGCAGAGGGCCGGCCAGGTCCCCCAGGGCCCACGGCCCCGTGGGCCCTCCTCGCGTGAGGGGGGCTGCGTGAGCAGCCCCTATTTTCCCTCTCTCTCTCTTCCTGTCCTCTCTCTCTCCCCTGTTCCCCTTCTCTCTCTCTCTCTCTACCTATCCTCTCTCTTTCTCTCTCTTCCTGTATTTCTCTCTCTTGAATGATTTCTTTCTCTCTCCTCTCCCTGATCTCTCTCTAGATCTCCCTCCTTCTCTCTGTAATTGCTGACGCGGATCTCACCCCCGCGTCCAGGCGATCCCTTACCGCGAGTCTTCGCGATCTTGACATCTCTTTAACGCGGCCTTCGCGTTATCGTATCGATGCAACGCGGAGTCCATGCCCGCGTCTGTGTCCCTCTCGTGTCATCACGGCGCGGAGCTTATAACCGCGTCTGTGTTCTTCTCGTCTCTATCTTGAACGCGGGTGTCGAACCCCGCGTTTGTGGCATCTTCGCGACGCGACTCCCGCGTCTGCGACCCCGCGTCTCACTCTCAAAACCCGCGTCTCCCTGTGTCTCTTTCTCTCTCTAGGTTTCTCTTTCTAACTCTTTCCTTCTCTTCACTTTCTCTCTCCTTATATTTATATATTATTATATTTTATGGCGCGTGCGCGAGTTCCATGGATTTCGGACTTCGGCATTTCCGGTGATTTAGGCGAGTGTCCTCGCTCTCGCCTCCATTTGGGGTTTCCCCGCTTTGTCGGGTCGACATGTATTTTACTCCATGTTTTCATGTATTATGTATGGGCTGAGTCCCTGTATCTGTGTATAGCCGAGTGCCAATGACTGGACATGTATTGCTCTGTGACGAATGCTTGTATAGGGTAGTTTCATTCTTGTACATATACCATGCCTGTGATGTATTGTACTGCTTTATACCATGCGTGGTCGACCCTTCGTGGTCGTTGGACTCTGGGTTTCTGCCCACTCCTGGGATGGTTAGTAGTCACCGAGAGTGCGCTTAAACCCCGAGCGTACTTGGCTCCCGACCCTTCAGCCTCCGGTCTCTCACTATCTCGAAAGAGGCGTGATTGGGATCGTCAGGTTTCTCATTCAGCCTCCGGTCTCTCACTATCTCGAAAGAGGCGTGATTGGGATCGTCAGGTTTCTCATTCAGCCTCCGGTCTCTCACTATCTCGAAAGGGAAGTGATTGGGACCGTCAGGTCTCTCAGCTCCGCCTGGTTATCATGATCAGCGTTCAACGCTTTACCACTAGATTCGTCTAGGCGAGATGCTGCCGGAATTCCTACTCGCACCTTAAGCCGAGTTATCCCGGTAACCTTGCCAGACGCACCAGTGTTAAATACTGTTTGTTGTCTATACACTCCAGCTTGCTCAGCTCCGCTTGATTGTGCTCAGCTACTATTCTATCACATGCCATGTATTTACCCGATATGATAACACTTGACATGCCATTACTTCATACCTGTCTTTTACGTGCTACTATTTAACACCTGTTTGTACCACCTGACAACTGATGTGTTATCACCTAACACCAGACATGCTACTACTTGGCAAGACCCCTTGTTATGACATGACTTACCACCGGACTAATATCAATCTCTTGACATGACTGGTTACCTGTCTAATATCACCATCTTGTCATGCTATCCCTTGACACCCGGCATGATATACTTGACCTGTGATTATCTCATTTATGGGAAAACTATACTTGTTATCCTGCATTACATGCAGTGACTTGAATCTTGTACTTGTTATCCTGTATTATATATACAGTGACCTGATTTTATAGTAATCATGTACTCCTGAACTCTTGATCATGTCTTGTACCTGCTATTCCCGTAAATTGACAACCACATGATAAATCTTAAAAGGAACAACTTGCATTGGGTCGGGGGAAACTTGCGGCTATCAATATGTGTTCGTGTTTACAGTGGTACTAGGCATGTTGTGCAACTAAAACTTCCTGTCTGACCTGTGGGCCTCCAGGCGACCGAGGGAGTGCTGGCACCCTCCTTCTTGGTACCATCTTGATAAGGGCATTCTATAAGACCCTCCTGATCGCCTTGCGGCAGGTTCCGTCCACCAAGCAACGGAACAATCCTGGGCCGTGGTCCCGGGTATGTACGGGACCCACTGTAAACATTGTTCGTTGATACCACCGTTGGTTTCCAATAACAACCTTGCTTTACTCGATGTGGATATATGTGTGCTGGGACGCTAGTCCACATATCTAGACATCAGGGTAAGACGAGTAATAATCATAATAAAAGATGCCAACCTTGGATCTGTTGTATGCTTTACCGAGTTTGCTTCCATCGGGTTTTACATCAGATTTCCGGTTTTATGATATTAGCTACTCATACCCTGCTTTATTACTTGTACTCTATTCCATCAGTCTCCTGTTCCTATCTTGTCATACCATGAGTACTTCCTGCTTGATGTCACTCGATATATATCTACCTGCCTATACTTGCCTATGCTCACGACACGGTTTTCAATGTATGATTATGTTTTCGGTTTTATCGATACACGTGTGTTTATCCTTGCACGCCATCTGGCTTTCGTATCACCACTCGCCTGGGGAGTTCTATCTGACTCCCCTGGATTCTCATATCCAGGTCCTGGAGCTTGGAGCATGTCGGAGCTTGGAGCTTGTGGAATTCCAGTTGCTGACCTGAGTAGCGCAGTGGTAGCGTGGATCTCCAGTAGACCGTTCAGAACCCCATCCTTCCAGGCCCCCTTGTGCGGCTCTAAAGTTTTCTTGTTATGACTCTGAGCCTGTTTTTGTACTGTTCATACATGTACATATCTTGGTAATCTCGCATTTGCGCCTATCGGTGATGTAATATTATTGTAATATTTGTCACCTCTGGTGATAACTTTGTAATTGTACTCATATGTTGGAATGTATAATGCACCACGTGCTTCCGTACTCTGATTCTTGCCTGTACTGATGCTTAGCGTATATACGTGAGGGTATTTCTGACCTGCGTATATACGTCGCAGTAATGTCTCCGTGCCCGCAGGATCGGGGCGTTACAATATCTTTTTCAAAATTTGGAGTTTGGGCAAGTTCAAATGGTTGTTCTGAAATAGAATCTTGATTTCCAAAACTACATGACTCTTAGGCTCTAACAGAATGGTTAGTGACATCAGAACTGGTCCAACGGTGAGAACGTAGAGATTCGACCATCATATCTATGTCATGATTACGAGTGTTTTGAGCCTGAGTCATGGCTTCAAACATCTTTTCATAGTTGATAGGTTCATTGTTTTGATGAAAAGATGAAGAATTGTCTTGGAAGTGGTAGTGAAATTGTGAGTCCATCAGATTTTGGGATTTGTGTTTGGACTCACGCATACTCATTTCCAAAATTGATGGTTTCCTATTTTGGACGGGTGGAACTGAGTATGACTCTTGAAAATATTGTGGACTTGGTGGAGAAGAAGGACAAGTTGGTTGATAATTATGCTCGGGGGAGGTGAATCCCCACTGACTCGGTGAAGAGTTGAAATTATTATGGACATTATAGTTATTAGATGGGGGACATGGGTTATATTGATTTGGATAAGACCAATCCGGCACACTAGGTTGGTTAAAGTCATGATATCCGGGTTGGTAATATCCGAAAATGAACTCGGTGTGTAATATGGATTATTATTGAAGTTGGAAAAATTATTATTATAAGCCATATCACACAATACAAACAAAAAGAAAGAAATACAAATAAGCAAACAAATAAAAGAGAAAAAAAATCTAAACTAAGTTAGGGTAGACCTAGACCTAGACGACTCCTAACTGGTTAGACTGTCCACGGGAGGTTTAATGTAGACTTTGACCACAAGCTAATCAGCCAGGATAGGGCAAGTTGGTGGGAGGTTTTCCGTCAAAGACGTTCCTTAATTAAATAACCACCAACCTTCGGGCTTTCGGCCCTTAATCCCTTTCCTAGACACTGATTTAGCAAGAGTCAAGTTCCAACACCTTTCCCCCTTAGGATAATCTCCTAATTGAGTCCGAGATGTCCCTAGGGCCAACGTCTACTCATTTTAAGTTAGGCTTGGGTTAGTGAGTGCTTGGATTCTGATTTTTGGGCTAAGGAAGGGTGATTAAATCCCCACCTTATCTTGTTATTGGTTGGTGCCCTTAAAATCAATTAGTGCAAGTGTACAAGATATCTAAGATTCACTCAAAGCGATATAAATCAACCAAGAAGTGAGTCCTATGCTAAATGCAATGCATACGTACCTTACTCCAGCACTCTTCAACAGTAAAATAAAGGAATTGAAAAGACAACGCGTGCCTAAAATGCAAACGTCTAATCAATTTTTAACTTTTGTAACAAACGCTTTACTGTTGATTATTAGCAGGCTTATGTGATGGCATATAGGAAATAAAAATTGCAGCAAACTAGAATTTTTGTAAACTAAGCAGCCCTGCAAAAAGCTGTTAGTAGTCAACTCTTCATTGCCGCGGTTCCGCCGCTTTTGCCGTGGAAACACGGCAATTCAGAGGGCCCTTGGTCTCTGCTTTCTAGAGCAGAGGCCCAAGGCCACTTGTATGTCACTGCAATATTAATTTCCTACTTTGATTGCCCTGTAACCTGTAACAGAGAAGAAAATTCGTTTAGTTCTAAAAAATTTTCAAAAAATTCAGATTTCAATAAAAAACATGTTACCCTCCCCGGCAACGGCGCCAAAATTTGATTGAGGTACAACCTGCACACAAAATACAGAATTATAGAACTTAAGAAAGGAGATGTGCAAGTGCTCAATTCTTTCGCTATAGCAAGTGGCTATGCAGGTCGTGATCCACAAGGAGGGTTTTGCGATAGAAGCGTTTACGTTTTTTATTGAAATCGTTAAGAAAACAAAACGAGAGTTCTTCTCTGTTTTTAAGTTAATAAAAAGAAAAAGAGTTAATAGTTAAAGTTAAGAAGAAAGTGAAAGATGAAGAAGGTGGAAAATAAGAAAACAATAAAAGCGACTATGTACAAATGGAGTGAGTGGAGAAGAAAGAGTTGGAAGAGGTGATGATTTAATTTACAGAAATGAAAGAAAGGAAAGAAAAGGAAGGAATACTTACCTAGGTTGAGTGATGACTTACCTGGAAACCGTTGCATGTTCTACCTTTGCTTCGGAGGCGTTCAACGCATAGATCATAAGCTCGAGCTCAGTCCCCGTGCACATTATATCGTCAAGCATATCAAGAACGAAGTGATGCGGAGCTTGAAAGAGGAGAACGTCTTCATGAACTATCGCTAGCTCTCACGTAGCTTAGTTATACTTGCTTTGGAATTCACTTGTAAACTCAACAAATACAACCAAGGTAAAGTAGAAGAGGAAGAAGAAAGCAAAAGAAAAGGAAAGTAAAGATACGAACATAAATAAAAGTTTACCTTTATTGCTTGAAACAATGAAATAAAGGAGGAGGGTACATCGGTGTCACTCTCAACATATGCCTCTCTCTTACTTACATGAATCATCATCTAATCCTAAGCTTACATACACATTATAATTACATAATAAAGAAAAGAAAAACCTAAACTACAAATGAAAACTAGGCTAAATCCTACTCTGCATGTTCGTCCAATTTCAGCACAGAGAATGCCCTTTTATAGGCCAAAAACCCAACAACCAGGATCCCGGGGAGATCGGGGGAGCAAACGCTCCCCCTAACTCCCCAACCAAGCCGCGAAAATGCGGCTTTGGCCGCGTTTCCGAGGCCAGGGTGTGGCCAGATGGCCACACCCTGTTGGTGGGTCATCCTGGGAGTTTCTTCTAGCTTTATCCTTTGTTGGTTTCTTCGTTTGAGCCCCGGATTCTGACGAAATAACCTTGAATTCTTGGCTTTAACCGATCGATTCTGAGAGGATTCTTCTCGACCAGTTTCAACCTCTTGATTTTGTCCTGATTTAGTGTGTGCGAATTAATTCTGATTTAATTCAGAATTCTGGTGGGCTTTTGGGCTCATTTCTCTTCATCTCCTTAAGGATTGGGCCTGCAAATAAATTAAACAATTAATTAGGACAATGCAGGCTTTTATTCTAAAATAAGTATGGAAATATGATACTAAATATGCAATATTAGCGACCAATCACACCCCCATACCTATCTTTTGCTCGTCCTCGAGCAAAACAACTAAACTATATTAAGAATTATTAGACCACTTTCGCAGGTCACGCGATTGCACTGAGCGTGTGCAACAAGCCGTTAAACCTCTAGGTTTCCCCTAGAGGACGAGTTTTGTCTCGTGAGGGTTTTCAGCGGATTGCACCCACAAAATCCATAAAGAAAGGGAAACAAAGAGTTAGTATTTTCGAAAAAGCATTTTGAAAGAGAAAATATTTGAAATATGATTGTAAGATCTAAGCAATCTATAAGTTATAGGAAAATCGAATTTTTCATTCCTAAACTTAGTCTCTATTCAAAATTTGTTATCAATCAAAGTAAGGAGTCAAATTGTACTTCTCATCTAGTCTATTACTTTACCCTAAGTCATATGCACCATCGTGACAGTGAAAATTTTGACTAAGGGTTCATTAACTCTAACTCTTATGCCTTATTTATTTATATATACTTTTTTTTGTGGTATTATTCCTTAGTTCTATTAGGCTTTCTAATCTGCCCATGTAACGAGCCTCTAATCGATGACTCCCAAACCAAACGGTCTTAGGCACCAGGTGAGAAAACACCCCCAAGGACTTACGGACTCGAGCAAACAAGGCCACAAAACTAAGGATTTTATTATATGAACCTCTTTTAGGCGTGAATACTTATGCTTTATTAGGCACAAATACCCAGCTTAATCAGAGGAATTTTCTTTTCAAACTTATCTAATCATCTTTCGCATAAATACTAAGGCTTGCTTAGGCCAAAGCACCTAGCTAGTCAATAATTAGATTTGTTTGTATATATATATATATATATTTTATAACTTATCTAATCATCTTTCGCATAAATTCTAAGGCTTGCTTAGGCCAAAGCACCTAGCTAATCAATAATTAGACTTGTTTTTTTTTTATAAGGCATAAGAATCTTTGTTTTTGAACCCTAAGTGTGTAAGTGTATGAAGTGTGCATATTTCATTAAGGTAAAGATCAAGACTAAATTACTTTGACAAATTATCTTCCTAACTCTATAAATCAAACAAATAATCTTATTTTGATCAAGTATAAGAATCCTATCCTAATTTGGATTTTCCTATTCCTTAAAATTAACTTAATTTCTTACAAAAATAAGTCAAAATATTATTTCTATTTTTCAAAAAGTTTTTAAAAGTAAAGAAATATGTTATTATTTTTTTTTTTAAGAAAAAGAAAAGTTATGTTAGACCCTCCCCCACACCTATCTCATGCATTGTCCTCAATGTATGAATTAATGCATAGATGCATGAAAAAGAAGAAAGGGAAGGAAAATGTTACCTTAAGGTGGTGGTTCGGTGGTGGTCTGATTGGTCCACGAAATGCGGCCCAATCGACTTTTCTTGGGGCTCTGAGGACCCACCAGAAGTGTCTCTATATAACCCATTAAAATTGTATATCCATGAAGGATTTTTATTAAGTATGTGACCCCATCTAATTTCCAAATTTCATAACAAATTTTGGAGTCAAATTTGTCAACCACCTCGTCCCAGAATGGAGTGTGAAAAGATAGAATGATTGACTTGGACTCATGAAGTACAGGAACTGATACCGACTCAGGAAGGTGACTTAAGTCAAGTAAAGGTTCAGGAGTCGAAATAGGTTCAGGAATTGGGTCCAAGTCAAGAAGTTGAAACTCAAGTCCACATGTATTTCCAACAATAGAATGTGACCTAATATGTGTGATTCCAGTTCAGGAATGATAGGTGGAGGGAGGTTTTCCGTCAAAGACGTTCCTTAATTAAATAACCACCAACCTTTGGGCTTTCGGCCCTTATCCCTTTCCTAGACACTGATTTTGCAGGAGTCAAATTCCAACACTTTTCCCCTTAGGATAATCTCCTAATTGAGTCCGAGATGTCCCTAGGGCCAACGTCTACTCATTTTTAGTTAGGCTTGGGTTAGTGAGTGCTTGAAATCTGATTTTTGGGCCAAGGAAGGTGATTAAATCCCCACCTTATCTTGTTATGGGTTAGTGCCCTTAAGATAAGTTTGTGCAAGTGTACAAGATATGTAGATAAGATTCACTCAAAGCAATGAAAATCAACCAAGAGGTGAGTCCTATTCTACATGCAATGCGAACGTACCTTGCTCCAGCACTCTTCAACAGTAAAATAAAAGAATTGAAAAGACACGTGCCTAAAATGCAAACGTCTAATCAAATTTTTATCTTTTTCAACAAGTATTTTACTGTTAGTTTATTAGCAAGCTTATGGTGATGGCATATAAGAAAAATAAATTGCAAAAAACAAGAATTTTTGCAAGTCAAGCAGCCCTGCAAAAAACAACGTTAGTAGTCAACTCCTTTTTGCAGCGGAACCGCGGCTTGGGCCGCGAAAACGCGGCAAAGCAGAGGGTAATTGGTCTCTGCTTTCTAGAGCAGAGGCCCAATAGTACTTATATGTTACTGCAATCTTAATTTCCTGCTTTGCTTGCCCTATAACCTGCAATAGAGAAGAAAATTCGTTTTAGTTCTAAAATTTTTTCAATAAAAATCAGATTTCAATAAAAACGTTACCCTCCCCGGCAACGGCGCCAAAATTTGATTGAGGCAAACCTGCACATAAAAATAAAGAATTTCAGATTTAGAATAAAGATGTGCAAGTGCTCAATTCTTACCGCTATAGCAAGTGGCTATGCGGGTCGTGATCCACAAGGAGGGTTAGCAATAGAAGCGTTCAAGGTTCTTGTTGAAATCTTTGTGAAGAAAACGAAAGTTCTTCTTTGTTTTAAGAAATAAAAATGAAAGAAGAGTTAAAGGTTAAAGTTAAAAAGAAAGCGATAGATGAAGAAGGTGGAGAAAACCAGAGAATGACTATATACAAATGAATTGGAAAAAAGAGTGAAAACGATTTGGAAGATGTGGTGAAAGAAATCATGTTGGCGATCTATGCTAAAGAAATAAAAGAAAAGAAAGAAGGTTGAAGACATACTTACCTAATTTGATTGATGACTTACCTGGAAACCTTGCATGTTCTACCTTACTTTGGAGGCGTTCAACGCATAGGTCATAAGATTGAGCTCGGTCCCTGTTCGCATTATATCATCAAGCCTTGCAAGAATGAAGTGATACGGATTTTGAGGAGGAGAACGTCTTCATGAACTATCGTTGACACTCACACAACATCGTTATACTTATGCTTCTGGATTTACTTGCAAGCTCATCAAAACAAGGGAGGTAAAGTAGAAAGAGGAAGAAGGAAACAAAAGAAAATACGAACATAAAAGAAGCTTTTACCTTTATTACTTGCAGAAACAATGGAAGAAAGGAGGAGGGTACATCGGTGTCACTCTCAACATCAGCCTCTCTCTCTTACTTATATGAATCTTCATCTAACCTAAGCTTACATACAAATTACATAAAAAGAAAAGAAAAACCTAAACTACAAGAAATGAAAACTAGGCTAAATCCTATCTCTGTATGGTCGTCCCCTTTTCAGTGCAAATACTGGCCTTTTATAGGCATAACCCACACGAGGAGGATCCCGGGGAGATCGGGGAAACAAACGCTCCCCCTAACTCCCCAACCAAGCCGCGGAAACGTGGCTTTGGTCACGTTTCCGCGGCCAGGGTGTGGCCAGGTGGGCACACCTTGTTGTGGGTCGCCCTGGTTTTGCCTTCTGACTTTATCTGTAGTTGGATTTTCAGTTTGAGTCCGGGAGTGTGACGAAATGGCCTTTAATTCTTGGCTTTAACCGATCGATTCTGAGAAGATTCTTCTCAACCGATTTTCAACCTCTTGATTTTGCCCTGATTCTCTGAGCTCGAATTAACTCTGATTTAATTCAGAATTTTGGTGGGCTTTGGGCTCATTACTCTTCATCTCCTTAAAGAATGGGCCTACAAATAAATCAAACAATTAATTAGGACAATGTAAAGTTTTATTCTATAACAAGTATGGAAATATGATACTAAATATGCAACATTAGCGACCAATCAAAGATCCTCTCGTGAAACTTACTTCCTTTACATGACCAGTCCTGGAAAATCATCACAGAGTCATGGTCTATACCTATGTCCAACAAAAGAATGTGACTTGGTAGAATGGTTGACTTGGACTCAAGAATGATAGGTTCAGGAACTAATACCGACTCAGGAAGATAACTTAAATCAAGTAAGGGTTCAGGAGTCGAGCTAGGTTCAAGAAGTGGGTCCAAATCAAGAAGTTGAAACTCAAGTCCACAATCATTTTCCCACAATAGAATGTGACTTACTAT
Organism: Agave tequilana; assembly: GCA_038442645.1. Taxonomy (NCBI): domain Eukaryota; kingdom Viridiplantae; phylum Streptophyta; class Magnoliopsida; order Asparagales; family Asparagaceae; genus Agave; species Agave tequilana. The sequence continues at coordinate 355,457 of JAVJIF010003385.1, read as the reverse complement.
TGGTGATTCAAGTTCAAGAATGACAGGTGTGGGAATCAAAACTGACTCTAAAATATTACCTAAATCGGGTAACAGAACATGATCAATATTGATTCGGGAATTTGAACTCGATCACAACAAATTTGAGAATCAAGGTCACATATCTCATTGGGTTCAATCTCATAAAAATGAGTTCTTGCCAATTTGTCAATGGGACTTTCAAAAGTATGAAATTTATCAAGTTCAATATGATGATCATCAAAATGGGTGATTCAATTTCATGATCTATTGGTATGGGAATAAATGTTGGCTCAGAAAATTGGTCCAAATTGGGTAATAATACCGGAGTCAACATAGATTCGAAGATGGAAACTGAATCGCAAAGTTGGGATCGGGTTCACATTCACAATCTAATTCAATCTCATTGAAATTAAAACTAGCCAATTTGTCTAAGGATTGGGATTGATCAAGTTCATATTGATGTGATGAAATTGAATTTTGATCAAGGTCTTCTAGACAGAATGATTCTTGGTTCCTATCAACTTGTTTGGTTAGTTCAAGAATGTTTGAAAGTCTAGAAATTTGATCATTCATTATATCTTGCAAACGATCCACTTTTTCTTCTAACCCATCGAATGGATCATTGGAGGACTGAAACATTGGTGATGTGGGAAAAGACGTATAGGAAGATAATGGTTGAACAGGTGGTTGACCATATGGCTTAGGGGTGTTGAATCCCCATTGACTCTGTGAAGAGTAGTGATGATTATTCCAATCTTGTTCATAGTATTGGGACTGCGGCATGTAATGATTCGGATAAGACCAATCTGGCACACTAGGTTGGTCAAAGTTATGATATGCCGGGTTGGTAATATCCGAAAAAGAGGTTGGTGTGTAATATGGATTCTCATTAAAACTGAAAAAATTGTTGTTATAGGCCATATCACACAAATACAAACAAAGAAAAAGAAAACAAACAAATAAGCAAAAAAGAAAAAAATTCTAACCTAAGTTAGGGTAGACTTATGACCTAGACGACTCCTAACTGGTTAGACTGTCCACGGAGGTAGGGTGCAGACTTTGACCACAAGTTAATCAGCCAGGTCAGGGCAAGATTGGTGGGAGGTTTTTCGTCAAAGACGTTCCTTAATTAAATAACCACCAATCTTCGGGCTTTCGGCCCTCAATCCCCTTCCTAGACACTGATTTGGCAGGAGTCAATTTTCCAACACCGTCCCCCCTTAGGATAATCTCCTAATTGAGTCCGAGATGTCCCTAGGGCCAACGTCTACTCATTTTTAGTTAGGCTTGGGTTAGTGAGTGAGGAGATTATTTGTGGGCCAAGGAAGGGTGATGAAATCCCCACCTTATTTTATTTATAGGACAAGCCCTTAAGTCAATTTAGTGCACGTGTAAAGTAATAGACAAATATTCACTCAAAGCAGAAAATCAGCCAGGGTGCTTCCTAGTCTATATGCAATGCGAACATACCTTGTCTTCAGCACTCTTCAACAGAAATTAAAAATTAAATAGACACGTGCCTATATGCAAGCGTCTAATTTTTTTTATTTTTTTCGACAAATGGGTTACTGTTAATTAATTAGCGATGTGCAGGGTGATCACAGAGAAAAGTTAACAGAGCAGAAAGTCAGATTTGCAAGTAGCAGCAATCTGTAGAAAACAGGGTGAGTATGAACTACTCAGGCCGCGGAAACGCGGCTTTTGCCGCGGAATCGCGGCTCTGTAGTAGGCCCCGTTGCTCTGCCTTCGAGGGCAGAGGCACAGAGTTGCTATATGTCCTTACTGCTGTTAGTTTTTCCTGTTCTCTGAACCTGCAAACAGAAAGAATAAAAGAATTAGTTATTTATTTATTTTTATTTTTTTTTAGAGAATACTTACCGTCCCTCCCCGGCAACGGCGCCAAATTTGATTGAGATTTCACCTGCACACAAAATACAAAATTTTAGATTTAGAAATAAAGATGTGCAAGGTGCTCAATTCTATTCGCTGTAGCAATGGCTATGCGGGTCGTGATCCTCATGGAGGGACTAGCGATGGAAGCTTGTTTAGCAAGTTCTCTAAAAATTTCTTCTTTTAGTTATTAAAAGGAAAATAAGAAGATAGTAGTTAAAGTTAGTTAGGAAGAAAGCGGTAGATTAAGAAGATGGAGAAATAGAAGCGATATTTACAATGAGTTGGGAAAGAAAGAGTTGGAAGATGAAGTGTTGGTGATTTAATCTACAAAAATAAAAGAAAAGAAAGAAAATTAAAGAAATACTTACCTTAGTTTGGTTGATGAATTACCGGAAAACCTTGCAAGTTCTACCTTGCTTCGGATGCGTTCAACGTAGAAGTCATAGGATCGAGCTCAGTCCCCTGTTCGCATTATATCATCAAGCTGGGCAAGAATGAAGTGATACGGATCTTGAGGAGGAGAACATCTCCATGAAGTATCGTTGGCACTCACAAAGACTTTGTTATACTTGTGCTTCGGAATTCACTAGCATTCTCATCAAAAACCAACAGACGTAAAGTTGAAAAGGAAAAGAAAAAGAAAGGAAAATAAAGCGATGAACATAAAATAAATGTTTACCTTTATTGCTTGAAACAATGGAAGAAAAGAGGAGGGTACATCGGTGTCACTCTCAACATAGGCCTCTCTCTCTTATTTACATAAAAATAAAATTACAAAAAAGAAAAATAAAAACATAACTACAACTAGCCTAAAACCCTAGATTTGGCTCTGTACTACGCTGTTCGCTCTTCTCTGTTGCTCTGCAGGGGTATTTATAGGATCTGGAAGAAGTAGAGTCCCGGTACGACTCCTCGAAAAAAACCTTATCGCCAGACTCATCAGGATTGCCGCGGAAACGCGGCTTTGGCCGCGTTTCCGCGGCCAAGTGTTGCCTGCTGGCCACGCGCGAAACCTCCTCTGGTCCGTCCATCTGGTTTATCCGTTTAGATCTGGCATCCTGACTCTTTATTTTGAGATTTCGGGATAACTTGAGAAGCAAGTTACCCTAAATCCAAATCTTCCAATATCTTTTAACAACGAGTTTGTTATCTTTGCACTCTCCTTCTTGGCCTTTATCCTCATCCTTCAAGCATTTAGGGTTGAATAGAAGTCTATCCTTTCCCTCTTCTTTTAGTATTTGCAACTTTTGCAATTGGTAATTGCAACTTTGACATTTTATAATTGCAACTTTTGCATTGGGCTTGAACATGGGCTTTTGGCTTCTTTTAAGGTTTTATTCTTTTTTTTTATTACTCAAGGCCTGCACACAATAAATAATAAAACATTAGTAAGTGTGCATAATTATAGAAATAAATGTGAAAATGTGATAGTAAATGTATTGATAATTATGCACTTTTTACTACCTATCATTTTGATTGAAATGAGAAATTGCAAAGAAAAAGATTAAAGTTAGGATTCTCAGTCTCAATATTATCCGCTGCAGTAAGGGCCAAAGCGGGTCGATCTACAGGGAAGGATGCGATGCAAGCTTTTCGGACGACTTCTCTGTATCCTTAGAAGAAACAAAAGAGAGATTAGATTTGAAATATAAGACCGGAGATATGTAGTTTTACTGATCTTCTACCACAACCCATAGTGCAAGTCTTGGATGTTGAATGTCATCTTGAGATACATATGATTTACCCTAGGTTTATTAGAAAAGATTCAAGCAAGAAAAGATGATATTAGAATCTAACGAGTTTGCATTATCAAAAACTCAACAAAGATTCATCCTAACTTCTAAATACAGCATAAGAAAAGTGTTATCTTAAAGTTATGCTGTCTAAGTACTTAAGTATGAAGTTGTGAAGAGTTGTTTAGATGTGCAATCTAGATTAGAAAAACTAGTTATCAATTTAATCTTCAAGAAAGGCAATCTTAGACCTAGGGTTTCTAAAAATTGATTATCAATCTATTCAATTCCTAAACTGCTCTAGGGTTGATTAAGAGATCAGCAAACCACACTTAAGAATTAGTTAATCATTTTTTTTATTTTTTTATTTTTTTATTTTGCTTAATGAGAAGAATTGTGAAAGAAAGAAAAACAAAACGAATCAAGAGATCACAAAGCAAAAACTAAAATCGAGAGATCACAGAGTAAAGACAAAATAAATGACAAGAATTAAATGGCAAAGAGGTAACCTTTATTCGAAAATATCTTCCAAATACAACGCTCCTTCTTCTCCACAATGCCAAAAGCAAAATTACAGAAATTTAAAGAGAAAGCTAAAGAAAAGCCTAATCTCCCGTCTCTGGATGCCCTTTCTGTTGCGTCTGCAGGGGTATTTATAGGTGCAGAAGGAAGCAGAGTCCCGATAAAACTCAGCACGAAATCTGGTGTTCAGCCTCATCCATACTGCCGCGGAAACGATGCTTTGGCCGCGTTTCCGCGGCCACAGTCCCATCCCTGGCCACGCGCTTTCGCGCCTGGCCTCCTCTGGTCCGTCCATCTGGGTCTATCCGTTTAGATCTGGAATCTCGACTCTTGAATTTGAAAATTCGAGATAACTTGGGAAGCAAGTTACCCTAGATCCAAATCTTTTCCAAAATGAATTTCATCTTTGTACTCTCCTTCTTTATATTTATCCTCATCCTGCAAGCATTTAGGGTTGAATAGAAGTCTATCCCTTCCCTCTTTTTTAGTATTTGCAACATTTGCACTTTGTATTTGCAACTTTGACATTTGGTAATTGCACTTTTGCACTTGGGCTTGGACATGGGCTTGGACATGGGCCTTTGGGCTTCATTTAAGCTTTATTCTTTATTTAGATAAATACTCAAGGCCTACACACATTAAATAATAAAACATTAGTAATAGTGCATATTGTAGGAATATATGAGAATGTGACAGTAATGTAATGACAAATATGCATTTTTTACTACCTATCACACCCTCACACTTATCTTTTGCTCGTCCTCGAGTAAAAATCAAAAAAAAAGAAAAGGAAAACCTGATCTAGCTAACTCACTTTCGTAGGAATCACGGTTGCACTTAGCATGAGCAACAAGCCTTTAAACCTCTAGGTTACCCTAGAGGAAGAGTGTCGTCTCGTGAGGGTTTTCAGCGGATTACACCCACAAAATCCATAAAAAAAAATATTTGAAATATGTTTGAAGAGACTAAGTAGTCTATAAGTTTTTAGGATTATCATTTTTATTCATTCTTAAACTTAGTCTTTATAAGTAAATTGTTATCCATTTTAGGTAAGGATCTAAATTGAATTGTTTATAGTCTTTTTCGTTACCAAAAGTCTTATGCATCCTTGTGAATCTTTACTATAAATTCCTTAACTGGACTCTCATGCCTCTTTTATATATTTATTTATTATTTTTCCTCCTTTTTTTTAATATGTATAACTCATCTAATTTTCTTTCGTATAAGCATCAAGGCTTCTTGAGGCCCTCATACCTAACTTATTGACTATTAGATGTGTTAGTACATATATAATATTTCTTGATTTTCTTAGGCTTTCTAATCCACCCATGTAGTGAACTTAAAGTCGGTGACTCCCAAACTGGTTGGTTTTAGGGCACCGGGTGAGAAAACACCCCACGGACTCAAATTCGAGTGAACTAGGCCACAAAACCAAGGACTTTTATTTTAAAATCACCTTTAGGCGTGAATACTTATGTTTCTTGAGGCACATGTATCCATCTTAATTAGTGAATTTCTTCCTTTTTTTATTATTATTATTATTTTTAGAGGCACACGAGTCTTTGTCTTAGAATCCTAAATGTGTATTAGGTATGCACATTTCATTAAGGTAAAAATCAAGACTAATTACTTATTCAATTTCTCCTCCTATACCTAAAAATTCAACAATTTATTTATTTTGATCAAGTTTTTAGAAATCCTAATCATGATTTTCCTAATTCTTAAGACTAACTTAGATTCCTTTCAAAAAATAAATCAAAATATTGTCCTTTTTATAACATTTTTTATATTTTATATATATATATTTTTTTATGTTATGTTAGAACAAGTACAGAAAAAGAAAAAGAAAATGTTAGATTTTTTAAAATTTATATATATATATATATATATTTTTATTTTTTTACAATTTACCCTTCCCCCACACTTGTCTCATGCATTGTCCCAATGTATGAATGATATGCATGGATGCATGAATTGGCAGAGAGATAGTGTTACCGATACATTGGGTCAAAAAGACATGACTGACTGCTTTTACTTCCGAACTGGTTCCAAAAAGATTTTAAGACGTTGATCATTTACCTTGAATGTGCTGCCATTTTTTGGGTCGTAGATCTCTATGGCTCCGTATGGAAACACAGTCGTAACAATGAAGGGCCCTGTCCATCTTGATTTTAACTTGCGGGAAAGAGAGAAGTCTAGAGTTATAGAGTAAAACTTTTTGTCCTTGGACAAAAGTTTTTCTCGTGATGAACTTATCATGAAAAACCTTAACCCTATCCTTCGCAATTTTCGCATTGTCATATGCTTCGTTCCTCAATTCCTCTAGTTCAGAAATTTGCAATTCCGAAGCTTACCGGCCTTATCTAGATCGAAATTCAGCTGCTTAATTGCCCATAAGGCCCGGTGCTCTAGCTCAACAGGAAGGTGGCAAGCCTTTCCAAAGACTAGTCTGTAGGGAGACATTCCTAGAATCGTCTTAAAGGCAGTCCTATATGCCCATAGGGCATCCACCAATTTGGTGGACCAGTCCTTCCTATTCTGATTCACAGTTTTCTCCAAGATAAGCTTGACTTGCCTACTGGAAACTTCTACTTGTCCACTAGTTTGAGGATGGTAGGGCGTAGATAACTTGTGAGTTATGGCGTATTTTCGCATAAGAGCTTCAAAAGTTCTATTGTAAAAATGTGTACCATTGTCACTAATTATGGCACGAGGGGTTCCAAAGCGCGAGATGATGTTTTCTTTCAAGAATTTGACATAACTTTGTTGTCATTTGTCTTGCAAGGGACGGCTTCAACCCATTTTGACACGTAATCTACGGCCAACAAGATGTATTGGTGCCCAAACGAATTAGGGAAGGGTCCCATAAAATTAATGCCCCAGACATCGAAAAGTTCTACTTCTAGAATTGGATTTAGGGGCATCATATTTCGTTTGGAAATTCTTCCTATCATTTGACATCTTGTGCAAGTTTTGCAAAACTCGAATGCGTCTTTGAACACAGCTGGCCAATAAAAGCCACTTTGTAGGATCTTTTCGGCAGTTTTGCGGGGACCAAAGTGTCCACCGCAAGCAAATTCATGACAAAAGGTAAGAACACTTCTAGTTTCCTCGTCGGGGACACATCTCCTAATAATTTGGTTGCTACAATATTTGAAAAGGTATGGATCTTCCATATGTAATACCGGACTTGAGACAAGAATCGGTATCTATCCTGTTTTGACCAATTAGGTGGTGTTTGGTTTGTGACTAAGTAATTTACTATGTCAGCAAACCATGGTTCCTTAGAGATAGGTAGAAGTTGTTCATCGGGAAAATTGTCATTGATGGGCAGTTCGCCGGAAGGTGCGTTTGGCACACGAGAGAGATGGTCTGCGACAACATTTTCAACACCTTTTTTATCTCGAATTTCGAGATCAAATTCTTGAAGGAGGAGGATCCAACGAATGAGTCGGGCCTTCGCATCCTTTTTTAGCATTAGGTATCGAAGTGCAGAATGGTCGGTGAAAATCGTGGTCTTGGTCCTAAGTAGGTATGGGCGGAATTTCTCCAAAGCGAACACTACTGCCAAGAATTCCTTCTCGGTTGTAGTATAGTTCATTTGGGCGTCAGAGTCTCCTACTCGAATAATAGATCACGTGCTGCTTGTTATCCTTACGCTGTCCTAAGACAGCGCCTATCGCAAAATCTGAGGCATCGCACATGATCTCAAAAGGTTTGGACCAGTCCGGAGGTGAGATGATATGTGCAGAGATAAGTTCCACTTTCAACTTTTCCCACGCACTATTACACCTATCGTCAAAGATGAAGGGCACGTCTTTAGCTAGAAGGTTTGTAAGGGGTCTAGCAATTTTGCTAAAATCCTTAATGAACCTACGGTAAAACCCAGCGTGTCCTAAGAAAGACCGAATGTCCTTCACGCATCGTGAAATTGAAAGTTTGGCTATGATCTCCACCTTAGCCTTATCTACTTTGATCCCTTCCCTAGATATCTCATGAACTAGGACAATCCCATGCTGCACCATGAAGCGGCACTTTTCCAATTGAGGGTCAAGTTCTTTTCAGTGCATCTATTCAGCACTAGCTCCAAGTGATGGAGACATTGGTCAAATGAATTTCCATAGACGGAGAAATCGTCCATGAAAATCTCTAAGAAGCGCTCGACCATATCAGAAAAAAGTCTTAACATACAACGTTGGAATGTGGCTGGGGCATTACATAGGCCGAAAGGCAAATGTCCCAAATGGGCACGTGAACGTTGTCTTTTCTTGGTCCTCTGGGACTATAGGGATTTGGTTATACCCTGAGTAACCGTCCAAGAAACAGTAATACTCATGACCGGCTAATCGTTCCAGCATTTGGTCGATAAATGGGAGGGAAAATGATCTTTCCTAGTGGCAGCGTTCAACTTGCGATAGTCTATGCATACTCGAACCTTGGTAGGCAATCGTGTTTGCACTAACTCATGCTTGTCGTTTTCTACCACAGTAAAGCTGGACTTCTTAGGGACCACATGCATTGGGCTAACCCATTCGCTATCTGAAATAGGATAAATGATCCCATTATCTAACAGTTTCACTATTCAGCTTGTACAGCCTCTTGCATGAGTGGGTTTAGCCTACGCTGTGGATCCCTCTTCGGTTTAACCCCTTCCTCTAAATGGATTCGATGCTGGACTATCGTAGGGCTCAGTCCCTTGATATCTGCCATAGTCTAATCAATGGCTTCCCTATGTCTCCTAAGGGTTGCCAGTAGGTCTTCCTCTTGCCTATTAGTCAAATTGGAGGCAACTATGACTGGTAACGTCTCTTGTTCACCTAGGTGGGCGTACTTAAGATGTTTAGGCAAGGCCTTTAACTCCAATGAAGGAGGTGGCTCGATTGGTGGAGGTGTTAAGCTTAACTCTTCCATCTCTATAGAACTTGGATTTGCTGCCCATTCAATCTCATCAAGGTTGAGATCACTCGATTCTAACTCTTCCTCTTCTTTTGACTCTAGTGTGATCTCCTCATTGTGCTCACTCGTCATGTTTTCAATGAAGTTAACCTCAAAGGGTTGGTCGGTCATGTCGTAGGGATGCTTACCTAAGTTGAAAACATTGACTTCCTTGGTCATATCCCCAAAGTCAATCTCATGGAACCGTTTCTACAATTTATGATTGCATTCGCGGTTGCTAGGAACGGGCGTCCTAAGATGACGGGAGTTTGGAACCTAGGATTAGACACAGGTTGTGTCTCTAAAACAATGAAATCGACTGGGTAAATGAATTCTCCCACCCATATGAGGACATCATTGATCTCTCCCTTAGGAACCTTGATTGAGCGATCAGCCAACTGGATTGTAACTTGGGTTGGGTTGAGTTCTCCCAATCCAAGTTGTTGATATACAGAGAAAGGCAGCAAATTAATGCTAGCTCCTAAATCGAGGAGTGCTCGATTGATTTCAGCTCGACCTATTGTGCAAGAAATGGTGGGGCAACCATGGCCCTTGTACTTGACTGGGATTTGGTTGGACAATAGCTCACTAATGTTAGTGGCTAGAAAAACCTTCTTAGGCACATTTGTCTTTCTTTTCTTGGTGCACATGTCCTTAAGGAATTTGGCATAATTAGGGACCTGTTGGATTGCATCAAGAAGCGGTATATTGAGCCTAACCTGATTGAATACCTCGAGTAGTTTCTCCATATGTGCATTATTATTACTCTTAAGCCTATTTGGAAATGGGGCTATAGGCTGGTGCACCTGTCCTGCTGACTTCTCAACTTCAGTTTCATTGGAACTTTGTAGAGGTGGAGTGGAACTAGATGGAATGGACAACTGGGATGGGCCTGGTGGCATGGATACATGATTATCAACTTGTTTTCCCGATCTTAGTGTATGAACCAAGTTACAGTGGTTTTGGTCTTGAGCCTCATTGGCTTGCCTAGGATTCCTAGGGTTTGGCAATGGTTGACTTGGTAGAGTTTCTCTTTGTCTTTCTTGTTGATTCAGTTGGACCTCTATCCTGGTCAAGACTTGAGCCAGCGTGTCATGGCTTTTAACTAGAGTGTCCACCTTTCTTTTCATGTTGGAGAGCCTTGTTTCCATTTGTGATATTGGAAAGAGGGTGGAGGATTTTGACTAGGGAAATTTTATTGATAGGGCGGATTTTGGAAATTGTTGGAGAATTTGGGCCTAGTTTGATCATTGTTGCTTGGGCCCCATGAAAAATTGGGATGATTTCTCCAACCGGGATGGTAGGTGGGCGAATATGGATTGTTGGCGGGCCTTGTGAAGGCCGCACTCATATGTTCGGGTAAGGATTGATGTGCGATAAAGACGGGACATTCCTCGAACACATGGTTCATGTCTTGACAATAAGTACAGCCCGCCAAAGATGTTGGGTTGACTTGGTCACAGAGACTGGTTCCTTAGTTTCAAGAGCTTCTAGTCTTCGCATCACAGCAGCTAACTTAGCATCTATTGCTATATTGGCCTCAATGGAATGGATATCTCCTTTAGAAGAAGTAGGGTCATTAGTCCTAAATTTTTCCGGAGTTGGTTCCCATTGGATGGTATTATCAGCTAATTCTTCATATAATAACCATCCTTCATTTTCGTTCTTTTTCAAAATCCTCCTTGGCACATGGATTCTAATAGCGTTTTAGTTTGATATTCTAATCCATCATATAGAACTTGACAAGTCGCCATTTCTCTATCCATGGTGAGGGCATTGGGCAAGGGGGTCCTTAAAACGTTCGAAATATTTCCAAAAAGGTTCATTGGCTGTTTGCTTAAACTGTAAAATGCTCTTCCTAATCAGTGCAGTCTTGTGGACGGGATAAATTTTTTTTAAGAAGGCCTTAACGAAATTATCCCACGAAGATATTGAACCGGCCTCTAGACTGTAGAGCCATTTCTTTGCTAGGTCTTTCAAGGCAATTGGGACAAACCGTAGTTTGACGGCATCTTCTCCTAGCTTGGTATCTTCATCATGAGACATACTTCTTCAAATTTTCTTATGAAGAAGTATGCATCCTCGGACTCAAGTCCATGAAATTTGGGAAGAGTGTTGATATATTGTGGCTTGAGCTCAATTGGTCAACACCTTCATCGGATAACTGGATGCAAGAAGGAAGAGAGGTCCTAATAGGATAGAACCTATCTTACAATGACAGTGTTTGTGCCATGTGTGAGTCGGGCTTTTGCTCGGGTGGTGAACTAATTCTACTTAGTCTGGATGTAAGTGGGTCTCTCGACCAAGCGGACATGCACAATTAGCAAACAAGTTCACCCAATCAATCAATAAAAAAGAAAAACAATCAAAAATTCCTATTCTAGGGTAAGCCTTGACCTAGACGACTCCTAACTTTAGACTGTCCTTAGGAGGTATATTGCCGATCTTACCACAAGTTAATCGGCCAGGTAGGTGGCAAGACCGGTGGGAGGTTTTCCGTCAAAGACGTTCCTTAATTAAATAACCACCGATCTTCGGGCTTTCGGCCCTCAATCCCCTGCCTAGACACCGATTTGGCAAGAGTTAATTTCGAACAACTTCCTCCGTCGGTCAATCTCCTAGTGAGTCCGAGTTAACCCTAGGGCCAACGTCTAGTCAATTTTTACTTAAGGTTAGGGTTGTGAGTGTGACGGAGATGGTTTGTGGGCTAAGGAAGGGTGATGAAATCCCCACCTTATCTTGTTAATGGGTTTTGCCCTTAGAATTTTTTGTGTACGTGTAAAACAGTAGATAAGTAATCACTCAAAAAGCAGTAAATCAGCCAAGAGTGTTTTCCTAATCTATATGCAATGCAAACGTACCTTGTCACCAGCACTCTTCAATAAGAAAAAAAAATTAATAGACACGTGCCTAAGATGCAAGAGTCTAATTTTTTTATTTATCAACAATAAGTTACTGTTAATTAGTTAACAATATGCAGGGTGATTACAGAGAATATTTAACAGAGCAGAAAAATCAGACTTGCAGATTGCAGCAACCTGCAGAAAACTGAATGAGTAGTGAAACTACTCAGCCGCGAAACGCGGCTTTTGCCGCGTTTTCGCGGCTCTGAAGTAGGCTCTGTTGCTCTGCCTTCGAGGGCAGAGGCACAGAGTTGCTATATGTGCTTTCTGCTGTTAGTTTTCCTGTTCTCTGTACCTGCAAATAGAAAGAATAAACAAGTTAGTTTTGAGAAAATCGTGCCGTTCCTTCCCCGGCAACGGTGCCAAAATTTTGATTGAAAATGAGAAATTGCAAAGAAAAAGATTAAAGTTAGGATTCTCAGTCTTAATGATATCCGCTGCAGCAAGGGCCAAAGCGGGTCGATCCACAGGGAAGGATGCGATGCAAGCTTTTCGGACGACTTCTCTGTATCCTTAGAAGAAACAAAAGAGAGATTAGATTTGAAATATAAGATCGGAGATATGTAGTTTTACTGATCTTCTACCACAACCCATAGTGCAAGTCTTGGATGTTGAATGTCATCTTGAGATACATATGATTTACCTAGGTTTATTAGAAAAGATTCAAGCAAGAAAAGATGATATTAGAATCTAACTAGTTTGCATTATCAAAAACTCAACAAGATTCATCCTAATTTCTAAGTACAGCATAAGAAAAGTGTTATCTTAAAGTTATGCTGTCTAAGTACTTAAGTATGAAGTTGTGAAGAGTTGTTTAGATGTCAATCTAGATTAGAAAACTAGTTATCAATTTAATCTTCAAGAAAGGCAATCTTAGACCTAGGGTTTCTAAAAATTGATTATCAATCTATTCAATTCCTAAACTGCTCTAGGGTTGCTTAAGAGATCAGCAAACCACACTTAAGAATTAGTTAATCATTTTTTTTATTTTTTTATTTTTTTATTTTGCTTAATGAGAAGAATTGTGAAGAAAGAAAACAAAACGAATCAAGAGATCACAGAGCAAAACTAAAATCGAGAGATCACATAGTAAAGACAAAATTAAATGACAAGAATTAAATGGCAAAGAGGTAACCTTTATTCGAAAATATCTTCCAAATACAACGCTCCTTCTTCTCCACAATGCCAAAAGCAAAATTACAGAAATTTAAAGAGAAAGCTAAAGAAAACCCTAATCTCCCGTCTCTGGATGCCCTCTCTGTTGCGTCTGCAGGGGTATTTATAGGTGCAGAAGGAATAGAGTCCCGATAAAACTCAGCCACGAAATCTGGTATTCAGCCTCATCCATACTGCTGCGGAAACTCGGTTTTGGCCGCGTTTTCGCGGCCACAGTCCCATCCCTGGCCATGCGCTTTCGCCGCGGCCTACTCTGGTCCGTCCATCTGGGTCTATCCGTTTAGATCTGGAATCTCGACTCTTGAATTTGAAAATTCGGCATAACTTGGGAAGCAAGTTACCCTAAATCCAAATCTTTTCCAAAACGAATTTCATCTTTGTACTCTCCTTCTTTTATATTTATCCTCATCCTGCAAGCATTTAGGGTTGAATAGAAGTCTATCCCTTCCCTCTTTTTAGTATTTGCAACATTTGCACTTTGTATTTGCAACTTTGACATTTGGTAATTGCACTTTTGCACTTGGGCTTGGACATGGCTTTTGGACTTCATTTAAGCTTTATTCTTTATTTAGATAAACACTCAAGGCCTGCACACATTAATAATAAAACAACATTAATAGTGTATAATTGTAGGAATAAATATGAGAATGTGACAGTAAATGTAATGACAAAGAATGTGACGGCCTCAGCTCCTGTATCAAGAAGCAAATAATAAGTCATTTGGAACACACAAAAGGTATATCACAAGGACGAGCTGATCTTATCCAAGTCTGGAGCAAATTCACCAATAGTCGGTTCAGCACCGACGGATTAGCTACTAACGGGGCAGCAGGAGGAAACGCTGCAGGGTTTCACCCTCTACTACAATTATAGGAGCTTGGCGACGGGGCTTCTTCACCAACCGTTTCCTACGAGATCCACCTGTCCATTTGTGCTTAAGAGGAACGTCAGAACCTTCCTCCTCCACTTCTTCTACACGTCTTGGGAGAACTGTCCCCATCATGCCAGAAGCAGCTGCCGAAGCCTCAGCACCTGTCTCCGCTTCAAAGCGAGGACTTACTGCATCGAATCTTCACTGTCATCAACAGCAACGAATTCCTCGATGCCTGGGACGCGAACCCTCTTACCTTCCCTTTTTCTCAGCGACCTTCCGCTTCAGTCGCTGAGAAATTAACTTCACACCAGAATTGTTAACATTGAATCCAAGGGGTGGGAGTTGGAAGTTGCATACCACTGGAAGAAGCACAGGGTCATTAGAAGATTGGGATTCCTCAACGGCATACGCAGCCGCGCCCCAGTACAGCCTGCAATGAAGAATTGCCAAGCACGGCTCCATCAATAAGACTCCCCAGGAAAGCCAGATTGAGATTGGGGTTGCCCACATACAGTTGGTCATATCCAAACTGTCGAGCAAATCGACTTGGGACATAGGGCTCCAAGTAGCAGGTATCCCACTTCTATACAATAAATGTGAGGGCCGGATGCTGACCAGCCACTCAAAAACTCCCCGGTTCAGACTGCCCCTCCCCCGCATCTTTGAACTCTTCCTCATAGCCTGCGCCCCGAATACGGGGGAAACAGTGGAAGAGACTATAGACGTCATAGCGACGTACCAATTTACGGGCCTCTGCCACGAGCGTTCTTCGAATCGGCGGAGAAGAGTCATTCGAACACCTTGCGGGGGATCCTCTCTAACTTCAATCAGAGAAGGACAATGCAGGGCGAACCACGCCATCAAATAAGTGTACGGCGACCTACCCTGGGATTGGGTCCGTCGCGAGGCGAAGTGGCTCCCTTTCCACGCTTCGTTGCTGGCGGCCTGCAAAAAGCCTTCGTTAATGCACAAAGGCCTCTCTGGATACAGCACACCATGGCCGGAAGAAGACCCAGGACGACCATGAACCAAACGAACAGCGGGCAGCAAAACATTCGGATGAACGACGTTACCCGAAGACGACGGCACTAGCCCTCTTCAGCCAGACTGTTAAGAAACCAGCCAGCAGTGCCTTCCGGGACATCGGCCGGCGCGCCTGATGATGGAAACTCCGAAGGACGTCACCTTTCTCATAGGGACCATCGTCTTCCTTCACAACTAAATCCCCTTGGGAGTGTTGTTGCATCCGTCAAAGATGTCTTCATCAGCAACTCCACAGTGAGCCGCTTCAGGAGTATTCCTCATATCCGGGAACAAGTAATCCCCCGCTCTTCAGGCTACAGGAAGTTCCCTTACTGCCCCATGCATACTAGAGCAAATGTACAAGTGGCACATTAACTCCCGGTAGGTCTCGAACAAGGCAGGCTCCTACTTCTCCGAAGAGCCAATTCCGCTCGCACGGGAAGTATTCTTCGTATGGGAGAGACCCAAAAGGCAGAGCAGAGACTTCCCACATCTCATGCAAGGCCATACCCAATTCGCCAACAGGGTGAAGAAAGTCCCTGAAGCTGGGCAATACAATTCAAAGATGGCGTAGAAGCACGCCACGTTCATCTCAATACCGTGACAGGTCGCCCGGACGGCCTCATGGAGGTTCAGCCTCTCCAGATCCTCCTCAAAATGAACGAGGATATATGTAGTTAAATCCCTCCACCACGCCTTCGGAGGGTGAATCCAGCCCGGAGTCCTGAAGTCAATAGCTGGATAGTTCCATTGACCTTGCAGAACTGGTTGCCAAAGGTCAGCGCCACAGCAGGATTTTCTCCCACTGGGATCTCTCGCGATACATTCCCAGGATGTAGACTCATTATGCAACAAGGAGGCCCCGCTCTTGCATAACCAAGAGACTAAAACATCAATCTCCCTACGTGGACAGAGTCGGTATTTTGAATCACTTCCCATGCCATCTTCCGAGCCTGCGTCACACACTGGAAGGAAGACAAAGAAAAATGTCGCTTGTTGGATGGGAGGTAAAACTTCTCATCATCCAACTGGAAAATCCACTGCCCTTCTCCTGCCTGTAGTTGGTGATCAGGATCTGGTGCGACATCCCCGAACATGAAATCGGGCTTCCTATAGTTTCGACGGTCAATATCTTCAAGGGGAGCCGTAGTCAGAATGCTCCTCGTGGTGTGTTGATCACCACCATGGATAAGCGTGTGTCTCGAACGAGAGAGCTCCACTCACTGAACAAAGAAGCCTGCCCTTGAAATTGCAAGCTGATATTGCCATCCACTCCTTTGGTCATCCCAAACAGATTGTTTAAAGGACCAGGAGTATAGTGCACTGCAAGAGCAAAGAGAACTATGATTAATTCACCAGCCAAGCGAACACAAAGACACAATTTTCACCAAGGCATAGCCTCGCCCTTTGAGCGAAGCTAGCAAAGCGATAGCTTCGACGAAGCTTAGCCTCACAGTCAAGGCCGCATTTCGCAGAAAATGTCCAAGTGTTAGCTTCGCTCCAAAAAAAGCTTAAGCAGGAGGTACTACAGCCCTGAGGACTAACTTTGTCAAAAGGGTATTATGGTCAAAAGTTATCCTTTACGGCCAGGATTGAAGGGACAGATCCGTATCCTGTTGTTCAACAGGACGAAGACAGCCTAAGTAATAGCTTCGTACGGAAGCTTAAAGAAGAACTGTTCAATTCTTAGATCCCCGTCCAAGAGAATAAAGGAAATTCATGGAAATGGATTCCCTAACAAATAAAGATCATGCTCGATCGTTCTGGATTCACCCAAAGATAGCCAAAATATCGGCTTTAAAAGAGAGACGACAGTCTCTAATCAAAAGGGGAAGTCCCTTAACCGGCGATTGGTCGTTCGATGACCGGAGGAGGAGAAGGACCCTCCGTTGCAGGAGTTGCCACTTCTTTCCCCGCTCATCTCTTGGGCGCCATTGAAGAGCTGTGAAAGTTTTCAAATTTTCTAAATGGAGAGGAAAGAGGAAGAAAAAGAGTCAAAGTTCTCTGAAAATTTCAAGCAAGAGATCTGCTCTTTCTCAGCCCGATCGGGCTTTTATAGGCCAATGAGCGCCTGAAACGATGCCTCGAAAAGGGCACAGGCCGCCGTTTCGATTAATTAATGAAAAACGCCGCCTAAAGCGCCTTCCCGAGAAGCGCTGATTCAGCCACTAAGGGTTAACTTCGCCGTGGGTCAAAATGCGGACTTCGCACAAATCCATCAAGGATTGCCTTAGCCCCGCTAAAGGCACAGTTCACGGACACGCCAGTTTCGCGCGAAGCTCATTCAAAAAGGATCCCGTCCTTATTCCGCACAAAGTTTAGCCCCGCTATAGCCAAATTTTCAAAGAAGGCAAGGCAAAAATCAGATAAGCAGAAAATAAATCTTTATAGATTTAAAAGGCAAGGTACATTCATGCTACTACATTAAGCTGTGTTTCGTACAACAGAGTCATCTGCTCAAAAGGCATACAAGTGGTCTTATCACTTCCAAGCGAAATCAACTGGACATGAAAGGCCTTCCTCCTGCACAAGGTCGTAAGCCTTCACATAAGAACAGATGGTGCCACAAGGACAGATTGTGCCACCAGGACAGGGCCGTGATCCTTCACATAATGACAGATTTTGCCACTAGAATGTCGGATCGTCCATAATCAAATTGGCAAAGGACTGATCGCCACCAGCAGGCTGGATCTTCTTGATGAAAATTGACAATGGAAAGATCCGCGACCTTACAGGTGACGTCCGCTTTCCCGAAGTGGATCATCTCGGATAAGCGGCTACCAGCCTCGCCTCGAAGTGGATCATCTCGTAAAGCGACTGCCAACCTCTTCTGGGACACACATTGGCTGCCCCAGGTTTTTCCTCCTCCTGCTTAAAGTAAAGCTTCAACTGGGGAAGCATAAGGCACTTTTCGGTCTCTGTCATCAGAGCAAAGAATGGCGAACATAGTCCACTGCAATGCAAACTGAAATAAGTTAGCAGTCAGTTAAAAGGAAAAGATGCAAAAGCGCTAAGTCAGATTCTTTGGGGCGAAGCAATCCGATTTCAGTTAAAGCAGAGGATAGCCTCGCTTGCGCAGTGATGATGGGCTAGCTCAACAAACGCCAAGTCCTAGCCTCGCCCATATGGCTAAGCCAGACTGATCCTATAGGACACAGTCTTGACCTCACCTATATGGTAAGACTGGCTTAACTTTGAAGAGACCAAGTCCCAAGTTTTGCCTGTGTAGCGGACTTAACAGGCATGCAATAATCTTTCTTTGATCAAGTCAAGATGATAGCTTCGTTGGAAAGCTATGATGAAATCCTTCTCTGCAGATCAGCCAATTGCAAAATGAAGAATAAGGGAAATCAATCCCTGAAGTAGCTGTCAAAGTTAAGTTGAGGGAGAGGAACTCCCTAAAAGATTATTGGTGTCATAGAATGATCAAGACTTACCGGTCCTTGGCCGGATAATGACCAGAGTGGGCATTCTCACTAATTCAGAGATCTGAGTATCTCTCTCAACCAAGAGAAGAGGAGAAGAGCAGATCACTTCTCTTCAGAGGACCTCAAGTGTCCTATTTATAGGCCTCATGGCCTGAGCGCTGCCGCCTCAAGCGTGGAAGCACGAGCACATTAAAGGCATTTATTGCGCCTTGAGAAAGGGACGGTTTCCCTTGGAACCGTGCAAAGAAGAAACGTCTCCCTCATAAAGGCACTTATGGCGCCTTGAAGAAAGGGAATATCCTCCCTCGGAAATGCACAAGGGGAGAATATCTCCCTCGATCAGTGCGAGAGAAGGAGTAATCCTCCTCGTAATCGGCCCACAGCAGTTGGCCTTGGGAAAGCGACAAGTGTTCCAACGCGAACCTATTCCAGGAAGCCCAGATGCGGAGCTGTCCAGATGCGAATCTACTCAGACGCGAAGCTACTCAGATCGCGAACCTGTACAATTCTTCGACGAACTTATTACAAAGCAGGATTGAAAGCGAAGCTGAACTCAACCATCATGGCGACGTTCGTACTTCACATACCACCAATCAAAGCAGTTCAAAGTATTTCGAAGTCTGAGCTATTGCAGACTTTCGAAAACTTTGAGGGGGTCTTGTGACACTTAAAAAAGACAAGATTCTTATTGGTCGGAACAATGTCTAAACTTGTTGACATTTACAAAGACAAGTGACAGACGAGCTGAAGACCAGTTTTCACACCCATCTCCGAGGGGAAAAGGAAGCAACCTGGACTCCACTGATCCAGCAAGCAGACAGTAAACTCGGATTGTTTCTGAACAGACCTCAGCAGGTCTAAGGTGCTAGCACTTAGCATCACATGAGCCCGAAGGGATAGCATCGCTTGAGAGGCTAGGATCATCCGACTTCGCCTTGAAGCCATTCAAAGCCTCGCCAGAAAGCTAACTCGTAGCTCCGCAGAGAAAGTCAACTTCGCCTAAAACCACATACAATTGCGAAGAAAGGGTATATGGTAGCTTCGCCACAGAAGACTTCTAGCTCCGCCGAAAAGCTTCTTTTCGGACTTTGCCAGAAACTGCCTCTAGCTCCGCTACGAGCTCAATGCGGGCAGCTCCGCTATTGGTCTGCTATGGTCAACCTTTGACCAATCAAATCTCCAGATGAGATCAGATCTATCAGATCAAATCTAATTAAGGTCAAATCTGAGATCAATTTGTAGTTGATTGCCATAATCTCTTGACTCTCTTAAAACGAGTAAGAAGATCAGGGAAATCCTCCAACGATATGGAAAGATCAAAACAGATCAAGAGGATCAACCGACCTGCAATGCTAGCTTCGCAGAAGCTGATCCTAGCCTCGCAGCAAGGCTACTTTCCAGATTAAAACAGATTTGATTCAATCTGTTTCTATACCTTCAAGGGACGATTATACCCTTGCTCTCCTTATAAATAGCCCACCAGGGACAAGGAAGAGAGGCCACGCATACGTGCAAGAGACCCCCGGTAAAGAGAGAGAGGACTCCACAAGCAGAGGCTTCTTCACGACGCACCGCGGCGCGCTCTTGAATTCAGAGACTTTTAGAGAATTACTTCTCTATTCAGGGTGTTGATACCATAATACGTTCTTCTCAAGAATCTCCGAACCAGGCGAGAAGGAATTCCTAATTGAAGGCGGTTTTGAGAAGTAGAAAAGAGGTTTCTACCAACCTTCTATTCTCTGATTCCCCGAATCAGGCGAGAAGGGAATCTCATCGCTCGCATCGTCAAAGGGACAAAGTGGTCGCGCGCTGACCAGACTCCTATCGGCACACTTCTCCAGAATCTCTGAGGAGATCTATTTGTAATCTTTTTAAGAATACTTGTAATTTAGCTCCTCAAACTCTTTTTATTTGTAAGTTTTCCCCTTTGCAAATCAATGAAAAATAGGGGTTATCCCCTTGGACCATGTAGCACATGTTGGAGGTGCCGGCTTCCAACATCCGAATCGCTCCCCGCATAGTATAAATCTTTTCGTCAAGGGAGGTGATGATGTTCCATACTACAAAAGCCGAGTCAATGTTAGCAACCCTACATAATAATCATTGTTTAGGGCACTCTTCAATGCATGAATGGCTTTTGAGTTAGCCTCAATATACTTGCTATCATTACATATGAATCTTTAATTGTAGCAAGATAAACATGAATGCCTAGGGCCTTGAGGTACAAGGACATCTTAACCTTCCAATTTGGATGTTAAGAATGTCAACATGGGTAGTGTCATGAAGTCCATGGTGTGTACAAAAATATTGTGATTAGCCTAAAATGAGGATCTTTAACTCTAGGTTGTAAGACCCAAATCAAGAGCACTTGGCTCTGATACCAATTGAAATCACCTAAATGGGGGTGATGGCTAATCTAATGGTCACTAAATGCGGAATTAAAACTATTATGACCAAACTAAACTTCTTAAACTAAACACCAAGTATAACACAAGAGTGTAGCCGAATTTCCCGTGAAGGGCTCTGGACTAACTCCTCAAGATTCCTCTAAATAAGAGTTGAGGTGCCGCGTTGGCTCTCTTGGTTAAATACAAGTGTTAGCAAACAATCCCAAGCATATACAATAAGCACCAATGATATCAGCATATAAAGATAAACACAATAATAATATGCAAGATATAAACAAGAGAGATAGAGAGAAAGAGCAATCGCAAACACGGAGGATTTATTTTGAGGTTCGAGCACACTTGCTCTACATCCCCGCCTTCAACACTATGAAGGATTTTCACTATAATCGATCCCACCCGGATTACTCGGTGCCGCAACACCTACAAGAAGCTCTCACTAGAACTCTTCGGACTCTCTAGTCCCGTACACACCGCAAGCCACAGCTCGCTGAGGCCGCACCTCAAACACCGAGTTCCCACTAGAACCCCAAACAACGCGAACACACTTGTCCGCCTTCTCAAAGAACAAAGATGAACTTTGGTGATCACAACTCTTTGATCACACTAAAATCCTCTCACACAAATCCCTATAGGTAGATATAGCAATGGATAGCTCAAGTGTATGTGTGAGAAAACTAGGATTGAAATGGTGGAGGAAAACTCAAGAATCACTTTTAAATACTCTTGATAAAAACTCTCTTTTGATTTGGAAATGAAGCTCTAAAATATGTGGATATAACTACTGAAATAAGTGGGAAAAACTAGCCCAAAACTCTTCTTAAAATCTTTTTAGAAAACAGCCCCCAAATGGCCCAATTTATAGGGCTCCAAAACTAGCCGTTATGGAGCCTGGGTGACCTGTCGGTCGACCGGCCGGTCGACCGCCAATGGTCATTTTTTTCGACCGTTGGGGCTGCGGTCGACCGCCCCGGTCGACCGAACCTCTGGAACAGAGAGCAGGGCTCTCTGCCGGTCGACCGCCCGGTCGACCGGGGCTTTCTAGAGAGCAGAAGCTCTCTGGCGGTCGACCGGGTCGGTCGACCGTCCCTCCAGCCAGATACTGGCGTGCACGCTGTGCACGTCGGTCGACCACCCGGTCGACCGACTTCAGACTTCGGTTGACCGGTCGTCGACCGGCTGAAGCCAGGGAACAAAATTCTGGGACTTAAAATTTGGTCGTTTTGGCTAAAATAAAATCCATAAATACACAGAAAATCTACAAAAATAGTTTTACCAATATACTTTGATAAACAAACATGCTTGCACAAAATCAAGGCATGTTACAAATAATTTAGACTATTTTTGTAACTTGGAAAAATTGGCTTGAAACAAAAACTGTATTTTTCCAAACTTAATTTTTCCAAAACTTGTTTTTCTAAAACTTCACCAAATATAAAAACAAGATATTCTTAACACTTTTAAAGCATAGAGTGCATGGATATGATCCACTACACAAACATGATGAAATATCTATGTTTTTGACAATAAGCACTAAACAAGGTTTCGGTTAAAAACATGTATATAAGAAATACCAAAAACCAAAACGGTATTTTGTCAAATGAAAATTCTTTTCTAAAACATCTATATCAAAAGTGTGTGTGTAATATATACTTGAGCAATCCACCAACTATTCTATCCTTTACATTTTAACTAAAACAAAAATCTTACAAAACAAACCTAGACACAAGTCTTCATCTTCTTGAAGTCTTCACTTGAAGTCTTCTCATCTTCTTGACTTGGTCCAAACATGATCCAAAAGCTCTTTGGATCAAACCGTGCTAGCTCCAAAACTTGACTTTAAATTCTTTGTTGAAGCTACACACCTACTAAGATCTTGATCATGAATCTGTCACTAATTAAACACAAGATCATTAGTACTATAACTACATGAGTTAATCATCATCAAAACTAGAGTGATGGGCCTTCGGGCCAACAGCAGTTTCTTTTCTAAAGTACCTTTCATAAAAGAGTCAGTCTCTTTGTGTGTCAATTCCTTGAATCTCCATTCATTATAGAGGATTGTTGGAATATGAAGAATATATATATATGAATCTTTGAATTGAATTACGGCGAGATCCGTTGATCGAATCAATTGGATGATGGTTGGAGTGTGTTCTCTTTCCATTGGGGATGAACGTGGTATATTCACATGTTCAATTTCAATTTCGAATGAATGAGATATTCAAGTCTAAAGATTCCCTAATTCAAAGCCAAAATGGGACTAAAGGTAGCTAAAAGCATTTAGTCCCATATTGGTCATGAGATTGAAGTTTATAGTGTTTAAATAGAGAAAATTGAGAACAAAGGGCGTGCCCTTTGGGTACTTGGAGTTTTCGTGTGCGATTGGGAGGAAACCATGCCCGCACATGCGCTCGCGCGCCGCGCTGGCGGCGGCGGCGGCGGGGGCCGACCGGCGCCGGTACAGGGCTCGGGCTCTGGTTCGGGTTCCCTACCCGGCCTGGTTCTTTTTGAACTCGGTCTCAAAGGTATGTGTTACGCCAACGGACCCGCTCCGCTATCCGAATCCGCCCCGCCCCGCCCCGCCAACGGACCCGCTTCGCTATCCGGATCCGAACCGCTCCGCCAACGGCTGTCGCGGTAGTTGAACGGCCAACGGTTGCGGTGGTTAGGTCGAACCATTGCAACGGTTCAGACCGAACCGTTGCAACTATTCGTTGGGTTCGGACCAGTTGGCCCCTCCCGGAGCGCTATAAATAGCGCTCTAAATTCTCAATTGAAAACACAAAACAACACACCAACAACAAGAAATCTGAAGGAGGTCCTCTCTCTCAGTCTTGAAGTGACTTCCAAACAGGAAGTGGGAAATCGGCAATTCGGTTTCCGAAGCGGCTTCAAAAGAGATTCTGCAAAATTCGTTCTGAAAGAGGGCTCAGAAAATTCAACAGATTCTTTAATAGAATTGTTGTCTGAATCTGGGACTTCCGAAGAAGAATATTCTTCAACCTTCCTTCTCCTCTACAGTGGGTGCTCCTCCAAAGTAAAGGCAAATATTCTCCCAAAATTTGTCTTTGTCTCGCTGCTTCAATAATCCTGTGAAGGTACTGGTTAACTACGGTTCGACCGTACGGTGATTTGGTGGTGCTATCCAAATACCGTGAAGGAGTGTTGTATCTTGAGAGACCAGCGTCCAGTAACCCGTTAGCACCAGTACAGGGGACGTAATTGTCTTAAGGAGATTCGCTTTAAGCGTTCCTCACTCCAAGTACTGTATAAGTGAATTAATTTCTTTATATAAGGGATATACCGATATTCAGTATATTAAGACTGATTTATATCAGTCTAATTGGTGTTTAACCAAGGAAGGAAATTGAATGGTGGTTCTTAAATTAAGGAACGTTCTATTGAACGGAAAACTTCTCACCTGATATTTACCGACCTAGCCAATTAGATTGTTGATATTTCAGTGATATTGATTAGTTGTCAGATTGATCCCAGAAACCAACATTTTACTGCTTAGGATTGGACCATTAAGATCTTTCTTTGTATTGCTTGATGAATTCCCCTCACAGCTGAGAACTAAGACCGATGCAGATGCAACATGCATCTGCTGCGCGCGAATGTAAGGTTTGGGTCTGAGAGCCTTTACTTAGCCAGAAAAAAAGTAGCGGATGATTCACTTTTCTAAGTCACAATTGATTATTATTTTATTGACGGTTGTGATATGTCTTGAGCTAAAGAAAGAATGAAAGCAATGCACACGTGAGTTATATTACCGGCTATACTCGAGATGAATCACAATCATTTAGATATAATCAACGGTTTTAACGTCAAATGTAAATTGTGACCAATGATGTAGTCAGGAAGATCCAAATTCTACGTTATGTGTTTTTATATATAACGTGACATATGTAGTTTTTCTAAGCTTAGAAACTTAAAATGTATGGTCACCAATTTTATTTGGAGAGTAGAAGCCTGGTGTCTAATAAGGTTAGATCTTTCCTCTACTTCACATGTTAGAACATCGCTTTTGTTTGAGACAATTTGAACATGATAAAATAGTAAGGAAATGTGTGCATTCCATACCTCAACGACCTAGAGATTGTCGATCGCCTATTCATACTCTACCATTAACGAAGAAGTTATAGGAGTAAGATTTGGGGTTAATTTTGCACCACTCGCCAAAAGTTCTCATGGACACGAGTCAGTGCAGTGTAGGACACAAAAGAAGAATAAGATTTCTTGTGATATGATACCTGCTGCAATTTATTGGTATATTTCGTGAGAGAAAACTCGTAAGATTTTAGAAATATCAGTACACATATTTTTCATTATATGTATGTTTGCTTGTAATATTCGCTAATATTTTATAGTGGTCAAAATTTGACCCGCATCCGGATGATGATATGTGTCCTAACTACCAAGTGCTTCCCTCGAGAGATCCGTAACTCCCAGAATCCATCTCAGAGACTCTATCACACTTACCCATCCCGGAGCTACCCTTCGTCCCGAAGATGTTCATGTCGCCACTCCGAGACCTTACCACTTTGAAACATTCTGCAGTCCAAATTCTCCAACTCCAAGTCATAAGCTCGAAATAGCAATACGCAAGATCTCCGCCTACTATTACGCCGCTTCATTCTCCCTCACGTTGAACACGTGTAACACCTCGACATTAAGCCGGTAGTTATACATAGCAGCAGATATTCCTGTACGCCATCCTAGCCAATCACGGAGGTGATCACCACTGTTGTAAAGGATCCAGCACGTGCAGATCGTGCCGTTACCACTATCCACAAATTCCACCTCCACTCTAGCATCCACGTCAGGTATATATAATCTTTCTTTTCTTAGGAGAAGGGGGTGGCTTTTCTAATCCTGAGAACACACTGCACCACCAAACCAGGCAGTTTCCCTATGCTAGTGCACCAACATATACGCAGTTGTCCTCAGCACGATCCTTCCTCCACCACACCGGCACTTATCCTCTGCCAATCCCTCCTATCACGCTCGCAGTTGTCCTCTGTGTGGCACTTCTATCCACTACTCCGGCAAGTGTCCTCTGTCGGTCTTTTCTTTCCATTCCACCTACTGATTCTTATGCCCAAGAGTTTTAGGTCCGCACTTCACCAGCGCTCCTAACCTGAAAGATGTATTTCCATGTATGTGCTCTGACATGTGCCATCCGGGAGCACCCAAATGCTTGTGGTGAGTTTAATTCATAGTAATTCAGTTTTTAGCCACTACAAATTAGCGTTTTCATTAAGATTTGAATCCACACTCAAGATCTCCCTCCCATCTAATTTAGAACCTTTCAAAAAAAAGCCTCTTTCATAGTGTCAATGGCCCCGAGAAAACAAACCATCGCCTACAACGGCATCACATGAAAAGGCAAGACCAATAGAACCGTCGGGAGCACGGTCTCCTCGCTTGTCGTTGATCGACATCACACCACCGAGAACACTGGCTCCTCCTGACCTCAGGGGCAGCTGCCAGAAGTTGTTACTGAGTTAATACCACTGTAAGAAGAGATTTCCTCCCGATCTATAAAAGTTGAAAAGCTCCCTAATGAGACCCTTGTAGGTCTTCCAATAGAGCCTACTTTGGAGCTAGTACCACCTTTGGCATATATGAGAGTCATTTTTTGAGATCATCTGGAGTGTACGACACATTGCAGATTTTCTACAAGAAACAGATTCACAGGAGATTGGCGCCTTGGTATGTGGGTTAGTTTTCAGTGGAGCTGAGTTGTCTTGCTATGCTGCACATATCTTGCTCGAGTTACAATTGATTGCGGCCAGTTTATCCTGAGGATCAGTTTTACCTCCACCACTTTAGTCCCGATGTGATGCACTAGAAAAGTTCTAAATATCAGATATTAGGATAGTATCAGATGGGGGTTTTCATGTCGGAAATTGAATATCGGGGATACGCAGGCAAACAGAGCATTCATATTGGACACTATATAATGAAATATTGATAACTAAAAGTTGATTTTATGTCATAGATACCATCTACCAAATAAAATGATTAATATGCATGCAAAGATGGTATAAAAAATAATGTACATTTGCACACAGTCGTAAAATAAATAAGTTATTTCATATTGGGCAATATCTCAGGTGACTTATTGCCCGATATAGGGCGATTTATTGGCCAATATTTTAAATATCAACCGTTTTTTGCTGCAAACGATATGGGCGAACGATTTTCCCATATCGTATCGGCAGCAGACAAAAAAATGACGATATCTCAGTCGATTCGATCGATATTTAAAACATGATGAACTAGTGTTGACGCCACGGCCACTATCATGCCCCGATTGGAGATGCTTCATGAGGGGAGTTCTCACTTGACAAGGTCGAGTTTTTTCCACCCGAGGGAAATGATGAGGACATCATATCAATTCTTAGTTGTTTTTATGTCTTAGTCTATTTTTGAGTTTATTTTCTTTTATTGTGTTTTAGTACCACATCGGTTATATCCGAGTAGTGTCTTTTGTAAAGCCTATAAATAAGTCTAAGTACCTTTTATTCAGTAGATAATGAATGAATTAAAACTTTTCAGTTTAAATTTCTTAAGTTTTTGAGTTCCTGAGATTGGAGTGTGGAGCCCGTGGTGTAAGGGGCGTGGAGTCCGTGGTGTAAAGAGTGTGAAACCCAAATTTATCTAGTTCTTATCTCTAAACTCTAATTTCTATTTTCTATTTTCTTGTCAAAACCCTAGTTCCCAAATTTTGACTTGAAGGTGATAGTGATCCTCCCGTGTTACATCAGTTGTTGCATATAATATTCAATTAAAATGCATTACCAATATGTTGAACATCTATTTCTCAAAAAAAAAATGTTGAACATCTTACAATGTCAGCTTCTTGTGTTGTAGTTGCATCCCTTAGCTCTGCCTCAAGAACTTCAATTGCACTCCTTAAACACAACAAACACGACATATAAGTGATATTGGATAGCTTACAAGAAAATGCAATTTGAAAGCACTTCCTAGACAAGCAGATGAACAAACTACATACATAACAATTGTTTGTAGATGATAAATTGCAAAAGTAACACAACACATAAATTAGCATGAAGAACAGTGGCATATTATGTTAGGAGCGACTAAACACATGCAAATGCACAGAGAATAGTAGTCATTGGAGTAAAGCAGGAAGTGTAGTTCAAGAGGAAGTACAAGCAAGAAAACTAGAGACACAAGGATGACAAGTGAAGAGAGTGGGCCAAGGGCACAAACTGGAAGACAACACAAGCTTGGATGAAAGAGAAATTCAAACAATCTCCCAACTCAATGACAAAAAAGGATTCATGTAGACAGCCCCAAATATTTGGGATAGACTTTGATCTTATTGCTGTTGTCCCATCCCAGTGACAAAGTTACAGATGAAATAAAGAGAGAGGTTAGCAGATTGAACCAAACACACACACAAAAGTCAAAACTCCTATGTCAACTACAACAGCTTAGAACACTTTGTACCAGAAGATCTGACTCGTGCGATTGCCATCAACGAAATGAGGGGAGGTATTTGGCCTTCATCAAGAAAACAAAGAAAGGTCTTAAAGGTCCAATCCTAAGCAGTAAAAAAAAGGTCAAAACAAACAAGAATGCAACTCTCAACAGAACTCAGTCAGTTCACAGAAATCATCCTAAAAGCGGAGCCATATGTAAATTCCTTTGATGAATTTGGACAAAGTTTTGTGAAGAAAAATTAGCACACAACTCTAAGAAGCATGGACAGACATGCTGACCATAATTCCTCAAAGTAGGACATGTGGACATTGTGCCATGACAGCATATAATGCATGCTTTTGTGTGTGTATATTTCTGTGTGTGTGAGAGAGGGGGCATACATTTTATCACTTTGTAAAGAATAGGCCTTGGATTTCATCTTTTCTGTGTAATAGCTTCATTTGTCTCTTTTCTTATATCGGCACATACTATTTTTTTTTTTTAGTTTTATACAAGTAGATCATTGTTTGATGCCTTTTTCCATTATAATATAGTATTTAACATACAATGAAAGTAACTGTGTGTGCGCCATCGTGTAATGAGTATAAGAGAAGTCTTTGAGAAATGTCAGATATGTATGCTGAGAAGTGTCCTAAGTTAAAGACTGATGACACATTTGAGAAATGTCCGTCACTTGTTTGAGGAACCAACAGGTCTCAGAGTCTGACACCGACATAGCTCCCAGTGGAATCTCAATGCTAAACAAACCTGAGCAAGTTCCAAAACATAGCATAGAAAAATAATTGAAATAACCGATTTCTCAAACCAAATATGAAATAGCCTGCTGTTAGAGAATAAGCATCTTTTTTGTTTAGGGAATATAGAACATCCCTCTCAAACCATATATGAATCCCCTTAACCCTTTCTTTGGTCAACTAAATCACTCTCAGAACAAACTGCAGGAATAGCTTCCTGAACATCAATGATTCAGCAACTCGGCTATCAAAGATCAAGCATCATCAAACTATATACAAAGTTCCCAAGTGGATGATCTCATTTTATAACCAATGTAACTCGAGCGAATGCTAGGAGTAAAATATAAGAATAACTTTTCACTTGTACAGGAGGCCGCAGGGAATGTACACACAAAGAACAACAATGCAGCCAGATAGGAAAAAAACAGCAATTTAATGAGATATCAAACAAAAAAAAAAAGAAACAAACAAGAAGACTGCATTTACAGAGTCTCAGCTCAGGGCATTTACTGCTTTTTATTCAAAGGTGTCAATCAGAACATTAAAAAAACAAAAATAACAAGTGCAACAGTCTCAAGGTATCTGGTTAACCATCAACACTGAAATAAGCTTACCTGCAAACACCAAGTGCTCTCCTCATGTCACCTGAGGCAGCTGCAACTTTCTGTTATCATAAAAACTGTTAGTGGATGGCTCAAAAGAAACATGCTTTTAATTTTTCCCAAAAGAATAAATACTGAAAAAGCTAATCATTCAAGCCTAAAAAAGACTGATGTATGCTTGAAACTTTGTTAAGGCTGAGCATATGTACATTCTAGGGGGCTTTTAGGGAAAATATGTTTCCTCTCACTTATTTTGGACTTCTTAAAAATGTTCTTGTTTCAGAACATATGACAGTGTTTAAATGCAAATTTCATCTTCTTGAACCTCTATACAAGACCTATTTCTGATAACCCATTTAAAGTTTCATGTGCAATGTACTATTAGAATTTATACTAAATGCAGAAATTATATTTAAGACATAAATTTACAAGTAAAGAATAGTTTCTTCCTTATAGCATTACCCTGGTTATTTCTTGTAAATTTTCCAATGGGAAGCATGCTATTTACTACAATACTAGTTGAATTTTAGTAAAGATTTTTAACCTAAATTATTCCAATTGGTTTAGCCCATTACCCATTTATTCTTCCTTAAGAAAACATCAAGGGGAGAGATATCTTCACTGAAAATTTCAGATTGAAATAATAGCATGAACACTTCACTTCTCCAGTCTTTCTCAGATAAGCCTTGTGTGCTTTTGTAGAAACAAATTGGGATCAGGGCCTTGTACTTCTTACATTTAGCTTTGTGCTAGTCTGACCATGTATTCTCGCATTAATATCAATGTCTAATCACTATGGTCATTGCATACATTAGATAGCCCTAAGTTAATTCACAAGTGTTTTTACTCTATGTGTAGCACCCCGTTTCCGAGATACTACCAAGATATGCGTCCCGATTTTTTGATCGTATCATTTCAATTTTCTTCCCGTATTTGTTTTTGGGTTGTGATTATTTATATTATTTGATATCGAATCTGAATTCTCAGATCTAGAGTCAGCCCTGGTTGGAGTGAGGACCCGATACCAGTGTACTACCCGATTTGACCTTTTCGGTAGTCCGATTTGACCAATTTTAGTTTCAAACATTGTTTTTCAATATTTTAAATTATTCAAGATTTCTGATATTTTTTAAAAGTATTCTGCAAAAATCTTCAAAACCGGTGTCGATTGGTATCGCTGACCGATTCCCGGATTTTTAATTTCAAACGGAGTCGAATTTCTCTAAACGGCTTTCACATTACTTCTTAAAATCTCATTTTTCTATCTAAATGCATTTTTATATTTTTCTGAATTTATCGAAATTCGACCGATTTTGTTGTCGACGGTATCACCGATGGATTCAGGATTTTTAATTTGAAAATAAGATTAAATTTCTCGAATCCGATTTCACCAGGCATCTTAAAATAATATTTTCTATTTTTAAAAATTTTGAGAACATTTCTGAAACAGTCAATTTTTACCCGATTTAAATAATAATATTATTATTCTTTCTTTTCTTTTCTTGCTTTTTCCTTCTCCACTCTTCTACTTAATACTCCCACTTTATCCTATTAATTTAATTATTTAATAATACATATAATTACAATTTTTTTAAATTTCCTTTTCTTTTTTTCTTTTTCTTTTTCTTTTTCCTTTTTTTCTTTTCTTTCTTTCCTTTTTCTTTTCTTTTTCATTTTCTTTTCTCTTTTCCTTCTCCACCTGCTCCCGTCCTCCCTCCATTCAGCAATCGCCCCCCCAATCCTCCACCATACCCTTCCCCTCTCCCTTTCCTTCTCTTTTCTTTTTCTTTCTTTCTTCCCATTCTCTCCATCTCCCACCAACTCCAATCTTTTTCCTCCCTCTCCCCCACCTCCGGTCGCCGTCTCCACCTGGCCAAAGCCGTCAGCCAACCCCAAGCGCCCCCCCCAAAGTCTCCCCTTTCCTCTCACCTCCCTCCTCTTCAATTTACTTGTCCCCTTCTCCAATTTCTCAAAACCCATCACCACCCCTTCCATCTTCTTCTCCAAAATTCACCATCAATCCACCACCAATTCCTCCACTTCTACCATCCAACCACCATCTCCACCTCCTCTAACTCCCCAACACCACCACCTCTCCATCATCACTATCAACAGCAACATCAACAACATCACCAACAACAACCACAACACCCCACCCCCTTCCTCCCCGGGCCCAGGCCGCGCGCCACCTCCCTGGCCGCCGCCGCCAGCCATCAACCACCGGCCATCTCCCCCCTCTCCTTCTTTCCCTTCTCTTCTCCTTTCTTCATCTCTCTGATTTTCTTTTCCCTTTTTTCTTTCCTTTTCTACCCTTTCAGCACTCTCCCCCACCTAGTCGCCTCTCTCTCTCCTCTCTCTTTAAACTCTCTCTCTCTCTCTCCAACATCTCTCTTTCATTCTCTTCTCTCTCCTCTCTCATTCTCTCTCCCAATAAATTAATATTTATATATTTTAATATTGTTGATGGCGAGCTCATGTTTCTAGAGTTCCGAGATTTTACAGCATTTTTCGATGATTTAGGTGAGTACTTTACTTATGTTATTTATGCCTTACTAATTCTATTCTAGGGCTTGATATATATTATATGAGTACAAATTCTTGGAATATTTGCGAGTACTTTTTTCGGCATTTGGACTGGTATTATACTTGTATTGGATATGCCTGGATACGCTCCCGCTTCGCTCGGCTTCGCACAGCTAATTAATAGATTAATTTATTGTTGTTATAAATATAGTTGTGAAGAGTTTGAAATGTTTAACTATATTGTCCTCTTGTATCATGTTACATGACCGGATAATTGCCGACATATGATATTGTGGCTCAATATTCAACATACCTGACACCGACATATTAAGTACCTGATATTGATACTTAACACCTCATACCTGATACCTGATATATGACACCTGACTGGATATTATCACACCTGACACCTGTATTACATTGCTCATTCATGATTATCGCTTTTACGGAGACTTGGCATGATTATTATATTGTTACCAGACATCTGGTAACTCCTGCACTTGTTAACTCTTGTGCTCCTAAACTCATGTATTCCTGAGCCCCTGAAACAGGGAGATTCCTGATATTATTCTCCTGATACTATACTCCTATTGATCCTCGTAATTGGCTAATCATGGATATCGGATTACTGTGTACACAATGTGAACACTATAACAGGACAGTATATAATAAATCACTCAACTTACTCTAGGGTGGGGGAATCTGATGGGTACCGATATGATATCATATTTATAATGAAGCTATATCTCTGAAGTGTCGTGTGGGACGCGTAATGATAAGTCCTCAAAAGCAGTAGCTTGATTCTGAAGTGTTGTGTGGAGTGCATAATTATAAGTCCCCGGAAGCAGTAGCCTGAACCCTGAGCTGTAGTCCCAGGCAGAGGCGAAACCCACTATAAATATGAGCTATCAGATTTAACAGTTTTCAAGTAATAACTAGTCTTATTCATAAGTGGATGTATATGTATCAGTAACATATACCTAAACATATGGATTGGATGAATAACATAAGAATCTATAACCAACAATATTAACATTAGGAACATGGGATATCTGATCACACTTTGTTCAGATCCTGGTACTCACAGATCAGACCCGAGTGAGTTCTATCATAGTGCGAACTCTAGTATGAACTATCAGTGATGTGAGACACTGGTAGGGAGGCGATTGAAATATCAGACGGTAATGATTATTATTATTGAATAACTTAAAATGTAATACATTTATATTCTCTAGTTACAGTATGAATCATTTAATCAGGTGTTATGCCCAGAATTGACACCCTACTTTATGGCATATGATTTCTGTGACACAATGACTACTCCAGACACATCTAGTTCTGTTATTTTGAGAGCAACTCAAGTTATATGAACTCAGATGATCACGAAAATAGGGTATATGGTATATAGACGAGGGTTTCCTTGTTTGGATTATCCTCTCAACGTATCATGAAAAACACCTAGATGGGGGGTGAATAGGTGCAAGTGCTAATCTAGTGAACTAAGTGCTCTAAATGCGGAAGCTTAAAACAATTCTTGCAACACACTTAATACAACACACAAGTGTAGCCGAATTCCCCGTGAAGGGCTCTGGACTAACTCCTCTTGATCCCCTAGATATGGGTTGAGGTGCTATGTGAAGCTCTTCTGGTTAAGTACAAGTGAGGCACACACACAATCAAGCCAAGCATATAAGGATGAATAGCAATATGAAAATAATGCAAGGCAACACAAGCAATGAATGATATGACAATATGAATTATGCTCAACACAAGCAAATATGATATGATGTTATGAATGATGCTTTGCACAATTATAAAGAGAGAGAGAGTTAGAGAGACAATGGATCAAACGCTAAGACAAGATATGTTTCGAGGTTCGAGCCCCTAGCTCTACATCCCCACCTACACCACCGTGTAGGATTTCCAATCCACTATCTCCCACCGAGGGAACCTCTACCAAAGAGGATTTGTTACAACAATAGGAGTACCAAACTCCTCTCTCAAACAACCACCTCACAACCGAGGGGTAGGCCGTAGCCAATACAACAACCAATCCACCTCACACCTGAGGGATACAAACCAACAACCAACTCCACCTCACCAAGAGGGAGCAAACACCAATCTCCACTTCTACCAAAGAGGGAGCAAACCAAACCTCAACCTCTACCTAAGAGGGAGCACCCAACAAAGAAAAGGGTTTACAACTTGGAGGCTCAACAACCTCAAACAATCTCTCTTTCTTTCCTTTTTCCCACAAACAAATGATCCTAATAGAATAGGATAGGTGATAGCTCAAGTGTGAAAAAACTAGGTGTTTTTGAAAACAAGCAACAAAGAAAAACTACTTGAGAAATCTCTTGTAAATGATAGAAAATGAAAATCAATACAATCTCCCAAAACCTTAGTTTTCTTTGATTTTTCAAAAACCCAAAACAATAAAGATGAGAAGTTAAAGCCAAAAACTCTTTTTAAAACTTATTTTAAACTCAGGAAAACTGGAAATTTCTCTTATAAAAACCTTGGCCAAAATCCAAAGAATTGGGGTTTTTATAGGCCTATCAGAAAACTAGCCGTTAGGCTGAGCTGGCAGCCTGACAGGCTACCGGTCGATCGGCCGGATCGACCGCCAACGGTCAGAAATGTGACCGTTGGGCAACCACGGTCGACCCAAACAAACAGAGAGCTCTGCTCTCAGACCCGGTCGACCCGTACGGTCGACCGGATTTGTGCCTGCCAGACGTGCACAAGTCTGTGCACGTCGGTCGACCCTATGGGTAGACCGACCCTTGGTGCGGTCGACCCATACGGTCGACCGACGTGGCCTATCAGCACAAAACCTGGGTCAGAAACTGGGTTAAAACATATTTTATAAAACTCTTTTATCTTTTCTAAAAATCTCATAAAACTTGTTTTAACATTTTATATTGAAACACAAACAAGTGATAAAAATTTCAAGACATATATCAATCATATCAATTCATTTTGAGTCTTGCAAATTTTATCAAAACCAACACTTGTATTTTTATCAAAATTGATTTTTCAATACATGAATAGGAAAGTCAAAATAAGTTTGTCTAGCAAGTTTAAAGCATGTGTGTATATCTAGAACATATCTAATATACATAGAAATAAAGTAAACTTGTTTTGATCTACTATTCATGAAAACCAAATCCAAAACATAAAACGTGTGTGTTAGTGCACTTGAGCATATCAACTATACAAAGCTTTACAAATGGATCTAAAACACACTAACTAAACTAGGATACCTAAGTCTTCTTGTGATCTTCCATCTTCAAGTAGACCCGATCCAAAACTCCATCCATGGGCTAGGCAGGTGTGAACTTGAAGCTTTGGCCCTGGAATCACCATGAAAAGCTTCTAAACTCCTTTGTTGAAGCTAATCACCAACTAATATCTTGATTAATGATCTGTAACTAAAATCACAAGAACATTAGTAACATAAACTACATGAGTTAATCATCATCAAAACTAGGGTGGAAGGCCTTTGGGCCAACAATCTCCCCCTTTTTTGATGATGACAAAACTCATGGAGTTATATATGCATGGAATAAAGTTAAGCTTCAAGGAAGCTCCCCTTAACTCATGCATAAAACAAATAGACATAAATATGCATGAATGACAATGCATAAATAAGATGCTCTAGATACCAAATGAAATATTCAAAACAAAACATGTTCTAGAGATCAATTAACATTAAACTATATTAAACTTAATATATGCAAAAACATAAGTATGCATATATAAAGCTTATAAACTCAAAATCTTTCTCCCCCTTTTTGTCAATCATCAACAAAGGGGTAAACATTCAAAACAATAAAATGAGGGGTAAAAATCTTTCTCCCCCTTTTTGTCAATCAAAACAATAAAACAATGTTCTCCCCCTTTTGTCTAAGATAAAAACAAGGTCAATAAGGGGTGACATTAAACAACATGATATCAATAGAAAAATATGTCAATGAAGCATCTTGATATCAATTGAAAATAAACAAAGATCAATAGATGTTATATGCTATATACATTCATGAAGAGGAAGACGCTAAGTTAGCTTCCCTATACATATGCATTACATGAAAGAGGGATGTTAGGCCCTAATTCACATAACACACATTATGTAATGAATAAGAGGAGATGTGAAGCTCCCCCTACACACGTGTACCACATAAAGAAGAGATGTTAAGCTCTTCAATATACAATACACTCAATATGAATCTATATGTAGAAGAGATGTTAAGCTCTCCTTGCATATAGTCAATATAAATCAAAACTTTTGTATTTTACTTTAAACAAAAAATTTTTAGATACCAATTTAAAACACAAGACATCTTGATATCAAAAGATAGTATTTTTCTTTTTAAGCCATATAAACAATTGAAATGACTATTTTCTATCATAAAGTAAGGGAGTGGAAATATAAATACCAATTGAAATATGAAAAACGAATTTTCTCTCCCTTTATGAAATACCAACAAAAACTATGCGTAGGCTTGTAATAAGATACCAATTGAAAACTAAATCAATTGAAATAATAGTTGAAGCTCAAGCTCTAGCATAAACAAAATTTGTGAAAATTTATATCTTGAGCACAAATAAAACATATATGTATGAAAATTAGATACCAATAGAAATTGATACCATTTGAAAACATACATACACAAACACAAATGAGTATACAAAAGAATCAAATTGATACCAATTGAAAGAGTTCAATGATACCAATTGACATAACAATAAATAGCATGTGTATACCTCATAACACAACGAAGAAAACGAACTAGTTAAAATGAAAAAATTTGTTAACTAGTACGAAATCCTTCAAGTAAGGAATAAAACAAAAAGGATTTTCATAAAACATGAAATCCACATGATAATCAACACTCTAATTCAATTAGGCATAAATATGACTCATGAAAATAAAACATGAGCAAGCAATAAATGTGAGTGTACAAATAAAGTGTGAATATCATAATTATGAAATTTTTTCATTAAGCTCAATTATTCTTTAAATAAGAAAACATAAAAATCATCAAAACTTATTTAATCTTCAAGGCATATGTATGTCTAATACAAACTAAAGTATACATACATATCCAAAACACAACGAGTCCACAAAATATATGCATTAAGGCACGTGGCTCAAAAGGATAAACATGTATATCTAATAGTTTGGATAAGATAGACATATACATGAAGTTAAACAATTAAACACAAAATCAAGAAAAACTAAATCTTCACCAAAACAAATTTCATTTCAAGGTATATGTATGAATTATCAACACAATAAATATACATACATATCCCTAAACACAATTGAGTCCATATATAGATTTGCATGAAAGGCAAATGACTCAAGGGGTATACATGTATATCTTAAAGTTTGGCAATACAAACATATACATGAAGTGAAAACTCATAAACAAATTCAAAAATGGAATACAAGTTGAAATGTATGAATCATCAAAACTAGACTATACTAGCACATCTAATGGGTTCAAATAAGCAATCAAGCCTAAACATATATAGATTTATTTGTGGCCCACTATATGTACAAGTATAAAAATCCTAGTCTTAATGAAAACTAACATCTAAACAAGTAATCTAACATGAAGCATCAAAAACAAATATAAAAATCATCATGATAAAACTAAAACATGATTACTATGTAAATTCACATGTATTAGATTCATGATGTATATTATAGCTTAAACAAAAGTGAGAACACTAAGAATGGGTTCATATAAGCATGTGTGTCTCAAATACTATACATGTATGTCAAGGATCTAATAAACATGGTATTTACATACTAATCTATAGACATCAAAAACATGCTATAAACAATGAAATGGAAAGCATGTAAATAATAAATGGGAGTAAATGATTGTTACCAAAACCGAAGAAGCAACTCTCCTTGTCTCCAAAACATGGTGGTCCTCTCCACCAAATCTTCCCTTGAAAGTGATGCATCCAATTGATTTCCTTTAAGTACGGAACGCATCCACTCCAAGGTGTCATCACTCTCACGTCATGTGAGAGCCCACACCTATATCAAAAACTCGAGGGGTGGTCTTTGGTACCCATACCTTATTGGGTCCATGGGGGTTAGTACCTTCTCTAACCCAAACAAAATTCTTTGCTAAATTTACATTATGTAATCTATCAAAGCAAAATTTAGCAAGGTGGCCCTTACGTCCACAATGTGTACAAGTGTACACATGAGCATACGTGTGATGGGTGTGTCCGTGTGGAGTATGTGTATGCCGTGGAGGGTGTGCATGCATAAAGGATGGAACTTGTTTCTTTCGAACCAAGGTTTCCAAACGTAAGTGGTTCAAGGCACATTGGCTCATAGTGGAGCCCAAACAATCTACTCTCTTCTTTAACATACAAATATCATCATTAATCTTAGAAGAAGAGGTACATGCATTAGGTAGACTAGATGAAGAAGCTACACTAGCATGACAAACATGTGCATTCATCTTATTTTGCAAAACAATATTCTTATCTAAACAAACATTCAACTCATTTGAAATAGAAATAATTTTATTTTTCAAAGCAACATCTCCTTTAAAACAAAATCAACTTTTGAAGACAAATTTTCATTTTTCTTCAAAAGAACATGGCAATCATTTTTATTTTTCAAAAACTCATTTTCTTTAAGTGCAAGATCAAGTTGAGATTTTAAAGAATCCCTCTCATTAGCAATCTCCTCTTTCTCTTGCAAAACAATATCAAGTCTAGCAATCAAATTTTTATTTTCATTGTTAATGCCTAGACTTTTCTTTTTCAACAAGTTATATTTTTCAATCAATTTTTCACAAACAATTGATAGTTCTTCATTTAAAGCATGGGGATCAACATAATCATTTGAAGAACTAGTACAATCATCACTATCTAAGTGGGTTTCTGAGTGTACCTCAAGGGGTCATTCCCTTGGACCGTATAGCATTGTTGCGGCTCGGATTCATCTCCACTAGATTCTTCCTCTTGTTGGATCGGCAATTGAAGCTTAGCGGTGGTGGTTGTCAACATGTTCCACACTGCAAATGCGAAATCAAAGTTAGAAGCAAGTAAAAGATATTCTTTAGGTAATGTGCTTCTAATGACTTTAAGGGCTTGTGCATTGCCCCTATATGATTGCGATCTCCAAGATAGCATTTCTTGGTGGCCGCAAGAAAGACATGCAAACCTAGGGTCTTTAGGTACATGGACATCCTATACTTCCAAACAACAATGTTGGAAGGATCAAAACTAGGTGGGGTCATGAAGTCCATGGCAAACTATATGAGTGTGCAAACAAGCAAATGCAAATAATAGATTAGCAATCAAATGGATCTCACTCCTAGGATGTTAAGCCTAATATCAGGAGCACTAGCTCTGATACCAATTGAAAAACACCTAGAGGGGGGTGAATAGGTGCAAGTGCTAATCTAGTGAACTAAGTGCTCTAAATGCGGAAGCTTAAAACAATTCTTGCAACACACTTAATACAACACACAAGTGTAGCCGAATTCCCCGTGAAGGGCTCTGGACTAACTCCTCTTGATTCCCCTAGATATGGGTTGAGGTGCTATGTGAAGCTCTTGTGGTTAAGTACAAGTGAGGCACACACACAATCAAGCCAAGCATATAAGAATGAATAGCAATATGAAATAATGCAAGGCAACACAAGCAATGAATGATATAACAATATGAATTATGCTCAACACAAGCAAATATGATATGATGTTATGAATGATGCTTTGCACAATTATAAAGAGAGAGAGAGTTAGAGAGACAATGGATCAAATGCTAAGACAAGATATGTTTCGAGGTTCGAGCCCCTAGCTCTACATCCCCGCATACACCACCGTGTAGGATTTCCAATCCACTATCTCCCACCGAGGGAACCTCTACCAAAGAGGATTTGTTACAATAATAGGAGTACCAAACTCCTCTCTCAAACAACCACCTCACAACCGAGGGGTAGGCCCGTAGCCAATACAACAACCAATCCACCTCACACTTGAGGGATACAAACCAACAACTAACTCCACCTCACAAGAGGGAGCAAACACCAATCTCCACCTCTACCAAAGAGGGAGCAAACCAAACCTCAACCTCTACCTAAGAGGGAGCACCCAACAAAGAAAAGGGTTTACAACTTGGAGGCTCAACAACCTCAAACAATCTCTCTTTCTTTCCTTTTTCCCACAAACAAATGATCCTAATAGAATAGGATAGGTGATAGCTCAAGTGTGGAAAAACTAGGTGTTTTGAAAACAAGCAACAAAGAAAAACTACTTGAGAAATCTCTTGTAAATGATAGAAAATGAAAATCAATACAATCTCCCAAAACCCTAGTTTTCTTTGATTTTCCAAAAACCCAAAACAATAAAGATGAGAAGTTAAAAGCCCAAAAACTCTTTTTAAAACTTGTTTTAAACTCAGGAAAACTGGAAATTTTTCTCTTGTAAAAACCTTGGCCAAAATCCCAAAGAATTGGGGTTTTTATAGGCCAATCAGAAAACTAGCCGTTAGGCTGAGCTGGCAGCCTGACAGGCCACCGGTCGACCGGCCGGGTCGACCGCCAACGGTCAGAAATGTGACCGTTGGGCAACCACGGTCGACCGGCACGGTCGACCCAAACAAACAGAGAGCTCTGCTCTCAGACCCGATCGACCCGTACGGTTGACCAGATTTGTGCCTGCCAGACGTGCATAAGTCTGTGCACGTCGGTCGACCCTATGGGTCGACCGGCCCTTGGTGCGGTCGACCCATATGGTCGACCGACATGGCCTGTCAGCACAAACCTGGGTCAGAAATTGGGTTAAAACATATTTTATAAACTCTTTTATCTTTTCTAAAAATCCCATAAAACTTATTTTAACATTTTATATTGAAACACAAATAAGTGATAAAAATTTCAAGACATATATCAATCATATCAATTCATTTTTGAGTCTTGCAAATTTTATCAAAACCAACACTTGTATTTTATCAAAATTGATTTTTCAATACATGAATAGGAAAGTCAAAATAAGTTTGTCTAGTAAGTTTAAAGCATGTATGTATATCTAGAACATATCTAATATACATAGAAATAAAGTAAATTTGTTTTGATCTACTATTCATGAAAACCAAATCCAAAACATAAAACGTGTGTGTTAGTGCACTTGAGCATATCAACTATACAAAGCTTTACAAATGGATCTAAAACACACTAACTAAACTAGGATACCTAAGTCTTCTTGATGATCTTCCATCTTCAAGTAGACCCGATCCAAAACCCCATCCAAGGGCTAGGCAAGGTGTGAACTTGAAGCTTGGCCCTGGAATCACCATGAAAAGCTTCTAAACTCCTTTGTTGAAGCTAATCACCAACTAATATCTTGATTAATGATCTGTAACTAAAATCACAAGAATATTAGTAAACATAACTACATGAGTTAATCATCATCAAAACTAGGGTGGAAGGCCTTTGGGCCAACATATCATTCTCATAAATCCACAACCTGAGCTTGTACAACTAGTTTTGTTCCCATTTACACCTAATATATTATTAGATATCTCATTTACATGATTATGTGTGCCTATATTCACATCACAATTTTCAATGCACGCTCTCTTTATTCAGATTTATCGATACACATGTACTTACTTGATTTCGGATTCATTCTTTGCTGATTTATGATTTTCATTTTAAAGTTTATTGGTCATTGCTTATACCTGAATGCCTGAGCCACATCACTTCATCACGTACACGTGTGACTGTCTAAGCACGCCAACTGACTTTATCTTACGTACTCGTTGGGTTGCTTTCTGACAACCCTGAACCTTCATGTCTAGATCCAAGAGCCTGGTCCGTTGTGACCTTACTATAGCCGATCAGAGTGGCGCAGCAGAAACATGGATCAGTGGAGGTTACCGTAGCTCTTTCCTCCCAGCTCTTCTCCTGATTGGCTCTCAAAACTCTTTGCTGCTCGTGAGCACCTCTCAGCTTTTGATTACGTACATCTCTTTGTAAATCGTACTTTTGTATCCTTTGGTAATGTGATATTCATGTAATATTGTATCACTTTTTGTGATAACTATGCACTTGTGCTTTTCTGTTGGAATGTATATTACTATTGAGTTTTCGCACTCTGATTCTTGCATGTACTGATACTAAGTGTATATATGTGAGGGCATTTTCGCCTTGCATATATACGTCTCAATAACGTCCCCGTGGGATCGGAACGTTACACTATGTATAATATGCTGGCATTTTTTTTTACTCTCAGATACTCAAAAATACTTCATGCAATTCTCTCCAACATACTATCAAGTATGGAATCTACTTTCTGTGTATAATATGCTGGCATCTTTTACGCTCAGATACTCAAAAATACTTCACGCAATTCTCTCCAACATACTATCAAGTGTGGAATACCATTCTTACGTTGACTTCTCCCAAATCTTCATATGACTGCAGGCATTTGTTCAAGATCAATGAAAGCTGATGTGATTTCCTCAGACATTTAAAACAATAACCTCTACATGTAGGACATGTCTCACTACTAAAATTTGTGTGTTCAACACATCCAGACATGACACACAGCCATCTGTGTCAGATACTAATAAATGTGTAAACCTATGTTCACCTTAAAGTCTTAAAACATATGTATAAGATGAAGTATATTACGCCCCATTTTTTGACAAAAATTTAATTCTTTTATAGATCATTTTGCTCAAATTAGCTTCATTCCATAAGAATGATAACCCAATACATATATGATATGAGTTGAATCTACATACATTTTCAGAAGTATTATACAATGATATAAAGTAGTTCCCTCGTGTCTAGATGTCAGCAATTGCTGAGTCTGACAGCCGTGTCCGTATGAGAGTACTACACTTGCGTCCATATGAACCATAAGCAAAAACTAAGTTTTTCAGTTAAAATTTTCATCTGGAACAAACTCATGCAGAATAAGCAGATGATAAAACACGTCTGATACAGGTGAATGACCATGATAAACCCTACCTGAAGCTGAATTTTTACGGCTTTACTCGACAATCAACACATTAAGGCAACACAATATCAATTTTTTTTAAGGATATAAGCTTGTGATATTCCATGGAAGGCAAAATGAGCTGATGATATTCTGACATAAAACCACTATATGTTCATCATATAAGGTTGCAAAAGTACCAA
The DNA here is from genome assembly GCA_038442645.1 of Agave tequilana. Classification (NCBI taxonomy): domain Eukaryota; kingdom Viridiplantae; phylum Streptophyta; class Magnoliopsida; order Asparagales; family Asparagaceae; genus Agave; species Agave tequilana. The sequence continues at coordinate 312,036 of JAVJIF010003385.1, read as the reverse complement.
TGAGTAACACGCTGGAAACAGATCAAGCATAAAGGTGAACTTACTCTGACGCAAATTCTAATGCTGAAGGTTCCAAGATATCATATCCAAGAACCTATTAAGAAACAGAGATGTTAGTCACCAAACATTGCTTCGAGCATTTCTTTTTTCCCTTTCACTTTTGACATTGGCAATGCTCGAGGCAATGTTTGGTGACAAAAAGGAAAAGTGAAAACCAATTGAGAGGCAATAAACATAGCCTGATAGATTTTCAGTGAAATTGAAGGTTTGGTGACCCATTGCACCAAAAACTTTAGGTTCCATGAAAGCTGAGCAAAGGCCAGTATTGGAATCCAATTGTGGCAATTAAGAAAAAAGGAAGAGATAACTTCTGTGTCGATCGACATCAACCAATGTTTAGTGAGAAAATTATAACAAATATCTATGATCTATGCGTCTTTAAAAATAATAAAGTGACACTTGCCTCTTGGATTCCACCTCGGTTTCTCAGACAACTGATGCGATAACCTCTTCCTTAGAGTTTTTCTGGGAGAAATTATGACCTTCCCATTGGAAGCCAACGCACATCCCTGATCAAACCCAAAGGATGGAAGCGAGATAAGATGAAACAAGAGAAAAGGGAGGAGCCCATCTTTTTATTATTTATTGAAAGACGATGGGATCTGAGATTGGTTCGACTCACGTTTCCGCTGCAAATTTGTTCATCCCGGCGGTGGTGCCGCTGATGCATCTGCGAGGCGATCTCCAGCAGTTAGGAGTGTGAGGCTTCTCGGGGGTGGATTGGTGCCTCGATCGCTTTCTAGTGGTCATCGAATCTTCTTCCGTGATCCAAATGGGGAGAGACGATTGATGATGCGTTTACGAATTTATTCTCTGGCCAGGTGGAGACGGCGACGTGGTAAGGATTCGACGCATTGATGCAATCGGGATGCACCGTCCTCTCCTCCAACTTCTTCGCAATCTTCTTCTCATTCTCTACCAGGGCGGAATTATTAGTTGGCTGGGCCTGCTACAGCCCGTCCCAAATTTTTATGTTAAGGCCTTAAATCCTCGTTCATTAAAGCCCGGCCCAGCTCACAATACTAAAATTTGAACCCACAGTTCTTGAGCCGTCGTCTCGCGACTCTCGTCCTCAAGTCTTTTTTCTTCTAGATCGAAATAGAATATCAACGCTTTCTCCTTCCTCGATCCGATTCCGATCAAAGTTGAGTCGTCGGGTGACTCGGGTCGAAGTCGAAATCTCTTGCCATCGTCCTCATCAAACATCGAAGCCTAGCCGTCGTCCTCGCCTCCTCGGTCTGTTCTTCTTCTCCTTCTCGAATCTCAAGTCGAAGTCGAAGTCGAAGTCGACGACACTGCAGCTAAAAAATTTTAGTTTCAAATTGATTTCAATTTCAATTAGATTTCAATTCCAATTCCAATTTCATTTCTCATTTTTGTTGTGTAGATTGCTTTCTCAGTTTTCAATTTCAGTTCTCATTTAGGTTTTTTTTTTAAAATTTTAGATTCCGATTTCAATTTCAATTCTCAATTTTCAATTTCAGTTTAATAAAACAACCAATGTTTGATGCTGGATTTTGATTGTGAATTTTTGATGCTGGATTTGATCTGTTAATTATTTTTTTTGATGCTGTATTTAGGAAATTAGGAAATAATTAATTTTGTTATTATGTTGTTGGTATAGGTTTTGGAATTTTAGAGATTTTTTTGTTACTTTTTAGGTTGCAACAATCTCTGACAATGATGAAGTGCATTCATTGATTAATTTAGCTTTACTATGTTTAGATATTATTCTTTCTCACTCTATCTTTTTTTTTTTATTTAAACTTTTAATTCTTTATTTTGGTATTAGGGGAGTGAATGGAGGAAGAAACTCCAGTTTGAAATATTGGAGTTGGAGTTGCCTTTGGTAAGAATACTTGGATGTAGTAATTTTTTTTTTTCATTTCACATTTTGTGAGTAAAATGTTGCCTAATTTGTGTTTTGTTGACACAAATGTGCGATTTCTAGTGAAGTAGAGGAAGGAGCATTGTGCTTCGAAGTTCCTTGCATTAAACTCCCCTTGGTAAAATGTCTTACATTACTACAAGCTTTATTGTTTTCCTAATTGGCTTTCTTATTAGAATTTTGATAATCATCAGTTCAATGTTATGAAACATAGATGAAAACTTAGCTGTCGGGCTGTTACTTAAGGAAATTATTTTTGTGTGATTTAATTGGAACTTCATTTAGTAGCTGAAAATAATGAAAGAGAAGTGTACATGTAAAAAAAGTAGTTTATAGTGTTTTTCATGTTGTATTAATTCAAACATTTTCTTTACTATCATAGATTTTCAATGAAATTCGTAAACTCATCATCAATCGTCTCTCCCCATTTGGAGATCACGGAAGAAGATTCGATGACCACTAGAAAGCGATCGAGGCACCAATCCACCCCCGAGAAGCCTCACACTCCTGCCAGCTGGAGATCGCCTCGCAGATGCATCAGCGGCACCACCGCTGGGGACGCACAAATTTGCAGCGGAAACGTGAGTCGAACCAATCTCAGATCCCATCGTCTTTCAATAAATAATAAAAAGATGGGTTCCTCCCCTTTTCTCTTGTTTCATCTTATCTCGCTTACCATCCTTTGGGTTTTGATCAGGGATGTGCGATGGTTTCCAATGGGAAGGTCGTAATTTCTCCCAGAAAATCTCCAAGGAAGAGGTTATCGCATCAGTTGTCTGAGAAACCGAGGTGGAATCCAAGAGGCAAGTGTCACTTTATTATTTTTAAAGACGCATAGATCATAGATATTTGTTATAATTTTCTCACTAAACAGTGGTTGATGTCGATCGACACAGAATTAAACTCTTCCTTTTTTTTATTAATTGCCTCAATTGGATTCCAATACTGGCCTTTGGTCAGCTTTCATGGAACCTAAAGTTTTTGGTGCAATGGGTCACCAATCCTTCAATTTCATTGAAAATCTGTCAGGCTATGTGTATTGCCTCTCAATTGGTTTTCACTTTTCCTTTTTGTCACCAAACATTGCCTCGACCATTTCTTTTTTCCCTTTCACTTTTGACATTGGCCTGATGTTAAAAACCTACTAAGTTATGGTATGAATATGTCTCGTGCAGATCCTGTCCAGATGCAAGCTGTGAAAGAAGCACTGCATGTAGCTATTTCACCAACCAATATTGTGTGTCGTGAAGAGGAGCAGAGAAAGGTTCTTGAATTCTGCAAGGCATGCACTGAGCAGGAGAAATCTGGTAGTTTATACGTATGTGGATGCCCTGGAACTGGTAAAACTATGTCTATTGATAGAGTGAAAGAGAACCTAGTGATGTGGTCGAAAGAGGTATCTCACTCTATCACTGGCTCTGTCACTGAATATACAAGCAAATGTTGCTTCTTTTTTAACATAAGCAACAAATGATCGGTCATAAGCCTTTTAACACCAGCTTCTCACAAAAAAGATTCACATCTTACTATGGATACAAAGGCTCATGTCTCATTATAAAAAGCCTTTCCTATAATTACCATCTCGGGGCCGTTTGTTTCGCGTAAAACTCCGTAATTCGTAAATGACTTACTACCCAGTTACAACTAGGCGTTTGTTTGGACCGTAATTAGTAAAAGACTTACGTAACTCAACTAACACTCACTTGCCACCCAGTTACCACTCACTTACAGCCCAGTTACAGTTAATTTTGTGGTCATATAAATTTGTATTATTTTTTATATTAATATTAAAAATTTTAATATTTAACTTTTTTAATATTTATTTGCAGTATTAAAACTTTTAAAATCACCAAATAGTTAATTTTGTGGTCAACTTTTTCACTTACGACTTATACATTACGACAACCAAACACAGTAAAGTACAATACACTTTCCCACTTTACAATTTTATATTACCAACCAAACATTGTAAAATTTATATACATGTAACTCATTTACAATTGTAAAAGACTTTACCAATTATAACTACGAATTACGGCCAGTTACGACAACCAAACAGACCCCTCATTTCAAAGGAATGGTCAAGCTTATCTTAAGATAGTAGCATAAAATCATACAAGTTCTAAACTCGTGCCTTTTATTGAAAAGGAGCACGATAAAAGGATGAACTATTGATACATGGTAAATTGTTATAGCTGTTGATGATGTATTGATGTACCATATACTTTTAACTTTCTTGTGCCAAATCCTATATCTGTTACACAGTTTTCTCTCTCTCGAACAGAGAAACACAAAAAGATAAAGAAGGGAAAAGAAAAGAAAAGAAGAAAAGAGAAAACAACTTCCACTGCATAACAGGTTTTATTATGTTCATACAAACACTTCATTAAACATGTTTGTCAAATATTGCTTATGTGTTCTTAATATGTGAATACTTTGTTTTTTCTAAAACGAGCAAGGTGGATATTCTTAGTAAATAAAATATTCTGACAGATCTTAACTACTGATATTAAGACACAATGATGTCTTTTCAAGATTGTCTTTCTCCTTAGTATGTGAAATGCTCCAAACTTCTTACTCCCAAGTTGTTTCTAACATGATCTAACTTCCAGGTAGGACATCAAACTCCTGATATGATAACCATAAACTGTACTTCTCTCACAAATACATCAGAAATTTTTAGCAAGGTACTCACAAAGTGAATAAGTACTTTTAGTTCATTATGAAAATGCATGAACATCATCCAAGTTTATTGGCAGATACTAGAAAGTTTCTGTCCTCATAAGAAGATGAGTGGTAGTTTGTCCCCTCTTCAGCATCTTCAGAATTTATTTTCTCAAAAGGACAGCTAAATTCTAGAAGGATGATGTAAGAAAGTAACTTTACTGCTACATTCACACTAGTCATCAATTTTTCTTTCTTGTGAATCTTCTTGGTGCTGACTTTTCTTTAATTTGCTTCTGTGCCTGATAGGTTGCTCATTGTTGATGAGATGGACTACTTAATAACGAAAGATCGTGCAGTTCTTCATGATCTTTTCATGCTTACAACTTTCCCATTTTCTAGATGCATACTAGTAGGTATACTTCTTTTTTTATCATGACTAATATAGTTTAACTAGCTTTCGATTAGTTTTCACATAAGAAGTTGCCAAGCTTCAGTTTGGACCAAAATCTTTGAGTTATATGAGTTGCTGACTATCGTTTTGTTTGTGCAGGAATAGCAAACGCAATTGACCTTGCAGACCGGTTTCTTCCAAAACTTGAATATTTGAATTGTGAGTATGGTGGGATCTTATTTATCTTTCTTTTGCTTTCAGTTCCAAAGAAAAAGTAGTGTATGAATATACAAGAGCTGTAAATCGTAAATGATGTGTATCCCTCTTTTCATCATTCTCAGCTCAGTTCTCACTCTACCACGCCCTGAATTTCTGAAACTGATTTGTCTTGAAAATCATTGTCTTAATATCAGGCAAGCCATCCATCGTAACATTCCGTGCTTATTCTAAAGACCAAATACTTAAGATTCTCCAGCAGAGGCTTTTGGTAATTCTTACATCCTTTATTAGCTTCAGACTTACTAGCAAAATGCTAATATAGCTTTTATAACCTGCATGTATTTCCAATGTTCTCTTCGTGGAGGCCAGTGCCAAAATTATGTTTATTTGGCGGGTCAATTCTGTTGTTGCAGAGTTTACGAGTTTTAACATATCTGTTTTGTTAATAGGTTCTTGGATATGATATCTTCCAACCTTCAGCATTAGAATTTTGCGCCAGAGTAAGTTCACCTTTATGCTTGATCTGTTTCCAGCGTGTTACTCATTGGTACTTTTGCAACCTTATATGATGAACATATAGTGGTTTTATGTCAGAATATCATCAGCTCATTTTGCCTTCCATGGAATATCACAAGCTTATATCCTTAAAAAAAATTGATATTGTGTTGCCTTAATGTGTTGATTGTCGAGTAAAGCCGTAAAAATTCAGCTTCAGGTAGGGTTTATCATGGTCATTCACCTGTATCAGACGTGTTTTATCATCTGCTTATTCTGCATGAGTTTGTTCCAGATGAAAATTTTAACTGAAAAACTTAGTTTTGCTTATGGTTCATATGGACACAAGTGTAGTACTCTCATACGGACACGGCTGTCAGACTCAGCAATTGCTGACATCTAGACACGAGGGAACTACTTTATATCATTGTATAATGCTTCTGAAAATGTATGTAGATTCAACTCATATCATATATGTATTGGGTTATCATTCTTATGGAATGAAGCTAATTTGAGCAAAATGATCTATAAAAGAATTAAATTTTTGTCAAAAAATGGGGCGTAATATACTTCATCTTATACATATGTTTTAAGACTTTAAGGTGAACATAGGTTTACACATTTATTAGTATCTGACACAGATGGCTGTGTCATGTCTGGATGTGTTGAACACACAAATTTTAGTAGTGAGACATGTCCTACATGTAGAGGTTATTGCTTTAAATGTATGAGGAAATCACATCAGCTTTCATTGATCTTGAACAAATGTCTGCAGTCATATGAAGATTTGGGAGAAGTCAACGTAAGAATGGTATTCCACACTTGATAGTATGTTGGAGAGAATTGCGTGAAGTATTTTTGAGTATCTGAGCGTAAAAGATGCCAGCATATTATACACAGAAAGTAGATTCCATACTTGATAGTATGTTGGAGAGAATTGCATGAAGTATTTTTGAGTATCTGAGAGTAAAAAAAAATGCCAGCATATTATACATAGTGTAACGTTCCGATCCCACGGGGACGTTATTGCGACGTATATATGCAAGGCGAAAATGCCCTCACATATATACACTTAGTATCAGTACATGCAAGAATTAGAGTGCGGAAACTCAATAGTAATATACATTCCAACAGAAAAGTACAAGTGCATAGTTATCACAAAAAGTGATACAATATTACATGAATATCACATCACCAAAGGATACAAAAGTACGATTTACAAAGAGATGTACGTAATCAAAAGTTGAAAGGTGCTCACGAGCAGCAAAGAGTTTGAGAGCCAATCAGGAGAAGAGCTGGGAGGAAAGAGCTACGGTAACCTCCACTGATCCATGTTTCTGCTGCGCCACTCTGATCGGCTATAGTAAGGTCACAACGGACCAGGCTCTTGGATCTAGACATGAAGGTTCAGGGTTGTCAGAAAGCAACCCAACGAGTACGTAAGATAAAGTCAGTTGGCGTGCTTAGACAGTCACACGTGTACGTGATGAAGTGATGTGGTTCAGGCATTCAGGTATAAGCAATGACCAATAAACTTTAAAATGAAAATCATAAATCAGCAAAGAATGAATCCGAAATCAAGTAAGTACATGTGTATCGATAAATCTGAATAAAGAGAGCGTGCATTGAAAATCGTGATGTGAATATAGGCACACATAATCATGTAAATGAGATATCTAATAATATATTAGGTGTAAATGGGAACAAAACTAGTTGTACAAGCTCAGGTTGTGGATTTATGAGAATGATACGTTGAGAGGATAATCCAAATAAGGAAACCCTCGTCTATATACCATATATCCTATGTCGTGATCATCTGAGTTCATATAACTTGAGTTGCTCTCAAAATAACAGAACTAGAGTGTGTCTGGAGTAGTCATTGTGTCACAGAAATCATATGCCATAAAGTAGGGTGTCAATTCTGGGCATAACACCTGATTAAATGATTCATTACTGTAACTGGAGAATATAAATGTATTGCATTTTAAGTTATTCAATAATAATAATCAGTATCGTCTGATATTTCAATCGCCTCCTTACCAGTGTCTCACATCACTGATAGTTCATACTAGAGTTCGCACTATGATAGAACTCACTCGGGTCTGATCTGTGAGTACCAGGATCTGAACAAAAGAGTGATCAAATATCCCATGTTCCTAATGTTAATATTGTTGGTTATAAATTTTTATGTTATTCATCCAATCCATATGTTTAGGTATATGTTACCGGTACATATACATCCACTTATGAATAAGACTATTTATTACTTGAAAACTGTTAAATCTGATAGCTCATATTTATAGTGGGTTTCGCCTCTGCCTGGGACTACAGCTCAGGGTTCAGGCTACTGCTTCCGGGGACTTATAATTATGCACCCCACACAACACTTCAGAATCAAGCTACTGCTTTTGAGGACTTATCATTACGCGTCCCACACGACACTTCAGAGATATAGCTTCATTATAAATATGATATCATATCGGTACCCATCAGATTCCCCCACCCTAGAGTAAGTTGAGTGATTTATTATATACTGTCCAGTTATAGTGCTCACATTGTGTACACAGTAATTCGATATCCATGATTAGCCAATTACGAGGATCAATAGGAGTATAGTATCAGGAGAATAATATCAGGAATCTCCCTGTTTCAGGGGCTCAGGAATACATGAGTTTAGGAGCACAAGAGTTAACAAGTGCAGGAGTTACCAGATGTCTGGTAACAATATAATAATCATGCCAAGTCTCCGTAAAAGCGATAATCATGAATGAGCAATGTAATACAGGTGTCAGGTGTGATAATATCTAGTCAGGTGTCAGATATCAGGTATCAGGTATGAGGTGTTAAGTATCAATATCAGGTACTTAATATGTCGGTGTCAGGTATGTTGAATATTGAGCCACAATATCATATGTCAGGCAATTATCCGGTCATGTAACATGATACAAGAGGACAATATAGTTAAACATTTCAAACTCTTCACAACTATATTTATAACAACAATAAATTAATCTATTAATTAGCTATGCGAAGCCGAGCGAAGCGGGAGCGTATCCAGGCATATCCAATACAAGTATAATACCAGTCCAAATGCCGAAAAGAGTACTCGCAAATATTCCAAGAATTTGTACTCATATAATATATACCAAGCCCTAGAATAGAATTAGTAAGGCATAAAATAACATAAGTAAAGTACTCACCTAAATCATCGAAAAATGCTGTAAAATCTCGGAACTCTAGAAACATGAGCTCGCCATCAACAATATTAAAATATATAAATATTAATTTATTGAGAGAGAGAATGAGAGAGGAGAGAGAAGAGAATGAAAGAGAGATGTTGGAGAGAGAGAGAGAGTTAAAGAGAGAGGAGAGAGAGAGGCGACTAGGTGGGGGAGAGTGCTGAAAGGGTAGAAAAGGAAAGAAAAAAGGGAAAAGAAAATCAGAGAGAGGAAGAAAGGAGAAGAGAAGGGAAAAGAAGGAGGGGGGGGATGGCCGGTGGTTGATGGCTGGCGGCGGCGGCCAGGGAGGTGGCGTGCGGCCTGGGCCCGGGGAGGAAGGGGGTGGGGTGTTGTGGTTGTTGTTGGTGATGTTGTTGATGTTGCTGTTGGTAGTGATGATGGAGAGGTGGTGGTGTTGGGGAGTTAGAGGAGGTGGAGATGGTGGTTGGATGGTAGAAGTGGAGGAATTGGTGGTGGATTGATGGTGAATTTTGGAGAAGAAGATGGAAGGGGTGGTGATGGGTTTTGGAGAAATTGGAGAAGGGGACAAGTAAATTGAAGAGGAGGGAGGTGAAGAGGAAAGGGGAGACTTTGGGGGGGGGGGCGCTTGGGGTTGGCTGACGGCTTTGGCCAGGTGGAGACGGCGACCGGAGGTGGGGGAGAGGGAGGAAAAAGATTGGAGTTGGTGGGAGATGGAGAGAATGGGAAGAAAGAAAGAAAAAGAAAAGAGAAGAAAGGGAGAGGGGAAGGGTATGGTGGAGGATTGGGGGGCGATTGCTGAATGGAGGGAGGACGGGAGCAGGTGGAGAAGGAAAAGAGAAAAGAAAATGAAAAAGAAAAGAAAAAGGAAAGAAAGAAAAGAAAAAAAGGAAAAAAAAAGAAAAAGAAAAAGAAAAAAGAAAAGGAAATTTAAAAAAATTGTAATTATATGTATTATTAAATAATTAAATTAATAGGATAAAGTGGGAGTATTAAGTAGAAGAGTGGAGAAGGAAAAAGCAAGAAAAGAAAAGAAAGAATAATAATATTATTATTTAAATCGGGTAAAAATTGACTGTTTCAGAAATGTTCTCAAAATTTTTAAAAATAGAAAATATTATTTTAAGATGCCTGGTGAAATCGGATTCGCGAAATTTAATCTGATTTTCAAATTAAAAATCCTGAAATCCACCGGTGATACCGTCGACAACAAAATCGGTCGAATTTCGATAAATTCAGAAAAATCTAAAAAATGCATTTAGATAGAAAAATGAGATTTTAAGAAGTAATGTGAAAGCCGTTTAGAGAAATTCGACTCCGTTTGAAAATTAAAAATCTGGGAATCGGTCAGCGATACCAATCGACACCGGTTTTGAAGATTTTGCAGAATACTTTTAAAAAATATCAGAAAATCTTGAATAATTTAAAATATTGAAAAACAATGTTTGAAACTAAAATTGGTCAAATCGGACTACCGAAAAGGTCAAATCGGGTAGTACACTGGTATCGGGTCCTCACTCCAACCAGGGCTGACTCTAGATCTGAGAATTCAGATTCGATATCAAATAATATAAATAATCATAACCCAAAAACAAATACGGGAAGAAAATTGAAATGATACGATCAAAAAATCGGGACACATATCTTGGTAGTATCTCGGAAACGGGGTGCTACACAGAGTAAAAACACTTGTGAATTAACTTAGGGCTATCTAATGTATGCAATGACCATAGTGATTAGACATTGATATTAATGTGAGAATACATGGTCAGACTAGCACAAAGCTAAATGTAAGAAGTACAAGGCCCTGATCCCAATTTGTTTCTACAAAAAGCACACAAGGCTTATCTGAGAAAGACTAGAGAAGTGAAGTGTTCATGCTATTATTTCAATCTGAAATTTTCAGTGAAGATATCTCTCCCCTTGATGTTTTCTTAAGGAAGAATAAATGGGTAATGGGCTAAACCAATTGGAATAATTTAGGTTAAAAATCTTTACTAAAATTCAACTAGTATTGTAGTAAATAGCATGCTTCCCATTGGAAAATTTACAAGAAATAACCAGGGTAATGCTATAAGGAAGAAACTATTCTTTACTTGTAAATTTATGTCTTAAATATAATTTCTGCATTTAGTATAAATTCTAATAGTACATTGCACATGAAACTTTAAATGGGTTATCAGAAATAGGTCTTGTATAGAGGTTCAAGAAGATGAAATTTGCATTTAAACACTGTCATATGTTCTGAAACAAGAACATTTTTAAGAAGTCCAAAAATAAGTGAGAGGAAACATATTTTCCCTAAAAGCCCCTAGAATGTACATATGCTCAGCCTTAACAAAGTTTCAAGCATACATCAGTCTTTTTTAGGCTTGAATGATTAGCTTTTTCAGTATTTATTCTTTTGGGAAAATTAAAAGCATGTTTCTTTTGAGCCATCCACTAACAGTTTTTATGATAACAGAAAGTTGCAGCTGCCTCAGGTGACATGAGGAGAGCACTTGGTGTTTGCAGGTAAGCTTATTTCAGTGTTGATGGTTAACCAGATACCTTGAGACTGTTGCACTTGTTATTTTTGTTTTTTTAATGTTCTGATTGACACCTTTGAATAAAAAGCAGTAAATGCCCTGAGCTGAGACTCTGTAAATGCAGTCTTCTTGTTTGTTTCTTTTTTTTTTTGTTTGATATCTCATTAAATTGCTGTTTTTTTCCTATCTGGCTGCATTGTTGTTCTTTGTGTGTACATTCCCTGCGGCCTCCTGTACAAGTGAAAAGTTATTCTTATATTTTACTCCTAGCATTCGCTCGAGTTACATTGGTTATAAAATGAGATCATCCACTTGGGAACTTTGTATATAGTTTGATGATGCTTGATCTTTGATAGCCGAGTTGCTGAATCATTGATGTTCAGGAAGCTATTCCTGCAGTTTGTTCTGAGAGTGATTTAGTTGACCAAAGAAAGGGTTAAGGGGATTCATATATGGTTTGAGAGGGATGTTCTATATTCCCTAAACAAAAAAAGATGCTTATTCTCTAACAGCAGGCTATTTCATATTTGGTTTGAGAAATCGGTTATTTCAATTATTTTTCTATGCTATGTTTTGGAACTTGCTCAGGTTTGTTTAGCATTGAGATTCCACTGGGAGCTATGTCGGTGTCAGACTCTGAGACCTGTTGGTTCCTCAAACAAGTGACGGACATTTCTCAAATGTGTCATCAGTCTTTAACTTAGGACACTTCTCAGCATACATATCTGACATTTCTCAAAGACTTCTCTTATACTCATTACACGATGGCGCACACACAGTTACTTTCATTGTATGTTAAATACTATATTATAATGGAAAAAGGCATCAAACAATGAGCTACTTGTATAAAACTAAAAAAAAAAAATAGTATGTGCCGATATAAGAAAAGAGACAAATGAAGCTATTACACAGAAAAGATGAAATCCAAGGCCTATTCTTTACAAAGTGATAAAAATGTATGCCCCCTCTCTCACACACACAGAAATATACACACACAAAAGCATGCATTATATGCTGTCATGGCACAATGTCCACATGTCCTACTTTGAGGAATTATGGGTCAGCATGTCTGTCCATGCTTCTTAGAGTTGTGTGCTAATTTTTCTTCACAAAACTTTGTCCAAATTCATCAAAGGAATTTACATACGGCTCCGCTTTTAGGATGATTTCTGTGAACTGACTGAGTTCTGTTGAGAGTTGCATTCTTGTTTGTTTTGACCTTTTTTTACTGCTTAGGATTGGACCTTTAAGACCTTTCTTTGTTTTCTTGATGAAGGCCAAATACCTCCCCTCATTTCGTTGATGGCAATCGCACGAGTCAGATCTTCTGGTACAAAGTGTTCTAAGCTGTTGTAGTTGACATAGGAGTTTTGACTTTTGTGTGTGTGTTTGGTTCAATCTGCTAACCTCTCTCTTTATTTCATCTGTAACTTTGTCACTGGGATGGGACAACAGCAATAAGATCAAAGTCTATCCCAAATATTTGGGGCTGTCTACATGAATCCTTTTTTGTCATTGAGTTGGGAGATTGTTTGAATTTCTCTTTCATCCAAGCTTGTGTTGTCTTCCAGTTTGTGCCCTTGGCCCACTCTCTTCACTTGTCATCCTTGTGTCTCTAGTTTCTTGCTTGTACTTCCTCTTGAACTACACTTCCTGCTTTACTCCAATGACTACTATTCTCTGTGCATTTGCATGTGTTTAGTCGCTCCTAACATAATATGCCACTGTTCTTCATGCTAATTTATGTGTTGTGTTACTTTTGCAATTTATCATCTACAAACAATTGTTATGTATGTAGTTTGTTCATCTGCTTGTCTAGGAAGTGCTTTCAAATTGCATTTTCTTGTAAGCTATCCAATATCACTTATATGTCGTGTTTGTTGTGTTTAAGGAGTGCAATTGAAGTTCTTGAGGCAGAGCTAAGGGATGCAACTACAACACAAGAAGCTGACATTGTAAGATGTTCAACATTTTTTTTTTTTTGAGAAATAGATGTTCAACATATTGGTAATGCATTTTAATTGAATATTATATGCAACAACTGATGTAACACGGGAGGATCACTATCACTTCAAGTCAAAATTTGGGAACTAGGGTTTTGACAAGAAAATAGAAAATAAAAATTAGAGTTTAGAGATAAGAACTAGATAAATTTGGGTTTCACACTCTTTACACCACGGACTCCACGCCCCTTACACCACGGGCTCCACACTCCAATCTCAGGAACTCAAAAGCTTAAGAAATTTAAACTGAAAAGTTTTAATTCATTCATTATCTGCTGAATAAAAGGTACTTAGACTTATTTATAGGCTTTACAAAAGACACTACTCGGATATAACCGATGTGGTACTAAAACACAATAAAAGAAAATAAACTCAAAAATAGACTAAGACATAAAAACAACTAAGAATTGATATGATGTCCTCATCATTTCCCTCGGGTGGAAAAAACTCGACCTTGTCAAGTGAGAACTCCCCTCATGAAGCATCTCCAATCGGGGCATGATAGTGGCCGTGGCGTCAACACTAGTTCATCATGTTTTAAATATCGATCGAATCGACTGAGATATCGTCATTTTTTGTCTGCTGCTGATACGATATGGGGAAATCGTTCGCCCATATCGTTTGCAGCAAAAAACGGTTGATATTTAAAATATTGGCCAATAAATCGCCCTATATCGGGCAATAAGTCACCTGAGATATTGCCCAATATGAAATAACTTATTTATTTTACGACTGTGTGCAAATGTACATTATTTTTTATACCATCTTTGCATGCATATTAATCATTTTTATTTGGTAGATGGTATCTATGACACAAAATCAACTTTTAGTTATCAATATTTCATTATATAGTGTCCAATATGAATGCTCTGTTTGCCTGCGTATCCCCGATATTCAATTTCCGACATGAAAACCCCCATCTGATACTATCCTAATATCTGATATTTAGAACTTTTCTAGTGCATCACATCGGGACTAAAGTGGTGGAGGTAAAACTGATCCCCAGGATAAACTGGCCGCAATCAATTGTAACTCGAGCAAGATATGTGCAGCATAGCAAGACAACTCAGCTCCACTGAAAACTAACCCACATACCAAGGCGCCAATCTCCTGTGAATCTGTTTCTTGTAGAAACTCTGCAATGTGTCGTACACTCCAGATGATCTCAAAAAAATGACTCTCATATATGCCAAAGGTGGTACTAGCTTCAAAGTAGGCTCTACTGGAAGACCTACAAGGGTCTCATTAGGGAGCTTTTCAACTTTTATAGATCGGGAGGAAATCTCTTCTTACAGTGGTATTAACTCAGTAACAACTTCTGGGTCTGGCTCTGGCTCATCATCAACTTTTGGTTCTGAATCTTCAATACCTCTGTCGCCTTGCTTTCTAGAATCTTCACAATGCCAGTAAGGATCTTTTTACATTTAACGATCACATCGCTGAATTGTGGCCTCTCGAGGTGTGGAGCATACCGAGTACGAAGAATACCTTGTAAGATAAACCAATCTTGGCAGTCGATATGATTGTTTTCTCACCACCATTAAGTTTTTTCAGCTAGCTTCAATTGGGTTTAGTTACACTTCTGCTCAGGTGTCAAGAAGAAATAAATGAAAAAATCTTCAAGATAGTTTTTTCACTTTTCATATCCATCATGATCATTAGAACCCGAAAGTATGGGAGAGCCGCATACATGTCCCTTTTCACTTCCTTATCATCAGCTTCAGTATTTATATATTTTTAGTAAAAGTAAAATTTCATGAATAAACTTTTAATGCATAAGGATGAGAAGTTACCTAAGAATCACTCTCATTTTGCTACATGAATAGTACTTGGCATCAAACACGGACTTGTAGAGATCACATTTGCTATCCAACTGATATGAACTCTTTCTAGTGGCTTTAGGCCTCAATCGTGAACTCAATGCTTTAGACGAAACTCGAATTGGACTCCGAACGGGCTTAAAACAAACTCCAAACTGCGGATGTGCTCTGTAGTGAACAATGGCGCGATGAACAGTGCCAATGAACAATAAGAATTTGGATGAATTTTGTGAAAATTTCCTACTATAATATTTTTTTTAACAGATTTCGAGGGGAGAAGATGAACAATACTCGATCGAGTGATGTTGCTGTTTTTGTGGGTGGAGATGGTGAGGAAATTTGGGGTTAGGGTTCCAGATGGTGGAGGAGGATGATGATGGGGATGGGGGTGGTGGTGGTGATGTTGATGGAGAAGATGATGGGTGTAATGGTGATTGAGATTTGGGTTGGGGGTGGGGGAAATGAATAATAATCGGGGTGATTACTGTTCACAGAATAGTAATCGGAACAATACTTTTTAAAAAAAATAGATCTAGGGTTTGTGTCTATATCTGGAAAGTGGAAGAAGTTAGGGTTTGAAGAAAAAAGATTTTTTTTTGAAGGGGATTGAAGCCAAAGCTCTGATACTCCTGTTTTAAATATCGGCCGAGTATCTCCTTTTTTGCCTGCTGCTGATACGATATGGGAAAATCGTTCACCATATCGTTTGCAACAAAAAACGCCCGATATTTGAAATATCGGCCAATAAGTCGACCGATATCGTCCGATAAATCGCCTGATATATCGCCGATATGGAATAACTTATTTATTGCATGACTGCATGCAAATGTACATTGTCTTTTACTGTCTTTGCATGCATATTACATCATTTTTATTAGGTAGATGATATCTATGATACTAAACCAACTTTTAGTTATCAATATTTTATTATATATAGTGTCTAATATGAACGCCCAATATGTGCGTGTATCCCCGATATCTGATATCTGATATGAAAAAACCCTATCCGATACAATCCCGATATCTGATATTTAGAACCTTATCTGATACCAAACTGATGTAACACGGGAGGATTGCAATCACCTTCAAACCAAAATTTGGGAACTAGATTTTTGACAAGAAAAATAAAAAAGAGAAATTAGAGTTTAGATATAAGAACCGGATAAACTTGGGCTTCGCACCTCTTGGACTACGAGCTCTACACCCTTTACATCACGGGCTTCACACCCCAATTTTAAGAACTCAAAAGCTCAAAAAATTTAAACTGAATTTTTTTAATTCATTCATTGTCTGTTAATTAAAAGGTACTGAGGCCTATTTTATTGACTTTATAAAAAAAACACTACTCGGATATAACTGATCTGGTACAAAACACAATAAAAGAAAACAGTAAACTCAAAAATAAACTATGGCATAAAAACAACTAGGAACTAGTGTGATGTGCTCATCACCAACTGTATATAAGAAACACTTTTTGGTTATGGGAGTTGAAAAAATATGATGATTTTCTATTCAGTTATATTTGTAACGAGAGAGAAGACAGGAGTTGCACTTAAGAGAAGAATACTTAATTGAATTATCAATGTATTAATTAGCCATAATGGTTTTCTCAAATGTTTGAATTATGTACTATTACTGTCACGCCCCGTTTCCCAAAATACGTGAAAACGGAGTCGCGACGAGAGTCGGCGACGTATATACGCAAAGAATATACCTCACGTATACACGCTAAGCCTAAAGTAACCTGAACAAGTTATAAATCAGAATTAATGTAATCAGTGATCACTGCAATACTACATATAATGACTACGCATGATCTGGAATGAAATAGAAGCTAAGTGTGAAATACATGAATCAAGGATAATTGTACGAATAAAGAAATGCAAGAATACCAGAATAAAAAGGGAGAGAGAGATCAGCTCCTCGCAAAGCATACCGTCTCATCAAACACCTGCACAATAGAAACAAGCGTCCAATATCTGGACATGCAAATCCAGGGTCGTCAGAACGCGACCTGGTGAGTGTGTGTAAAGGGAAAAGCTCGTGCATATAAACAGTGTGCATAAATAATAACAAGAACAACTGCAGATATAAGAGACTAAATAACATGATAAATAACTGAACTGTAGTATATTTGATGACAACACGAATAAAGATATAAGACAATTATCACATCTGTAAACAAGCAACTGATGTCAAGATGTGTAACCTATCACATGTCACTAGTCTGGTATATATCTGGTCCTGGTTACAATCATGTATATAGCCATATGTCATGAGGCAGAGTATCAATTCAGGGCATAACACAATGTGTTTCATTCAAACCATTCCATAACAATCAGTAGTGTTCTTTGTTATCTTTGTCCCTTTCCCACCGGCGTCCCACAACACCGACAATTCACACTGGAGCCCGCACTTCCAGTAGAACTCATTCGAACTCTGATATGCGGGTATCATTATTCGAATCGGGAAGAGACCAAATAACATATGCTCAAGGTGTTATCATCATACAAGTACGTCTGGATGCTAATATGCACTGAGGATGTTTATCACGCTAACACCAGGTAGCACAATCAGGAGATAGCCCTACAGATTCAAGAGGTGGCCCCCACAGATTCAAGAGGTGGCCCCCACCACGTGTGTGGTGTGGCACTTTGCTCCGTGTGGCACTTTGCTCTGAGGGGAATGGATTCTAGAGGTGGCTTCCACGGATTCAAGAGGTGGCCCTCACCACGTGTATGGTGTGGCACTTTGTTCCGTGTGACACTTAGTTCCATTCAGGATCCACCGGACGCTAGCACGATTGTGGGATACATCCTCGTCATCCCGACACCAGGCGGCATGATCTGCCGGACGCCGGTCTGACTGTGCTATTAACAGGGTAACAGTACATGGGACATGAGTACAGGAGGTACATGAGTACTAGATGTCAGGTAACAATGTTATAGTCATGCCAAGGTCTCGTAAAAGGTGTCAGGCGTACAGTCAGTTTGTTAGTATTATTTATAACAATCAATATCCATGTTATTTCGATTATTGGGATACGGTGACGGTAACAATATCAGTACGGTAACAGTCAATCAGTAATCGTATACACGGAGAACAATATCAGTAACAGTGAACAATAACAGTAACCGTGTATACGATGAACAATAGGACTATACAGGGTATTACGGTCAAACAATCATTTTCCAGTAACTTTCAGTAACATGGAATAAGGACTATACAGGGTATTACGGTCAAACAATCATTTTCCAGTAACTTTCAATAACATGAAATAATACAGTAACAGTCTAGACACTGATCCCTTACAATACAATCCCATATAGAGTCAGTCAAATCATCGATAAAATAATATCACACCTACTTGTCCTTAATATCCAAAAGTGATGGTCGGAATATCAGACAATTAACACTATACATATAATATGAATTTCTAACCTCTCATAGATGCACTTATTTCTCATCCTATCAATAACTCCGATCCCCAAGTCTTCACAAATTCTCACTTCGATTAAGGTTAATCATAAGATCCCAAAACTCAGTGATGTATCAGATACTTGCATCTAAGATCTACCAAGTCAGGTCAATCCAACCAATATTTATTCCTCAGAATCATGTTCATCCTTCTATAGCTCATACCATAGCTCAAGGGGGTAAAATCCTCAATCCAATAAGAATCTAAGAATAGCAGTAAGACTAAAGTTAGTCGACTAGGGGAAAGGAGCAAGTCGACTAGGGTAGGGGTTAGTCGACTAACCATTATAATAAGTCGACTATAAAAGGGTACTAGTCGACTAACATAAGTATTGGTCAGCAACAGAGGCTACCCAACTTCCAGAACAGCAACTAGTCGACTAAAGCTATGATAAGTCGACTAGTAAAGGAGTACTAGTCGACTATAGTAAATGCAAGTCGACTATACTGCCTACAGTCCACAAACAGAGAGTCACAACTATTCTAGAGGGAGACCTAGTCGACTATAGGACTATAGCAAGTCGACTAATAAAGGTATTAGTCGACTAACAATATGGGCAAGTCGACTATACTACCTGCAGCCAGTAAACAGGGAGTGCACAACTTGTCTGGGTGGTAACCAAGTCGACTAGAGGCTAGGTGAGTCGACTAACAGGGGTATTAGTCGACTAATATAAGGTGCAAGTCGACTAATACCTCTGCCTGTGCACTTATTATCTGAGATACACCTACACATATTCCCACATTCTATCTGAATACACATATGTTCCATCAAGTAATATCTACAATAATAATCTAAACACCCATATAATAAACCTAGGGTTCCATCTGAATCAAATACACATGCATATTCTTATTCCTATGCATTCAAAGATTGTAAACATGGTAGGATCAATTCACACATTTGTATTACACAAAGAGGAAGAGTTAGAAACACTCACATAAATAAATCACGATTGCAATTAATGTGAACACACATATATACTGTTAAATGAATAAAGAGGGGAAAGGGAGACACTCACAATGTAGGAGTTCGACAGTGGATTTACTCCGACACACCGGCGGAAGTGGAGGATGCCGGTGACGATGCGGACTGCCGGAGAAATCAACGGTTCATTGGAGCTCGCCGTCGGAGGGGGATGGGGCTGCTGAGGTATTTCCGACGCGCTGCTAATCTGCCGAGGCACTGCTGTGCGGTTGCCCAGCCTGGAGTGCGCCATGGGGATGAACGGAGGGGTAGCACTCGGGTCCGACGGTGGAGAGGGCGCTGCCATGGACTGAGGGCAGCCGGGTGGGCTGTCGTCCATGCAGGGAAGGCCGGATGTTGCGCTGAAATGCTGTGGTGGAAGCCCGACCAGGGGCTGCTGGTGCTGTCGATGGGCTGTGGGCGGCAGGGCTTGGAGGCGCTGGAGTGGCGCTAGTGTGCGGCCATGGCTGCTGGGGGCTCCTGCCATCCGAGTGGGAGCAACAGCCGGAGGAGGGGGCCATGGAAGGGGGCAGGCCGTGGAGGGGATCCGGCCATCAGAGGGGAGCTCGGGCTGTGCTGGCGGCAGGAGCTCCTGGGGGTTGTTGGAGGGGCTCTCCTGGCCTGGGGGAGCTGCTGTGGGGCGGCTGGGCTGCCGGCCAAGGGGAGAGACCGGATGGGGTGTTGCGTGGGTGGAGGAGTTGGATGCGGGTGTTGGTGGGATTTGGGAATCTAAATCAGTTAGGATTAGATCTTGTGGTTAGGATTTGTATCCGATAGGAGATTATTTAGGGATTTCATGGGGGTGGTTATGATGGGTTCTGGTTTTGGATCCAAACAGGTAAATGGGTAATAGGTTTCGAGTTGAGATAATAACCAGTGATCAAAGGATCGGCCGAGTCGGATATGACTCGGCCGAGTCGTATCCGACTCGGCGGCCTCCGGTATGACTCGGAGGCCCGAGTCATGCGTGAATCGCCGAGTCGACCCGGATCGGGTCCGACTCGGACCCGACTCGGGCGACTCGGCCGAGTCGTGAACGACTCGGCCGAGTCACCCGAGTCGGGTCCGAGTTGGACCCGATCCGGGTCGACTCGGCGCCCGTGATCAGATCAGATCGATCGATTCGGGTCAATTAAAGGGCCTGCGTATGAGAGAGAGAGAGATCAGATCGATCTGATCTCTCTCTCTCTCACACGCTGCCCCCTCCCTCTCGCGTCCCCCCGCGTCGCCCTAGCCATCGCCGTCGCCGTCGCAGGTAATTCTCTCTCCCTCTCTCTCTCTCCTGCTGTGTCTCTCTCTCTCCTGCTGTGTCTCTCTCTCACACGTTGCCCCCTCCCTCTCGCGTCCCCCCCGCGTCGCCCTAGCCCTCGTCGTCGCCGTCGCCTCGCCGTCGCAGGTAATTCTCTCTCCCTCTCTCTCCCTCTCTGTCTCCGTCTCTCTCTCTCTCCTACTGTGTCTCTCTCTCTCACACGCTGCTCCCTCCCTCTCGCGTCCCCCCCGCGTCGCCCTCGCCGTCGCCTCGCCGTCGCCTCGCCGTCGCAGGTAATTCTCTCTCCCTCTCTGTCTCCTCTCGTCTCTCTCTCTCTCCCGCTGTGTCTCTCTCTGTCGGACTCTCTCCCTCTCCCTCTCAGTCTCTCTCTCTCCCCCCTCTCCCTCTCTCTGTGCCTCTCTCTCCCTATCTGTCTCCGTCTCTCTCTCCTCCTCCTCTGTGTCTACCTCTCTCTCCCTCTTTGTCTCCGGCTCTCTCTCTGTCTCTCCCTCTCCCTCTCTGTCCCTCTCTCTCCCTCTGTATATGTCTCTCTCTGTCGGACTCTATCCCCGTCTCTCTCTCTCTCTCCCTCTCAGTCTCTCCCTCTCCCTCTCTCTGTGACTCTCTCTCTCTCTCTCTCTCTCTCTCTCTCGGACTCTCTCTCCCTCTTAGTCTCTCCCCCTCTCCCTCTCTCTGTCTCTCTCTCTCTCTCTCTTTGTCCCTCTCTCCCTCTCTCTCCGTCTCTCTCTCCTCCTCTGTGACTGTGTCTCCCTCTCTCCCCTCTGTCTACGTCTCTCTCTCCCTCTCTCTCTCTGTTCCTCTCTCTCTCCCCCCCCTCAGTTTAATTTTGATACATGAATTTTGATATCTACAATTTTTTATGATTTGTCATGATTTTTTCATAATTTTTTTGGCGCTCTATGTAGCGTTTTTTGCGTATCGCCCGAGTCCGATCCGAGTCGCCGAGACCGATCCGTCTCGGTGCCGGCCGAGTCGGCGGCCGAGACCGAGACTTTGAACCATGATAATAACGGGTTTAGGAATCAATGAAATAGGAATGGGTGTGGACCAAGGGTAAGGAAATGGGCTAACCAAGGAAAACACAACATTAATGAACAATACTAATATCAAGATAAATAAGTGATACTAACACAAATAATAATTAACAATTGCTACTACCACTAATACTTAATACTAATATTAAAAATAAATAACGAATATAATATTAACACTTAATAATAATTAATAAAAATTATGTGCAGTAAAAATAAATACAAAAAAATAAAAATACAATATTATTTACTTAGGGATATTACATTCTACCCACCTTATAAAATTTCGTCCTCGAAATTCAAATAAAGCAGGGAATGGTAAAAGAATCAAAAATCAAGAGAGAACACAAACAAGCTTCCACATCGCCTCGTTGGGACACCACGATTTCGCTGCGCGCTCTGATCTCTGCTACCATTTCAACTTGGAGCGATCAAACTCAGGGGATAAAAGCAGAGAAAATAGAAACGAAAGAAACGATAAGAATCAAGATAGGACCAAGATTACTTTAAAAGAAGAGATGCAATCAGAGAGATCGAAAGATCAAAGAGATAGATTTTCAAAGGGAGGACAGTCAATTCCCAAGTGGACTCAATACCATCGTGTGAATCTTATACGTATATTGCAGTGAAATTATAACTCGTTCAAGTTACCGGTAAGAATCAAGTCCGTTTTATGCCGAACCTGGCTCTGATACCATAAAACCCTGTCACGCCCCGTTTCCCAAAATACGTGAAAACGGAGTCGTGACGAGAGTCGGCGACGTATATACGCAAAGAATATACCTCACGTATACACGTAAAGCCTAAAGTAACCTGAACAAGCTATAAATCAGAACTAATGTAATCAGTGATCACTGCAATAATACATATAATGACTACGCATGATCTGGAATGAAATAAGGAATGAAATAGAAGCTAAGTGTGAAATACATGAATCAAGGATAATTGTACGAATAAAGAAATGTAAGAATACCAGAATAAAAAGGGAGAGAGAGATCAGCTCCTCGCAAAGCATACCGTCTCATCAAACACCTGCACAATAGAAACAAGCGTCCAATATCTGGACGTGCAAATCCAGGGTCGTCAGAACGCGACCTGGTGAGTGTGTGTAAAGGGAAAAGCTCGTGTATATAAACAGTGTGCATAAATAATAACAAGAACAACTGCAGATATAAGAGACTAAATAACATGATAAATAACTGAACTGTAGTATATCTGATGACAACACGAATAAAGATATAAGACAATTATCACAACTGTAAACAAGCAACTGATGTCAAGATGTGTAACCTATCACATGTCACTAGTCTGGTATATATCTGGTCCTGGTTACAATCATGTATATAGCCATATGTCATGAGGCAGAGTATCAATTCAGGGCATAACACAATGTGTTTCATTCAAACCATTCAATAACAATCAGTAGTGTTCTTTGTTATCTTTGTCCCTTTCCCACCAGCGTCCCACAACACCGACAATTCACACTGGAGCCCGCACTTCCAGTAGAACTCATTCGAACTCTGATATGCGGGTATCATTATTCGAATCGGGAAGAGACCAAATAACATATGCTCAAGGTGTTATCATCATACAAGTACGTCTGGATGCTAATATGCACTGAGGATGTTTATCACGCTAACACCAGGTAGCACAATCAGGAGATAGCCCTACAGATTCAAGAGGTGGCCCCCACAGATTCAAGAGGTGACCCCCACCACGTGTGTGGTGTGACACTTTGCTCTGAGGGGAATGGATTCTAGAGGTGGCCCCCACGGATTCAAGAGGTGGCCCCCACCACGTGTATGGTGTGGCACTTTGTTCTGTGTGACACTTAGTTCCATTCAGGATCAACCGGACGCTAGCACGATTGTGGGATACATCCTCGTCATCCCGACACCAGGCGGCATGATCCGCCGGACGTCGGTCTGACTGTGCTATTAACAGGGTAACAGTGCATGGGACATGAGTACAGGAGGTACATGAGTACTAGATGTCAGGTAACAGTGTTATAGTCATGCCAAGGTCCCGTAAAAGGTGTCAGGTGTACAGTCAGTTCGTTAGTATTATTTATAACAATCAATATCCATGTTATTTCGATTATTGGGATGATACGGTGACGGTAACAATATCAGTACAGTAACAGTCAATCAGTAATCGTATACACGGTGAACAATATCAGTAACAGTGAACAATAACAGTAACCGTGTATACGATGAACAATAGGACTGTACAGGGTATTACGGTCAAACAATCATTTTCCAGTAACTTTCAGTAACATGGAATAATACAGTAACAGTCTAGACACTGATCCCTTATAATACAATCCCATATAGAGTCAGTCAAATCATCGATAAAATAATATCACACCTACTTGTCCTTAATATTCAAAAAGTGATGGTCGGAATATCAGACAATTAACACTATACATATAATATGAATTTCTAACCTCTCATAGATGCACTTATTTCTCATCCTATCAATAACTCCGATCCCCAAGTCTTCACAAATTCTCACTTCGATTAAGGTTAATCATAAGATCCCAAAACTCAGTGATGTATCAGATACTTGTATCTAAGATCTACCAAGTCAGGTCAATCCAACCAATATTTATTCCTCAGAATCATGTTCATCCTTCTATAGCTCATACCATAGCTCAAGGGGGTAAAATCCTCAATCCAATAAGAATCTAAGAATAGCAGTAAGACTAAAGTTAGTCGACTAGGGGAAAGGAGCAAGTCGACTAGGGTAGGGGTTAGTCGACTAACCATTATAATAAGTCGACTATAAAAGGGTACTAGTCGACTAACAGGGAAGGCAAGTCGACTAACATAAGTATTGGTCAGCAACAGAGGCTACCCAACTTCCAGAACACTAGTCGACTAAAGCTATGATAAGTCGACTAGTAAAGGAGTACTAGTCGACTATAGTAAATGCAAGTCGACTATACTGCCTACAGTCCACAAACAGAGAGTCACAACTATTCTAGAGGGAGACCTAGTCGACTATAGGACTATAGCAAGTTAATAAAGGTATTAGTCGACTAACAATATGGGCAAGTCGACTATACTACTTGCAGCCAATAAACAGGGAGTGCACAACTTGTCTGGGTTGTAACCAAGTCGACTAGAGGCCAGGTAAGTCGACTAACAGGGGTATTAGTCGACTAATATAAGGTGCAAGTCGACTAATACCTCTGCCTGTGCACTTATTATCTGAGATACACTTACACATATTCCCACATTCTATCTGAATACACATATGTTCCATCAAGTAATATCTACAATAATAATCTAAATACCCATATAATAAACCTAGGGTTCCATCTGAATCAAATACACATGCATATTCTTATTCCTATGCATTCAAAGATTGTAAATAGGGTAGGATCAATTCACACATTTGTATTACATAAAGAGGAAGAGTTAGAAACACTCACATAAATAAATTGTTGGCCCAAAGGCCTTCCACCCTAGTTTTGATGATGATTAACTCATGTAGTTATGTTTACTAATATTCTTGTGTTTTTAAGTCTCAGATCTTATAACAAGATGTTAGTTTGGTGATAGCTTCAACAAGAGGTGTTTGGAAGCTTCACAAGTGATTCCAGGGCTCAAGCTTCAAGATCACACATTGCCTAGCCCATGGATGAAGTTTTGGATCGGGTCTACTTGAAGATGGAGATCGTCAAGAAGACTTAGGTATCCATAGTTTAGATAGTGTGTTTAGATCCATTTGTAAAACTTAGTATAGTTGATATGCTCAAGTGCACAAACACACACGTTTTATGTTTGGTTTTTGGTTTTCACGAATAGTTGATCAAAACAAGTTTAATTGATATATGTATAGTTGTTTCATTCTATACATGCATGCTTAACTTTTAAACAAACTTATTTTAACTTTCCTATTCATGTATTGAAAAATCCAAGCTTGATAAAAATACATGTTTTGGTTTTTGATAAAAATGTTAAGAAACAAAAATGGTTTCATATGCTTGATATTTGAGTAGAAATGTTTATCACATGTTTATATATATCAATGCAATATGATAAAAACATTTTTTTGGGATTTTTAGAAGTTAATAATAGAATTTTCAAGATATGTTTTAAACCAGTTTCAGACCCAGACCTGTCTGTCAGGCCAGGCCGGTCGACCGTGGGGTCGATCGAACCATAGGCTGGTCGACCCGTACGGTCGACCGACGTGCACAGAACCGTGCACGTCTGGCACACAATGGGACGGCCGACCGGGCGGTCGACCGTAACTGAGAGCAGTGCTCTCTGTTTATTTCGGTCGGCCGGGCGGTCGACCGGTTTGCTCCAACGGTCGGATTTTTGACCGTTGGCGGTCGACCGGCCGGTCGACCGGAAGCCTGTCAGGCTGACAGATCAGCCTAATGGCTAGTTTCTGGTTTGGCCTATATAAACCCCATTTCTTTAGGGTTTTGGCTAAGATTTTTAGAGCTGATTTTCTCCCATTATCTGGTTTTAAAAACAAGTTTTAAAAAGTGTTTAAAGAGCAAAAAGATTCATTCTATTTGTTTTTTAAGTGTTTTGTTATTTTCAAAGAAAATAGGTTTTTGGGAATTAGTTTATTGTTCTTCATTTCTATATCAATTTGGTATTTTTCCTAAGAGATTTTCTTTGATCAAAACACTTGTTTTCCACACTTAAGCTATCATTCTATCCTATTCTATTAGGATCTTGTTTAGTGGAAAAAGAGAGATTGTTTGTGGTTGAAAGATACCACCAAGTTGTAAACACCCTTGCTTTTGTTGTATCCCTCTTTGGTAGAGGTTGATCGGGTGATTGGTTTGCTCCCTCTTCGGTAGAGGTTGAGATTTGTGTTTGCTCCCTCAAGTGTGAGGTGGAGTTTGGTTGTTGGCTACGGGCCTTATCCCTCTTCGGTAGAGGTGGATTGTGGTTGTATTGCCTCGGTGGCATTGTAAGGTTGAGAGAGGAGTTCGGTACTCCTATAGTGGATTAGAAATCCTTCTCAGTGAAGACGGGGACGTAGAGCTAGGGGCTCGAACCTCGGAACATATCATTGTGTTTGCGTTTGATCCATTGTCTCTCTAACTCTCTCTCTCTCTCTCTCTTATTTGTGTTGTGCATAGCATTATTCATTTCATATCATATTTGCTTGTGTTGTGCCTTGCATATATTCATATTGCCTATTCATCTTATATGCTTGGTTGTTTGTGTGTGCCTCACTTGTACTTAACCATAAGAGCTTCATATAGCACCTCAACCCATATCTAGGGGAATCAAGAGGAGTCAGTCCAGAGCCCTTCACGTGGAATTCGGCTACACTTGTGTGTTGTATTAAGTGTGTTGCAAAATTTGTATTAGCTTCCGCATTTAGAGCATTTAGTTCCTAGATTAGCACTTACACCTATTCACCCCCCCTCTAGGTGCTTTTCATAAATCACGATTGCAATTAATGTGAACACACATATATACTGTTAAATGAATAGAGAGGGGAAAGGGAGACACTCACAATGTAGGAGTTCGACAGTGGATTTACTCCGACACGCCGGCGGAAGCGGAGGATGCCGGTGACGATGCGGGCTGCAGGAGAAATCAACGGTTCATCGGAGCTCGCCGTCGGAGGGGGATGGGGCTGCTGGGGTATTTCCGACGCGCTGCTAATCTGCCGAGGCGCTGCTGTGCGGTTGCCCGGCCTGGAGTGCGCCATGGGGATGAACGGAGGGGTAGCACTCGGGTCCGACGGTGGAGAGGGCGCTGCCATGGACTGAGGGCAGCCGGGTGGGCTGTCGTCCATGCAGGGAAGGCCGGATGTTGCGTTGAAATGCTGTGGTGGAAGCCCGACCAGGGGTTGCTGGTGCTGTCGTTGGGCTGTGGGCGGCAGGGCCTGGAGGCGCTGGAGTGGCGCTGGTGTGCGGCCATGGCTGCTGGGGGCTCCTGCCATCCGAGTAGGAGCAACAGCCGGAGGAGGAGGGGGCCATGGAAGGGGGCAGGCCGTGGAGGGGATCCGGCCATCAGAGGGGAGCTCGGGCTGTGCTGGCGGCAGGAGCTCCTGGGGGTTGTTGGAGGGGCTCTCCTGGCCTGGGGGAGCTGCTGTGGGGCGGCTGGGCTGCCGGCCAAGGGGAGAGACCGGATGGGGGTGTTGCGTGGGTGGAGGAGTTGGATGCGGGTGTTGGTGGGATTTGAGAATCTAAATCAGTTAGGATTAGATCTTGTGGTTAGGATTTGTATCCGATAGGAGATTATTTAGGGATTTCATGGGGGTGGTTATGATGGGTTCTGGGTTTGGATCCAAACAGGTAAATGGGTAATAGGTTTCGGGTTGAGATAACGGGTTTAGGAATCAATAAAATAGGAATGGGTGTGGACCAAGGGTAAGGAAATGGGCTAACCAAGGAAAACACAACATTAATGAACAATACTAATATCAAAATAAATAAGTGATACTAACACAAATAATAATTAACAATTGCTACTACCACTAATACTTATACTAATATTAAAAATAAATAACGAATATAATATTAACACTTAATAATAATTAATAAAAATTATGTGCAGTAAAAATAAATACAAAAATAGAAATACAGTATTATTTACTTAGGGATATTACAATTACCAAATTTTTTAGATTTTATTTATTCACTTATTTATTTTAGGGATTTTTTGAGCTTGAATTAGTGAATATTGATACCCAACTATGGAAATAACCCTCCAAATTCCAAAATTGAAACATATTAGTTGATGAAAATAATACTGAACTCTCAGTATTTTGGTGGACACCTGAAAAATAAATGCACCTGATCCATCAGCAAAACCTTTTCTCTTCTGAATGCTTATCTGAATATAGCTCATCCTTTCGGACTCTGCGTGGGATAAAACACTGTGTTTGTTTGCATATTTTCTTGTAGTTTGCATGTCTTTAGCAATTTTAAGTTAGTTTTTTTCCCAAAAAGAAAAGGAAAAATGTATGACCATAAGTTGTGGAAAAAAATCTAAATCTCTAAAAAATAATGTAATATAGTAATCATGTAGGCCGTGATCAAGTTTAGTACAATGAATATACCATGAATCATCAATCACATTGCATGGAAGAAATGGATGTCTGCACTTCACTTCGAAGTCTTAATATTCTCTTTCTTATTTGCCATAAATTGATTTGAACTGGTTTCAGGTGAGGTTCTATCATATGGATATTGCTTTATCTAAAGCATTCAAGTCACCTGTAGTTGATACCATACAGTCTCTTCCACAACATCAACAGGTAACTCTTAACAGTTTGTCAAATCAACTTTATGACTTTTCTTCGCTTGGTTGAGTATACATCTTTTTATTGGTTTGGAAATTAGGAATGGGAGTCTAACCTCTCTGATTATTTAAGAAAATGATTTATATTTTAACTCACTCCAATACATTATGGATTTTATCATTGGACATCACATTCATCTTGTAAAAGCTTTTTAACATTTCATATAAAATATTTTCCTTTTCTGCAAGAGACATCTTATGAATGTCATATACCAATCTCTGGTAGAAGCAACAACTGATGTTCATAACTTATTTGGCATATACAGATAATATTGTGCTCCCTAGGGAAGCTTTTCAGCCAGCGCAAGAAGGCTACAACCATTGGAGAGGCAAGTATTTTTCATGTTTTGAGTTTTAATGTATTCTAGAAAAGATTAAAGCTTCCTGATTTCCTCCAGTTTAATCTATTCATTATGTACAGATCAGCTCCCACGGGCATGCGCGTGCACGCACACACACACACACACTCTCTCTCTCTCTCTCTCTCTCTCTCTCTCACACACACACACACACACACACACACACACACAAAAAAAAAAAAAAACTTGCACGTGCTCTTCTATACACACGCATACCACTTGTAACCCTGTCAGGGATGTGTTCGTTAACTAGAAGAAAATATTTTGCTTTTACATTGTGGAGTAAAGATTTCTTTCTGGAGTACATACCATTAGTGTTGACAATGATCTTGCATCTGCCGGATACAGCTGAACAAATCTTATCTGGAAATTTGTAAATCTACCCAAGTTCCTGCTGTTGGAATGTTGGAATTTACAAGCATGTGTGGAGTGCTCAGTGACCAGGTTGAAATGCGTTCTACAGTTTTACCAGTTATATTTATCCTGTTACATGATTTCCAAAATATGTTAAGTCTTCTTTTTGCGTGTCCAGGGTCTTCTCAAACTCGGCAATTCTAGAGAAGACAGACTGAAGAGAGTAACATTACAAATTGATAGTTCAGACATAACATTTGCTTTCAAGGTGCAGATGATTGACACATTATATGAGTTCAATTTGAATTCTATGTTCCAGAGAAACTTTAGTTGCTTGCTGCCATTTTTACCTAAAAAAAAAAGGAAAAATCTTCCATTTTTGTGGTGACAGGGGAATCGATTTTTTCAGAGCTGCCTCACGTGCTAACAAGTATAGCCACAGCTTGGGATTCTTTCTTAAGTTTTAATCTTTGTTATTCCTTTTCTTCAAAAGAAATGCAATTGACTTGAGTAAATCAAGATCAAAGATGTGTATTCTGTTTGAGAGGTAAGGTCCGAGTTATGACTTGATAATACATTTTTTAAGGGGGGTCATAAATTATACTGATTTGGGTAAGTTATTATTATAACTCTACAGTTGATTCATTATCATTTCGTTCTTGTGACCAGCACAACAATGTATGCTATATGCAATTCATCACCTGAATTAAAGTAATTGAATAGTCATTGTCATATGTATATTCGAAGTGCAATATTCTTTTATTTATTTGATTTTTCTTTCTGGCAGGAGTCTGCGTGGAGCTTTCATCATTCAAACAGGTTTCTTGTACTACTCTAGGACCAAAGGGGAAGCAGTCCCGCAAGTAATTGGGGTTAATATTCAGATGTTTTAAGAAGCTGAACTATAGTAGTCCGATTCAAGGCATCACCATGCTGAAGTTCAAGAGCACTATGGTGTTTATTGTTGTACTATATTATTACTTCAGTTTTGTTAGCATTTTCTCTGTTTGTAATTCTGAAGGCACTTATTAGGACACAGTTCCAGTAAGTCATTGTCAGTTGCGCTCTAACTGCGCTTCTGATAAAGACTCACCATTCATATGGCATCTTGATGACATAAACAATTGTTAATCCGTGATTACGACTTCAGGTTTGATGGAACCTCCGCCTAAAGACGGATGTGAGCCGAACTGTTCAAATCTCAGTATATCTACGCTATATTCCTCGTCTGAGAAATTTCTTTTGGCAGATTGTGCTGCTGTTCCTCACCACTCATACAGAAACACGTAACAACAATATAATAAATTTGTTTTCCCGGGGAAGAAGAAGTCGCTGACCGAGTTTGAGTGGGCCTTGGTTTTCAACACTTTTTGCGCTCTTTCATAAAATAATTTCTTTTTTTTAATTTTTCTTCTTCTGTGTAATTATCGCCTCTCTTTCATAAAATAATCTCTTTCACACCCCTTATAGGCTCTGTGCATACCTCTTGCCCAATCAATGCAAGTCACACCCATTAGAAGATTCAATTCTTTCCTTCAAAGAGAAGAAACCACACATAAATTCTTTAAGTTATTGAGTAATCCTGTTTCTAATTCTCCCAATCAGTACAAATAACCCAGGAATTTA
The DNA here is from genome assembly GCA_038442645.1 of Agave tequilana. Classification (NCBI taxonomy): domain Eukaryota; kingdom Viridiplantae; phylum Streptophyta; class Magnoliopsida; order Asparagales; family Asparagaceae; genus Agave; species Agave tequilana. Next base: position 280,392 of record JAVJIF010003385.1, on the reverse strand, counting down.
CCTCTACACATATAATTATCTTTCCACCTCTGTTCTGTCTTTCCATAAGTGGTAGAATTAGGACAGTGGAAATCGAAAATGGCAACCCCGAGATCTGCGCTAGATCCCTTGCTCCTCCTACAAGCCTGTACAACAACAAACTATGCAGCCCTCTTCGCCCGCCACCACGTGTGGACGACGACTCAATCAGAGGTGAAATCAGGAATAAATTTTGGGGTGAGCTGCAATTTTTTATAACTTATGCTTATGAATTATATGAATTTATCAAAAGAATAAAATAATATATAAAACAATATTTTTCACTAAATCAGGAGTAGAACCAGAAATAAATTTGCCAAAAGAAAATTAAAATAAAAAGGAATTTAAAACAATATATGAGGGAAAAAAAAAGATTTAAGGAAATATATGGAAAACTGGGCCAGGCTGTAGCCCGGCCCAGCCAACCAATAGGTCCGCCCCTGGACTCAGCCATCCTCGCCTACGAGCACTACCTCCGCCTCCCTGAGTTAATCATTGTGATACTTCAATGCCTCATGCTCGTGGGCGACATTCTCACAGTCAAGGGCGACTTGTTCTCGATCTCGATCTGATCGAATTTGTTGCTCCTTCATCTGCTCCTTCATGTCGACGAGTCTCTGAAGAATTTGGTCTTCATATAAGATCGTCGGTTGGACGCTGGCAGCTGCCTCCTGAGGTGAGGAGGAGCCAGTGTTCTCGGTGGTGTGATGTCGATCAACGACAAGCGAGGAGACCGTGCTCCCGACGGTTCTGTTGGTCTTGCCTTTTGATGTGATGCCGTTGTAGGCGATGGTTTGTTTTCTCGGGGCCATTGACGCTATGAAAGAGGCTTTTTTTAGAAAGGTTCTAAATTAGATGGGAGGGAGATCTTGAGTGTGGATTCAAATCTTAATGAAAACGCTAATTTGTAGTGGATAAAAACTGAATTACTATGAATTAAACTCACCACAAGCAATTTGGGTGCTCTCGGATGGCACCTGTCAGAGCACATATATGGAAATACATCTTTCAGGTTAGGAGCGCTGGTGAAGTGCGGACCTAAAACTCTTGGGCATGAGAATCAGTAGGTGGAATGGAAAGAAAAGACCGACAGAGGACACTTGCCGGAGTAGTGGATAGAAGTGCCACACAGAGGACAATTGCGAGCGTGATAGGAGGGATTGGCAGAGGATAAGTGCCGGTGTGGTGGGAGGAAGGACCGTGCTGAGGACAACTGCGTATATGTTGGTGCACTAGCATAGGGAAACTGCCTGGTGTGGTGGTGCAGTGTGTTCTCAGGATTAGAAAAGCCACCCCCTTCTCCTAAGAAAAGAAAGATTATATATGTGTTTTTTGGCCATATATAATATGTATGAGTTGAGATTTTTTTTGTTAAACATGGACATATATAATATGTATGATATGTATGAGCTGGAAATTTTTTTTCGAAGTGTTCTTTATCGGAAATTTTTTTTCGAAGTGTTCTTTATCCGAGATTGGCAACTCAGACAAAATAACTGACCTCTCCGAAAAATATTTCAAAAACCCAACCTCTGACACGTCACGCAATGGTGGATCGTTTCGCCTTACCAGCGTGACGTCGCACACTGGGACGATGCCTTTTTTCATCCAGGGTTGGGAACCCCGGTTGAAGGATTTTTTTTTTTTTTTTTTAACCTTTTTACTTCTTCTGATATTGGCAACCTCGGACAATACAATTTTTTTAGCTAATCCCTAGACAAAGGTATTAAATTTTTTGTTTTTGAACTGTTTTTCTTTGTGTGAGGTTGCTAATTCTAGACGAAGATTTTTTTTTTTTAAAGTTATTTCTCTTTTTCCGTGGTTGGCAACCCTGAACAAAGAAATTTTTTTTTATTTTCCTTTGTCCGGGATTACCAACCTCAGACAAATAACACTTAAGGAAAAAAAATGAGAGTCTGAGTTTACTACTTTTCAGTTTTTTCTTTGTCCGTAGTTGGCAACCCAGGACAAAACAACCTCATTTTTTTGGCTTTTTCTTTGGCTGTGGTTGCTAATTCCGAACAAAGAAAAAGCTGAAAAAAAAAATTAAAAATTATTTTTAAAATTTATATTTTTTCTAGAGAAATGCCCTAAATGAAATTGAGAAGAAATTAGTTCATGAAATTTCACTATAATTCCTTTATTTACTTCTTCATGAAAGTTGGCTATAATTCCTTTATTCACTTATTTATGAGATTTCATTAAATATTTTTCCAATAATTTCTCTATACACAAACACGTGTGCTAGTCTTGCGCAGGCCAACAACAAATGAACGGACGAGAAGCAGGGACACTTATTTTGAACAGAAAAGGGGAATTTAATGCCCTCAAGATTATAATATTGTGACATTAGATGGTCAAGAAATACCGATAAGCAGTCATTTTAAGTGTTTGAGTTCTATTATTCAAAAGGATGGGGAGCTCAACAGTGATGTCATCCATAGCATCCAAGCCGGCTGGTTGAAATGGAGGAGCGCAACAGGAGTTTTATGTGATCGTAATATTCTGTTATGGCTGAAGGGAAAGTTTTATCGGACTGCTATTTGGCCATCTTTGTTATATGGCACAAAATGTTGGGCTATGAAGAAATATCATACTCAGAAGATGAGTGTAGCAGAGATGCGCATGCTTCGCTGGATATGTGGTAACACGAGGAGAGATAATGTGAGAAATGAAGATATTCGTACTAAGATAGGCGTAGCCTCTATAGAAGAGAATATGAGAGAAAACCGCCTACGATGGTTTGTTCATGTGCGACGTAGAATTACAGATGCGCCAGTCCGGCGAGTAAAGCGTGTCAAATTAGGACAAGTTAAAAGAGCGCAGGGGAGACCGAATAAAACATGGATGGAGGTAATACGACAAGATATAAAGGCTAAATATCTTAGTGAAAAGATATTACTCGATAGGAATGAGTGGAGAAAGCTGATCCATGTGCCTGATCTGACGTAATTATATTTTGGTTCATGTAGCCTACCCCAAATACTTGAGACAAATGACTTAGTTGTTGTTGATACTGATAGAAGAGCTCACTGCATTAATGGCACCATCACAAGCTAGAGTCTTTACGATTTTACAGTTATGTTAGTGACGGCTATATTCCTGTCCACATCAGGACGTGGTCCAAGCATGGGCAACATCTACTGTCTATATTCTATAGACTATACTGAAAGCTTTGCGAAAGGAAAACTCCCCTAAAGCTCTCTCCCCCCCTTTCCTTTCCCCATTCACCTGAAATCACGTAGATCATCAAAGTCAAATAGAATGGCTAAAACTAGACGAGGAGCAAGTATTGATGCATTCTCAGCTTTGTGGGCTTTGCTTCAAGTACGGAGCGGATGCGTCTGTTAGGAAACAGAATAAACTACTCCAACCAATCTTTCTTCGGTTTCTTTTCTAGTATCAAAACACACAAGAATACTGCACATCAGTTGGGTGAAAACACTAACCACATAAAGCAGGTCAAAGCATCAGTAACCAGGCAACAGTTCAGTTGGATAAACTCTACAAGATTAAAGATTTGAGCCAGTGTTTCTATAAAGATCACTCAAGATAATGTAAGGTATCCCAATGAAGTAATTGCTGAAATAATAGGAAACAATCAACATGCTTTACCAAACCATATGTGGAAACAAGTGTAACACATACTATATAATCCATAAAGCTCACATGGTATTTTATTCCAGTGCCTGGATTTGCATTTCCATATAAACAAGCAACTATAAAGCGGAGTGAAACAAACATAACAAGCAGAAGAACTCACTAAGATCAACACATTTTCCAGTAAATGTTCTGAAAAGATATGAAACCAAAAAAAGACAAATACTAGTCTGAAGCAAACAAAACTAGAATGCAGGAGGTTTAACAAAAACACATAAGCAAACACCAGCTTTTAGTTTCATCCTTGACAAGGGGGAAAAAAACTCTAATCAAACAAGCTAAAAGTTTCATCTTTCAACAAAATAACTCTAATCGAATAAGCTGAAGCCCATGTCATCATCGGACTCCTCAGCAGGCTCCTCTTTCTTCTCCTCTTCCTTGGCTGCAGCAGGCGCAGCAGCAGTGTCTGCAACTGCAACAGGAGCAGCAGCAACAGCAAATTTGCTTGGATCCTACATTGTACAATTTAACATCAATAAGCCGTTGCAGCAAAACATGCTGAATGAAAATATTATTACCCACATGACGAGGAAGAGCAACATACCTTGAGATACTCCTTAACTTTCTCTGCCTGTGGGAAGGTATACTCAGTGGCCACAGCAACTGCAAGGACATTCTTGTAGGCATTGATGAACATGTGAGGAGCAGCAGCTAGAGTAGGGTAAGAGAGGGCCAAGGACAGTGAAGCAACCATAGAAACACCAGCCGCAAACTTCTCAACAAGGTCATCCTCTGTAAGGTCCAGCACCTCAGGACTAAAGACCGATCCATCGTCATAGACAGATAGGACTACAAGCCCATATGAGAATGGCCTAATCCCAAGCTTGGCAAGGAGGGCAGCCTCAGAAGAACCCACCTTCTCCCCTTTCTTGATCAGCTCAACTGGAGTAATAATTTCAACAGTACCCTTGTTAATCTTCGTCGGAATGTTGAGCACCTGAAACAATGGAGCAGTTGAGGACAGAATTCTCATTGATAATGTCTAATATGTTAATTTTAAGTAATCAACCTGGAAGAAGGAAGTCTGCGAGGGGTCCAAACCAGTGTTGCCCGGAGGAACAATGACATCAATAGGAGCTACAAGGCCAACTCGAGCGGGAGCTCCAACCTGATTTGTGAATAGGAAAACAAGGAATCAAACAACAGTTTCAATTAATAACACAAAATATATGTTCTATACACATCCAAAAAAAAAAGTCTCCGACTAAAACCGAGAAGCACCTAGACACCAAAGGGCAAAGAAGCTTTTGACTGTTCTTCTGATTCTATCTTCAGTAATATTGTTCTTCAATCATCGCATAAAATATTTAACTAAACCAAGCATTCCTGGAATAAGAATTCCAGTATCCTTATCATATTTCTCTGGATGCGTAACTCAATAGAGAGTTTACTGGGACTAGAACTCTTGGAAAAGGTTATTAGGCTGTATCAGACTATTTCTACTGATGGACATTAGATGAAAATTACAGTACAGGGAATAGAAAACAGCCTGCCTATCCCCAATACCGGCACCCAATGACAAATCTACTACTACTTGACCCAACCACGTTCTTCAAGGCCTTTGGTGGTTAAGGTTGAGCTATACACTTGACACAACCAAAATGCTAAATTCTAGATATGAATAATCTTCTTTGTAAGAGACATTAATTTCAGGCACACCATTCATGAATCCAAACCTTAATCTAGTTGATATGAAAAAGAAACACAACCTAGTGCATACAAAATCCAAAACTTTTGTTTTGAGTATTTCAAATTTCATTAATTTTTCTTCATTCTTTCAAAGCTGTAGTACTTTAAACAAACTATGAACGTATCAATGGAATGGGATAGCTTATAATTTACACTTGCTAGTCAGTATGTCTCATCATGTACATATCATGATAATCTAACAATCCCAATTACAATCTATCTCCAAACTAAAATTATTTACTGAAAATATAAAACAAATGTATGAACTAAAACGAGAAATAATATCATCCAAGCCTAACAAAAATCCTAATTACAATCCATCTTCAAACTAAATCATTTAGCGGATACATAAAGCAAACATATGAAAGCCAAAACAAGAAATGATATAAAACTGGGCCGAAGGACAAGCGTCAAACCTTGTACTTGGCAACCTCCTCACTGACTTCCTTAAGATCTCCCTTGGTGAAGATCAAACCCACATTGCCCTGCATAACAAGCATTACATTCATCATCATAAAATTTTAGGGTCAATAGATAAACAAATAAATAGATCGAGATTTGCAGAAGCTGAATACTCACGACGAGCAAGGGGAGAAGGTTGAGGTAGTTCTGGTTGCCGGTGTTCTCAGCGTGAATCTTGATGCAGCGCCTGATGAGGGTGTTCTTCCCCATGAGGACCACGGAATCCCCACGCAGACCCTTGCGGATGTTCTGCAGCTGTTTGGATCCGACGTTGTCGGCAGCAACGATGAGGACCTGGGTGTACTCATCCAATAGGCTGCACAGCTTCTTGTCGTACTGCTGCTTCTTCTCAGCCTTCGTCACCTTGATGGCCATTACTATCGGTGGGTAGCTAATAAAAATTCTGAGGAACAAAAGAAGAAAAAGAAAAAAGGGGGAGATTTACAAAATTTTATCTAACAAAAAACCCTAACGTGAAACGGGGAGGGAACCCGCCGCTTTAACCCCTCGATGACGATTCTCTCAAAAAACCTGAGAAAGAAAAACCTAATCGCAGAGGAAGCTCGAGCCCACAGAAAACAAACCCTACATCTCGAGAGGCTTTTATACCAGCAGCCGGAGGCGGGGGGAAGCAATCGGGCGGTTGGCGCTTCATCCAAAGGCTGTTATGTCGTGTTCCGTTGGGCCGGGCTTCGTTATGGGCCAGTCTGATTTGTTGACAAGTTGGGCCACAATTAAAACTAAACAATGGGCTCAAAACTACTTTTAAAGTGAAGCAAATTGGAAGGGGAAGGGGAAGAGAGCCATCTCTCTCTCTCTCTCTCTCTCTCGCCCTCTGGCTCTGCTGGAAGCGATCATTCATGGCTTCCTGCTGCTACCGAGATCGGACGTCGGATCTACCGAGAAGAAGACTGCAAGGCTCGATAAGTGTAAACCCTCTTCTCTTTTCTTCTCAATTTCATTCCGTCGTCTACATTTTCGTTCTTTAACTATTTACAGTGTCAAATCTCAGACATTTGCAATCTAGGAAATAGTTTAGGTTATATTGGTAATGATCACATGAAAACTGTTACATAGTAGATAATTTCTCATTATATTAAGTTTTTGCTATGATTTCGTTTATAAACATGATGATTGTGAGCTGGTTGGACAATTGTTCAATATAGTTAGCCAATTAATCTTGGAAATAATGGATATTTCACATCCAAATGGAGAAATATAAAAAGGGTAAACCGAGAAAGCCACGAGTTATGTATATGTATAAACTCAAACACAAAAGAAATAATTTGTCATCATCTCTTTTAGAATTTTGGCTACATCTGTATGCTTTCTATTGGGCTCTAGAATAGACCAACTTCAGATTAATCTTGTGTTGCGCGCGGGAGACAACAACCAATAGAGGATCCAATCGATCTCAATCACAGAAAGAACAATGAAATCAAACCACGAAGAACAAACAATCGCAAAAACAAGATCTAACGAGGTTCGGCCAACGTGCCTACGTCCTCGGGGCAATCAATGGGGAGATTTTGTATTAGGGAAGATGATTACAATGGCTTTTTGCCTCTTTCAGTACAAGAGAGCCCTAAGCCTTTCTATTTTCGCAGGTTTTCCAGGTTAGAAACCCTAGAAAACAACCCAGCAGCTTTTATACTCGCTGCTCCGCAATTTGCGGAGCAGCAGATTTTTTGCCCAAACCCGTCGATCGGTCGACCGGACCGGTCGACCGATGCTCACTGAGAGACTTGATCTCTCCAGAGTCGGTCGACCGGGACGGTCGACCGATTCTGCCCGTAAATTTGGTGCTTCCTGTCGGTCGACCGGAACGGTCGACCGATTCTCCCCGTAAGCTGGCTTCTCCAGAGCCGGTCGACCGGACCGGTCGACCGCCCGACTCCTGTGCACGTCGTGCACGTCGGTCGACCGGTCCGGTCGACCGACCTTCTGCCAGAACTGCTGCTGCTGCTGTTTTCTGCCGTTTCTTCCATCGTCTCTTGTCGCCGACTTCTTCGACGATCCCTTGATGGTCCGGGTCAACTCCCTCAGTAAAATCTCTCTCTCCAACAATTCTCCACCTCGGCGAAGATTCCAAAATCTGAGCCGACATCCAACGAACCCCAGTCTATTACCTGGCGAAATCGACACACGATCTCGGTGAAATCGACACACGATCTCGGCTTGCGCGCACCGGACGAAATCGACACACGATCTCGGCGAAATCGACACACGATCTCGGCTTGGAATCTTTGGCTCAGCTATCCACTGGAATGCACCACATATGCCTTCCCTATACTTCACCTTAGGAGAATTTCTACGCTTGCCGATCATCAACCATGGCTCCTTCTTCGCAACTTTCCGACCTCATGAAGACTTCCACATGAGTCAACACTGACTCTCCAATTGACCAGCTCTATCTAGTCTACCTGTCTTCCACTGACGGTCCAAACAAGTCTGCAAAGAGCACACCAAACATCATCGGCTTCAACTGGATGCACACCACTCCTTATGCAAGCTCCACATCTCCTCTCCGGAAGATAAAACTGTTCTTCGAGATCACAACTCTTCACCTCTACGTGAAGACCAACTGGTCACACCACTTCACCGCTACATGAAGTCTCTTCACCTCTGCATGAAGTCTCTTCAACTCTACGTGAAGCTCCATTGACCATACTCCTTCACCTCTACGTGAAGCTCCAAACAACTTCTCGAGAACCCAGACATAGCTTCATAAGAGTTGCATCACCAATGGCTGCGCCTTTACGGCTGCCTACGTACCTTTGCCCAAAAAGATCAAGCCAACCGTAGTTCATTAAAATGAGCTTCATCAAGCTCGAATATTGATACCTGTTCCTGCAGCAGTGAACCTGTCAGACTGAGTCATATGAATCTTCCCCTGACCATCATGGAGAGCAACGGCCTTCAACTTGAGCTTGTCGCGTTCACAAGCTTGAGATTCATGCTTCCTTTCCCACATACGTGGTTTCACCCTGGTTCCAATGGCTGCAAACAACTCGACATCCTCAACAATGTCGTCCATCTGTTCAGCATCCCTCTTGTTATCATGATCTCTACCCGGTGTCACTTCCGATGAAGTATCCTTTGATGCCGAACCCCCTGAAGATGATGGAGTAGCATCAACCTCCACCCGCTGCGATCTTCCCTTGGTCTTCGTCCTCTCCACCTGCTGAGAGACGATGGACTTCAACCCTGAAGTCTCTCCAAATGTGACATTTCTGCTCATCACGATCTTCTTGCCTTCGGGGTCCCACAACCTGTAGCTGTTTCCCTTGCCCAAATAGACAAACCTCTTTGCTCGCGGATTCACCTTGCCATTCTTGGCACTGAAGTAAGCCGGACTTCCAAATTCCCGCAGCATATCGTGATCTTGAGCAACTTTCCCAGACCAAATATCCAATGGAGCTTTACCTCCTATCACAGTCGATCTGTTCCTGAGATGGCTAGCATACTCAGTCGCCTCAGTCCAAAGCGACTTGTCCAATCCTGCATTAGACAATAACTTCCGAACCTCCTCCAGCAAGGAACGGACCATATCTTTAGCCAACCCGTCTGTACCTGTTGAGAAGTGTGTAGTAATCCCTGTGTTCTGGCCAAACTGTAGGAATCGGTCAATGTCTTTTCCAACATTACCAATATGAAGCTCCTTTATCTTCCTACCTATCTGCCTCTCCATTCTTCCTCTCCACTTCCTCAACACATCTAGGGCTTCACCCTTTTGTCTCATAGGATATATCCAAACTTGCCTAGATGAACAATCAATTACCGAGACAAAGTACCTGTGACCTCCAAGCGATGCCGTCTTAGCAGGTCCCCATACACTCACGTGAACACGATCAAGAAGACCCTCTTTGTGGTGAGAACTGGTGCTGAAACTCACCTTCTTCTTGTCCAGAACCCTGTGTCCACCTTCTGACTTGCAGGCAGCAGCACCTTCTACTGATTCCATCTTTGCAGGAGCTCGCAAAGATTCTTCTTCTTGTCCGGCTTTTTCTTGCCAGATCCCCAGGCCAACCTCATCTTTTGTACTCGAAGTCTCCACCTGATCTGTATTCGTACTACCCTTCAAGTAGTATAGATTTCCTCGGCGGACGCCCTTCATCACAACCATCGAGCCCTTGATCATCCTGAGATCGCCATCTCGAATCGATATCATCATGCCCGATGCTTCCAAAGTTCCCAAGGAGATTAAATTTCTCTTCATCTGAGGTACATACCTCACACCTGTCAACTCCCTTACTGTCCCATCAAACATTCTGATTGGGATTGTACCAACACCCTCCATGCTACATGAGTGATCATCACCCATCACAACCGAGCAACCTTCCAGCTTCTCAAAACTGGTGAACCAGCCCCTGTTAGGACATGCATGGTATGTTGTACCTGAATCCAGAATCCACTCATCTTTACATGAGTTATCAACACTGGGAGTACTGACTGAAAAAGAGAATCCCGACGAGTCCGAATCTGCCCCATCTGTCTGTGAACTACTCCTCTGAGTCTTCGTCACCTTTGATAGATTTGCTTCAGCATTCGACTCCTTCTTCTTCCCCTTGAACTTTGGGCAATTTACCTTCCAGTGCCCAATTTCTCTACAGAAAATGCACTGATTTCTTTTGAGGTCCTTGAACCCTGGCCTGGATTTCGATCTTCCTCCAATCTCTCTGCCCTTCCTTGATGAATTTCTGCCTCTTACCTCCAATGCCTCCGCCACTGAGCTTGACTGACCAGAATGTCTCTCATTCTTCCTTGTCTCATAGCTCATCAATGCAGACGACACCTCATGGTAGTCCAAAGTCTGTCTACCATTGATAAACGTCATGGTGAATGTCTCATACTCCTCCGATGGGAGTGAGTTCAGGAGAATGACTGCCTTGTCTTCCTCTTCTACTTTGACATCCACGTTTATCAGATCTGTAAGAAGCTTCGTAAACCGGTTTATGTGCTCATTTACTGTGCATCCCTTCTTCATTCTGAAGCTATACAGCTTACTCTTAAGCTGTAATCTTGACTCCACACTTTTGGTCAAGTACTTCTTCTCTAGGGTTTCCCACAGATTCTTTGCACTCGTCTCATGTTGCACAAGGTATTTGATGTCTTGTGTCAAGCATGAACGAATCAAGCCACATGCCGACCTATTCATCTTTGCCCATTCCTCCTCGGTAGTAGTGTTCTTCTTCCTCTCCAATAGGAGAGTATCCTCCAGATTAGATGCGTTCAACGCATCCATCACCTCACACCTCCACATCCCAAAATTGTTAGTGCCATTGAACTTAACAACTTCGATTCTAGGGTGAGTATTCATTGTTCTAACAGATGCAACTTCCTCTGCCATTGAGATTCTTTCTTTGACCCTCTAACTATGCGGAAGATCAAATGACTTGAAAAATAGATCTATTACTGAGATAAAAATGTGATTTTTACCTCTCCCGTGAAACCCTAGCTCGAGTTTCTCACCAGATATATTTCACCACCGATCCAAGAAACCCTCCTTGAGTCCTCCGGAGATCGACACACGATCCCTCGAACACCCAATACCTCAGATCCGAGATCGACACACGATCTCCACCGGATCCGATCTCGAGGCCTCCGGATCTTCAGAAATCCCAAAGAGTAACCTGGATGCTCTGATACCACTTGTTGCGCGCGGGAGACAACAACCAATAGAGGATCCAATCGATCTCAATCACAGAAAGAACAATGAAATCAAACCACGAAGAACAAACAATCGCAAAAACAAGATCTAACGAGGTTCGGCCAACGTGCCTACGTCCTCGGGGCAATCAATGGGGAGATTTTGTATTAGGGAAGATGATTACAATGGCTTTTTGCCTCTTTCAGTACAAGAGAGCCCTAAGCCTTTCTATTTTCGCAGGTTTTCCAGGTTAGAAACCCTAGAAAACAACCCAGCAGCTTTTATACTCGCTGCTCCGCAATTTGCGGAGCAGCAGATTTTTTTGCCCAAACCCGTCGATCGGTCGACCGGACCGGTCGACCGATGCTCACTGAGAGACTTGATCTCTCCAGAGTCGGTCGACCGGGACGGTCGACCGATTCTGCCCGTAAATTTGGTGCTTCCTGTCGGTCGACCGGAACGGTCGACCGATTCTCCCCGTAAGCTGGCTTCTCCAGAGCCGGTCGACCGGACCGGTCGACCGCCCGACCCCTGTGCACGTCGTGCACGTCGGTCGACCGGTCCGGTCGACCGACCTTCTGCCAGAACTGCTGCTGCTGCTGTTTTCTGCCGTTTCTTCCATCGTCTCTTGTCGCCGACTTCTTCGACGATCCCTTGACGGTCCGGGTCAACTCCCTCAGTAAAATCTCTCTCTCTCCAACATCTTGACCTTCAGACAATAAGAAATTAAATGCTAATTTCTCAAGAGACTGAAGACAAGACCATGGCCTCCAAACTAATCTGATATGGTTACTCAAAATGACAAGAAGTACCAGTTATTTGAGTCTCATTCTACAAGAAGGAAATAATAAAGATATTGATATATTGGAGGAATTAGGTGATGCAGGATATACTACCGGTTTTAGGTTTTGATAGCCTTATGGCCCTTATCTGATCAAGATGGAGTATCCGTGGAAACGGCATTTCAGATTTTTATCCAATTTTATCTTTTAGTTAATCAGCATTATCTTTGGGTTATGCTTAAACTTATTGTTTACAAGTTATAATGGAGTATGTGGATTTTATTGTATTTTTTGTTTGGTTGCATGACATGATTATACCTTTTGGTTATGCTCTAATTTACTCTTTACACGTTATAATGGACTCTGTATGTGGATCTTTATTGGATCGTTTGTTTGGTTGCATGACATGATTATACCTAATTTTAACATATTTACATTTAGATTTTACAGTTCTATTAGATAGATTACAATTAGAACACCACATTTATGTTAGATTTGTCATCACATATGTGTGTTAGTGTGTGCATCCATATGTGAGTCCGCTGTCAAGCACTGAATGAAGGAAGGTTTGATCTCACAACCTCTTTCTCCTTGGGATATAGGCAGGTCAAAATTTCAGAAGGTGAACAATAGTTACACAATAAAGTAATAATAGGACCTTTGGTGAATGTGTGGTGGAAAAACTATTTAAGTTTACTTTTAGTAAGCTTATGAAAATTTTACTTATGTATATGCACACATGATGAGATTTAACTCTCCTGTTAAAATTAACCGCAAGTGCACGATCGTTCGATTGTAGCACTTGAGGGTCGATCCACATGACCATGTGATTCTTTAGTCTAAACACTCTTAGGCGAATTAATCAAAAAAGTTTTGGATATTTTTTGATTATAACTAATTACCTACCTAGAAAGTCAAGCACCTAGTTTCGAATCTCCTAAGATAGCATCAAGCAGTCAATTTCGGTCTCTTTACCGGTCTGTTGTCAACCACCAAATCTCTATTTCTAAAAGAGATCTCATTCTAGAAAGTTCAACCTAAGCACATAGTATTATCTCCATTACATGGTCTATTAAAAGTAAATAAAATTAAATAATTAAATTAAAAGCTAAAAACCAGTAAAACCATAAGTATGGATCATTATTACGAGATATATATCCTGTCAAATCTCTGGTTATTCTAGAAATCAATTTCCTAAAAGATCTAGGTCAATTGGTGTGTAATACAACTTTAGATGAGAGATCTATGTGGATCACATGATAATCTAGCATAGGTTCATATCCTTTAGGTGTAAGCGGGGAATCTAGCTATTTATAACAAATTTACTAAAAAAATAATCTAAATAATAAATATTATTAAATTCTAATCTATTAATTGCAGTAAGTCAGATAAAAAAAGATTAAAATTAACTAAATTACTTAATTGAATTAATTACAACTAAATTAAATAATTAACACACTAATTACCTGCAAAAGAAACTGCCGCCATCATGCCTATGAACCTCACGTGCTATGCCGCCAGCAGCTGTCCCTTCGAGGAACAGTGAAAATCTAGCATGCCTTTGCCAGAATCTGCCGCGTGTCCCTGCGCTCGAGACGAAACCCTGCGCGCCTCTCACCGTGGACTCACTACTTTGCTTTCGGGCCCCACACGTACCGCAGTCACGCGTCTCGCGCTTGTGCGGGCGCTTGACTAGGGTGACTCCAACGCAGCGCCGCCGCCCGAGTTTGTGCGAGCCCCAAGGTTGCGTGTGGGCCTCACAGCCGCTCGTTTTTCCTCACACTGTTACTGCACGAGACAATGTTTCGTTCACCGTGCTCGAGGTTGTCTCGGCGTTGAGAGCGAGGGAACCGCGTGATGAATTCCACTGGCCAGTGATTGCAGAATAATTATGGCGATTAAAGCACAATGATTAACAGGTATAAAAAAATATAGATTCACAAACAGAGAGAAAGAAAAGCGACTATAAAATAATTTTTTTTATAAAAAGCAATTTGTGTCCAAAAATGAGGCGGCCAAAAATGAGGCAGCCAAAACCCTAGTCTATATATAGGTATTTATAGCCTTGGTCTTTGGCTATTTTACAATTAAGTCCACCACATATAAATTTACACAGAAATAGAATAACAATTTACAAATTGAATTTTAGCCATAATTTGCATGTAAGCCCCTAGACTTTTGTAGAATTACATTTTAGCCCTTGTCGAACTTCAACTCCTTAGATTTGACATGGATTTCTTTGGATGTGAACTGCAGGTGCAGTGGTGTAGTTCTGGCAACGTTAAGTCCTCCATTAAAGCTTCTTTTGGCCTGAACACTCTTTTAAAATACACAATTCTTGTACTTTCTCCATTTGATAAATTTATCTGCTACAATGCTAAAAATACTCGAGTAACATTATTTATACACAAGCTGTTAAACCCCTAAGTTACCTCTAGAGGATGAGTTTTTTCTCGTGACGGTTTGCAGTGAATATACACACAAAATTCAAGAAGGACAAAGATTAAGAAATAAACAAAAATAAAATAAGGATAACTGAAAATCAAGAAAAGAAAAGAGCTTTTATCTACTCAAGTCAACTAGTTAATAAGGTCCTGAGTCTCCACGAGTTTCATTTGCTATATCAATCTCAATTCAAGAAGTTAAATTGTCTATAAAAAAAGTTTTAATCCTAAATTTCACACCACCCATCCTAAGTTTCAGATCCTATGTACCCCGTGATAATGATATAATTCTCAAGCTTGAGAATTATGAATCTAATTTTCATACTTCTTTTTGTATATATTTTTCTTTTTCTTCAACACTTCTAACTATCTTTAGCATAAATACCGAGACTTCCTGAGGACAAGGTACCTGCCTAATTGATAATCAAAATAGTTGAGTTTTATGGTGTCTTGTTAGGCTTTCTCAGTTACTTATGTAGCGAGCTTTAGGTCAGTACTCCCAAACCAGATGGTCTTATAGTGCTAAGTGTAGAGACACTCTTACATACTTAATTGCTCGAATAACTGAGGTCACAAAACAAGACTTAAATTTTTTACTATTTTTTCAAAGTATTTCAGTTGTATTCAATATCCCAAGCCTATAATAGTGTAGGCGAGGTAGGGTACATAATCACTTAAATCATGTTTAGATGGTTTATCGGTTTTTTAGATTCTCCTCTTTATTTTAAGATTCTAGGACTCTTTCATCTCTATTTCACTATTAAACTCCACTCATGGATCCTTATTCACCTACAAGTTAGGTAACTAAAAAGAAAATAAAATAAGACTCGAGACTCTTAAAAAATTTTATTTTTTTGATTTTTTTAATAAAAAGAATCCTAAAAGAAAACAACAAAAATGATCCTAAAAACAAAGTAAAAGACTCCTATAAACAAACATGAATCTCCCCCCACACCTAAATTGAACCTTGTCCTCATGCATGCAAATAAATACAGAGATAAATAGCAAGTATTATACTCACAAACTCATGTATATTATCATAATAGTCAAGCAATTCAAGCATATAAGAATAATGATGAAATTATGACAGTATGCTAGAATTGAAAAGAACTCACAGTGCACCGAGGAATCCTGCGGTAGAAGCAATCAAAAGACTACACCCTGTATCTCGTTTATACTATATCACTTACAAATAACTTGACACATAGATTAGAGAAAGAGATAGATAAAAGACTCCCTACAACTGACTCACTAAGTCTGAAAGAAAAATAAAACAAGTATATACATGTATAACTCACAGTCTCTCCCACACCTAGATCTTTCTAGGTTTATTCTATTGAGCTCGCTTTTCATCAGTCCGATGAGTTCTCTTCACTGATAAATTTAGAGAGGTCAATCTTTTTGTTATCTTGACGTTCATCCTCTCCAACTTGTTTATCACCTTCTTCAATCTCCTCTTACTATTCTCATTTTTTTACTCACAAATTTATCATTCTCACACAACACAATTTGGGTATCCACAACATAATTATCTAAAAATTTAAGTTCATCCTCAAACATCGCCTCAAAATTTTGATCAACAATTTCTTCAGGAGGTGTGTAACTAACCAAAGCATCCCTAATCGATTCATCCAAACACATGAGTTCGTCTTTAAAGAGTTTTGCAAAGCGTTGGTTAATCAGAAGTTCTTGAATTTTGTTTTCAGAAGATTGATCATTAATTGGCTCATCAAAAATGAAGATGCTCAAATCAAGTTTTCTTTTCTCAAAGAAAACTCTGAACTTAAGATTCTCAACTCATGTCTTCTTTCTACTATGACGACACTCATTCTTAAACAATTCATCAAGAAATAAAATCTCATCATCCATGCATGCATCCACACAAATGTAATCAATGTGCTCTATTTTCTCAACATGATTGTATGAAATCTTCTATTCCTCAATACCTATCTTTTCACAATTTTTTTAAAATTCATTCTCAAATTTCTCTTGAAGCAAAAGTTCATTATCAACATACCCATCCTCACAATAAGATTCAACTTACTCCACATGAGGTATATGTGTAACCAAATCATCTTCAAACAATTCATTCAGACACATAAGATTATCATCAAAATAGCCCGCTTCATGCACATGTACAACTTCCTGAACATGCTTCTCATATTCAAACTCTTCAAATTGATCCAGTGAAATGATGGAATAGACTCGAAGGGCATCTTGATGGAATTAGTAGACATGTCAATATGATCGTCGGTTTGCTCTTCAGATCTCACAATTTGGAATTCGTTCACTTGATAGAAATGAATGTGCTCTTGAATTGAAGGGATTTGAGTCAATGTTGGCTCAGGAACAAGTTGAGTAGAAGAGGAATCATTCTCTTACCCACTAGCTAACTCACTTGCTAGCCTATCTGGCCGGGCCGAGAGTTGAATATTGTCATTGAGCACTCATTGTGAAATTTACATGAAGTCTTCAAAAATTTTCTCTAGTGTTGGTTTTGTCTTGACTGCTATTGAACTCAAATTATAGGGGTGATGAATTACTGGAGAACCAATTGGATTGAGAATTTGTATATGATTGGTCTCATGCAGAAGCAGAATAATTTCAACACCTCGAATTGGAATCTGATAGATAGGGTTTGCTCATAAGTCCTTGAAATGTATGAAATTGATTTTGATTTAGTCCTAACGAATGCCCTATCGAAGGACATTGTTCTCAAGGATGAGATGAATTATGACAGTGATGACACCCAGTGGAAGGATGAGATGAAAAAGATGAGATAGTGGGTTGGATGTAGTCATGAAAGCTTAGAGGTGAGGATGGTGGATAGAAAAGAGGGTATGGCCTATATAATGGATCGTGACCGAATGAATTTTGATAAGCCATGGAAGAGAGGTTGAATTTTTTTTTTAATTTTTTTATTTTTTCCAATCCTGTAGAAGTGTTAAAACTAAATATAGATTACCGTCCCCGACAACGATGCTAAAAACTTAGTGGAAGATTTAAGTCTCCTGTTAAAATTAATCGCAAGTGCACGGTCTTTCAGTTGTAGCACTTAAGGGTCGATCTACAGGGACATGTGATTCTTTAGTCTAAACACTGTTTAGGTGAATTGGTCAAAAAAATTTTAGATATTTTTGCTTAGAACTAATTACTTATCTAGAAAGTCAAGCATCTAAGATAGAATTCTCTAAGCTAACATCAAGCGGTCAATCTCGGTCTCTTTACCACTCTGTTGTCAAGCACCAAATTCCTATTTCTAAAAAGAGATCTCATTCTAGAAAGTCCGATCTAAGCATAAGGTATTATCTCCATTACATGATCTATCAAAAGTAAATAAATTAATTGATTAAATTAAAAGCAGAAAATAGTAAAATCCATGGATTATTAAACGAAATATATATTCTATCAAATCTCTGGTTATTCTAATCAATTTTCTAAAAGATCTAAGTCAATTGATTTGTAATACAACCCTAGATAAGAGATCTACGTGGACAACATGATAATCTAGCACATGTTTATCTCCTCTAGGTGTCAGCATGAAATCTAGCTATTCATAACAAATTTACTAACAAAATAATCTAAATAATAAAGCATTTTTAAATTCTAATCTATTAATTACAGTAAGCCAGATAACGAAAGTAATTAAAATTAACTAAATTAATTTCAACTAAATTGAATAATTAATATACTAATTACCTGCAAAAGAAATCGCCGCTATCATGCCTGTGGACCCCACGCGCTGAACCGCTAGCTATTGTCTCTTTGAGGAACAATGAAAATCTCTCATGCCTTTGCTAGAATTTGTCGCATGTCCCTGCGTTCGAGACGAAAACCCTGCGCGGTCGCCTGTGGACCCCACTGCTTTTCTTGGCCAATCACGCGTCTCGTGTGCGTGCCAGGCGCGCGACTAGGATGACTCCGCGTCAGCGCCGTCGCCTGAGTTCGCTCGAGCTTTGATGTAGCGTATGGGCCTCATCGCCGCTCGCTTTTCCTCGCGCTGTCACTGCACGAGACAATGTCTCGTTCACCATGCCAGAGGTTGTCTTGACGCTGAGAGCGAAGGAACCGTGATGAGCCCCACCAGCGGCCAATGGTTGCAGAATAATTATTGCGATTAAAGCGCAATGATTAACAAGTGTAAAAAGATAAAGATTCGCAAATAGAGAGAAAGGAAAGCGGCTATAAAATAATTTTTTTTTACAAAAAGCAATTTGCGACCAAAAATGATGCTGCTAAAAATGAGGCAGCCAAAACCCTAGTTTATACATGGGTATTTATAACCTAGGTCTTTGGCTATTTTACAATTAAGCCCACCACAAATACAAATGTACACAGAAAATAGCATAACAATTTATAAATTAGAATTTCAGCCATAATTTGTATTTAAGCCCCTAGACTTCTATAGAACTGCATTTTAGCCCCTGCTGAACTCCAACTCTTAGATTTGACAGAAATTTTTTTTAATGTGAACTGCAGGTGCAGGGGTGTAGTTCCGGCAACGCCAAGTCATCCATTGAAGCTTCTTTTGGCCTGACCACTCTTTTAAATATGCAATTCTTGTACTTTCTCCATCTGGTAAATTTATTTGCAACAATACTAAAAATACTTGAGTAGCATTATTTATACACAAATAATAGATAAATAAGAGCAATAAAATGAGATAAATCATGCCAATCAACACACGTGCGCGCGTATTTTTGTTTGCTATTTATTTAATTTCCTGACATGTTGCATTCCTTCTTTGATTTTGATATGTTTTGATGATATTGTACATGAAAATGTCACATGTTGCAGCAGGTGGTTCCACTGATTAGCAGCAGATAACACACCATCCCAACATATGGACATGTCACATGTCGCAGAAGGTGGTTCGTTCTGAACTATATACAAAGCCGAGTGCCTGCTGCTCAAAATGTTGAATAAACAATATATAAACTTGGAGTGCAAGTTGGCTTTCAGGTTCTTTATTTCCTGTTGTTATTAATCCTTTCTTTGTATTTTTTGAGAAGGCCTTTTTTGTTTTATTATTCTGCATCTGCATGCATTGTTTGTCTTGCTTTTGTAGTTTACAGAACTCCCTCAATTTAAGCAGCAATTGCTTGAGCCTGTCCAGGTCTTCTTATTTGAAATCCAATAACATCTGTTTCTTTCTTCGGACCAATCAATTCTCCAAGAAATAAAAGTGGGTACTAGTTCTATGTAAGTGGTGGCCATGTAGTATTCAAGCCGTTACAACATTTTTGGACATTTATGTAGGATATTGTCATTATTATGAAAATGTTTGCGGCCAAATAATAATTAATCATCAAGTTTGAGGATCAAATTTCAAATCTTTTCATTTACCCCCTCTTTATTCTTGATAATCACACTTGGGGAATCACTGTCGACTGTTTCTAAACTAACATGCAAACTGAATTGTGGTGATCAACTTAGTGATCTTCTTTCCAGGTCCTGATGAAACAATTGATGAAATTAAGATGTGTGTAAGGCGCCTATAATGCTTTTGAAGTTATGATTTGGAGATCATCAAACAGGTGGCTCCTACTTATGGTATGTTTTTCTTATACTCTTCTTGCTGGTATCCTTTAATCACTCAATTTCCTTGTTTTTCTTATAGTGTGTTGT
Source organism: Agave tequilana (assembly GCA_038442645.1). Lineage (NCBI taxonomy): Eukaryota > Viridiplantae > Streptophyta > Magnoliopsida > Asparagales > Asparagaceae > Agave > Agave tequilana. The sequence goes on along the minus strand of JAVJIF010003385.1, from coordinate 260,059 downwards.
GGTGTTATATCAATTATGTCATTTTCCTTCTTGTCATTGTTTAAAATATGGTGAATAGATGGACAGTATTGTAACTTGATCATGCCATTCATTTGGGAATCTGCAAATTTTGATAGAGCAGAAGGCTGTCTTCTCCTTTTTCTCAGAAAACTGAAAAGCAAACGGATCTCTATCTCTCTTCTCCAATGAGTATAACGCTATGTTCGCTCAAAATTTCAGATTAAAGTTAAATGTAATAATGAACCTTCAGTGTCCTGGTACCGCTATCTCTTCTTTATAATGTTGTGTAACCTTTTCTGTCTTCCAAATCTTTCCCTGTTTCTTACGTATTTATCAACTCATTTTCTGGTGACAAATCTCTTGTTTTATCTTCTAGGATTTTTTCTTTTGTGAACCCTCTTATTTAGGAAGTTGAAGGAGAAAGGTCTGAGATAGGACTTTTGTTTTTCTGATGAAAATGGTGGAGAAGGAGATTGGACTTTTGTTGAGTGGAACTTCATAAACTATCTTGAGATAAATGAAACTGTATAAATTTAAATGTCACATATTTCTCCTTTCTAGGAGAAAGGTGGCTCAGGTGCAAGATTTGAGGTAACTTCATATTGAATTACCAAATCCAGACTTAAAGGTTTGCGGAAGGCTGCAATCTACAGAGGGTGTTGAAGTTCTAATTTGCATCTAGTCTGCAATCAAAACTACTAAAGTGTTACCTTTGGAATTAAAATCAGCCGACTAAATTGCATGGCTATAATCAAAATTGTTGTTTGGGTAAGGATCAGCTTGGTATACTCACTGTTCTAAAAGGCGTTGTGAATCAAATGTGAACCACATACCATCCCATATGTGACCACATATTCAGTGGTTTGCGAGGAAAAATAGGATAAATTTCATAAAAATATTAGAAATACCAGAAAGCTTCAAAAAAAATTTATGAAAATTTCAATAAACTAAGATGTCCATGTAATCATTGTAATGCAGGCTGAGACATATTTGATAAGTATTGTTTACTAATGATAGATTTTGATAAGTATTATGTGAGTTATGACCAATGACAGATGAAAAACTACAAAGAACTAAGTCAATTGCAAGCGAAGATGTAACATTCTCCCAAGTTAATGACAGATAAACATTTAACAAGCAAGATGACAATAGTAAGAAATAAAACGAGTGGCTATAACAAGAATAATTACTGTCTACATAATACACGTGTCGTATGCAACTGCATTAGTACCCTTGGCCTCATAATGGACTGCGTATGGCCATTTTTTGCAGCCAAGGGCTGCAAACAAATATGTGCTTCATATTCCATGATTTACAATAATGGGTATGATGATTATAGCAAGGCCTTGTGACTTGAGGTTTCACTAGTATTGGGATGACGGTTGAAGTTATGATATATTTTTTTTTCTAATAACGAGTCAATGTTATAAATTTATCTACTGTCATGTGAAAACTAACGTTGAACTAAAGATAGTTATTTGGGATTTTATATACATGGAAGGGATTGCAGTTGGACAAGGAAGATGCTGAGATATACAGTGTTGAGAATGGAGAAATGGTGATTTTGTAATCATGATCATGTTTAATTATTACAAGAAAAAAATACTTAAGCTAGTTTGGTTAGATTTATACACCATATAGATGTTTATTTTGGGAATTTTAATACTGAACATAACGCACTTCTGCTCAAGTTGCGTGAATCGTCATGAATCCCTTGGATCTTAAGCTATTAACATCTTCAGTCCCTTGCAACCTGGTCAAAAAGAACAAAAATGATAGCATTCGGGGGGAAAAAAAATGTGTCCCCATTCTCATTAATAGTTAGAAGAGAATCTTTGATGAATAGCATAACTTAGGTGGATCATTCTTATTGAAAAATGGAAACGAGAAAGTTAGAGGAAAATGGAGAAGATAGAAAGGTGGCGGAGAAGGAGATGGTCCTGGTGGTTGTAGTAGAGGAATTGGGTTCAAATTTGTAGGGTTAAGGTTTATTAAAAAAGAGATGAGCAAGGAGTGAGAAGGAGAGGATACAAGGGTCTTTGACTTTCAATTGGAGGGCATAAGTTTTCATCTAAATTTTTTCAAGGTATTTAACAGTTTATCTTTAGAAATATTATTTACAAGGAAGTATCTGTGAAATGGGTGAAACTTTTGGGTATTCATTTGCAAGTTTTTTTTATTATGACAAGTTGATGTTACAAATCATCATGGAAGCTAATGGTTTATAAATATTCTTTTTTAAGAAATTTGCTACCCTATATGTAAAATAGCGTAAACTAAACAAGAAGTATTGATGATTTGTTATTATGAACATAGTTAAACGTTGATAATGACAATTATTTAAGCTAATTTGTTTTGTTTTGATGATTATATTTAGACAACTATTTAGATGTATATCTAGGTTAACTTTGATATTAAACATGATATCCTACATTGTACGGCCATAGTCATTGACGACATGGACATGGCATGCCAGCATGAGGCAAATTTTAAAAAATCCACATGACATGTGTTTAACATGAGTGTCAGCAGCCATGCGTCTGGGACAACACGGCTTCACAATAGGAGTTTCTGAGCTGCATAGAAACTGATGGCAAATCTGCTCAAGTTACACAAATGCATCCATCATGACTCACTTAGGTCTTAAGCTATAATTATCTTCAGTGCCTTGCATTCTTTTCAGAAGGAACAAAAACAAATGATGATATTCATAAAGAAAATCTTGTCTCTAACAGAGTTAAGAAGAGAATCTTTGAGAAGTAGTATCATCTTAGTTGGGTGGATCCTTCTCATGGATCAGCATATAGTGCTTGACTTTTGCTCTTTGCATAGTGTTGTTGTCTTTGGTGGTGTTTGCCATTGTCCCACCATTCATGTAACCCACCACTAAAGGTTGAAATCAGGCAATCATCTTTCCTATCTTTTTTTCTCTCTGTGATTCGTTGAATGAACCCCTCCTAATTGTCTGCCATCATCGTATCTCCTGTCTGCTCGATCTAACCCCAGGAGGGACCGAGGGAGTTGGGGTGAAAGAAAACAATAGACATTGCATGTGTGACACCAGAAGAAAGCATGGCCTTTGACGAGGACCCAAGCGGAAGAGTGGTGGGCTGGCATCGCACTATAATCTTTTTCGTATCCACCAAGGTTTGGAAAGGGCATATTATCAGTCCTTTTATCTCTTTCAGGATCTTCAAAGCATAGCTAGAGAGTCAAATCTCAATCTCTTATGGGAATTGTGTTACTGGTAGGCTTGAATGAATGGTAGGGGCCGAGGAGCTGTCAAACTGAGTGCCACAGGGTCCCCATCTCCTCTTCCTCTCACTTTCAGAAAGGTGTCTCCTCTAGTGGGATGTAGACGTTCATCGCTCTATCGGATACCTTGCTTCAAGCCTAGGTTTTTTTCCTGTCTTAACCTAGGTTTGCTTTGGGCTAGGACGGGCTGGTGCCTTTCATGGACTCTAGCAAGTTGCAGCCTGCTGCAGTTAGTGACTTGTCTGGGATGTGTGTGTGTGTGTGTGCAGTTAGTGACTTAACTGGTATATATATATATATATATATATATATATATATATATATATGTGGGGTTACTGTACCTCAGCCGGCGGGACGTGGCAACATCAGATTCACAAATCTGTCATAAATTTTGGCGGACAAAAACCTGAACAATCCCGCCTAATTTAATGTCAGTCACCTCAACATTGTATTTTTCAAAAATACTCTCACTCACAACTTTTTACCTAATGTAAAAACATTTCCTTTTATTTTTACCATGGTCGCAGTATTTTTGAAAAAGCGATGTATATGTATGCGACCTTGCTAATATATTTTTAAGCCAAATTTTTTTCCATACACTATTTGTCGAACTCGTTCGCATTAGTTAAAATTATAGTTGCAGATCTGTTCGACTTAGATCGTAGAGTTTTAATTTTTTTTTGGTCTTTATTTTATACGAATGCGACGTTGGTTGCAGTATATGAAAGGTCCTTTTTTTTATTACATACTGCGATATGGGTCGCAGTTGTCTCAATATGCGTTGTAGCGTCCTGCGACCATGGTCGCAGTGTATTTAACGTCATTTTTTTAATTCCCGGGTTGCAGTTGATTATGTTTGCACTGTAGTCTTATGCGACCTTGGTCGCAGTGTCAACTCGGGTTGCAGTTGTTTATGTTTGCACTGTATACTTATGCGACCATGGTCGCAGTGTCGACCCTGGTCGCAGTTGTTTATATTTGTACTGTATACTTATGCGACCTTGGTCGCATTATTAACCCTGGTCGCAGTTGTTTATGTTTGCACTGTAGATGATTGCGACCTTGGTCGCAGTGTAGACCATGGTCGCAGATGTCTATGTTTGCACTGTAGACTTATGCGACCTTGGTCGCAATGTCGTTCATTGTTTACATTTGCACTGTAAATAATTTATAAACAATAACCTAAATCCTATAAAGAGCGGCAAAAAAAGGGGGAAAAATAATAATAAATAATAACATAAATCTGACAACGAGCGGTCCAAAAATTGCCTTGTGGGCAAATAATAATAAACTAACGAAAGTTACCGAAAGAGTAGCTTTTCATAAGGGGTATTTAGTAATTTAACTTCTTCCTATAAGCGGGCCGCAAGTTAGTGGGGTGACAAAATTGAGCCACGTCACCGCAGGCTGAGAGAGTTCTCTCAGCCGCAGGCTAATATACATTTCTCTCTCTCTCTCTCTATATATATATATATATATATATATATATATATATATATAGAGAGAGAGAGAGAGAGAGAGAGAGAGAGAGATTGTGTCCTTATAAAAGGATTTGAGCCCGAATCCTTCCCTCTCAAATACCACCCTCTGACATTCGAATACAAGATCCACTCCGTTGAAGTTGTTGAAGTTGATCTATATTATTTCAAGTATCTATAAGCCAAAAAGCAAGTGTTTTGAATACTTTTTACCCATTCATCGCGCAACACAGAATGGACGGCTGAAAGTAATGAGTTGGTTAGATCTATGTCTTTAGACATACAAATTCTCGATCTGGCCATTTGATTATGAACTAAACATTTAAAAACCCCTACAAATCAATTTTGTTAAATTTCAAATGTTCTACACCGTTAAACTAAACAACTCACTGTTTAGTCCGTCCGTTTCCCCTCTATTTGATGTATGGGCAAAAAGTATTCAAAACACTTGATTTTTGATTTATAGATACTTGAAATAATATAGATCAACTTCAACGGAGTGGAACTTGTACTCAAATGTCGGAGGGTTGTATTTGAGTGGGAAGGATTCAAGTTCAAATCCTTTTGGAAGGACACAAGTCCATCTCTCTCTTTCTATATATATAGAGAGAGAGAGAGAGAGAGAGAGAGAGAGAGAGAGAGAGAGAGTTGTGTAGTTCCGGAAGGATTCCTTCGAGCCTGAATCCTTCTCACTCAAATACCAACATTTGACACTCAAATACAAGATCCACTCTGTTGACGTTGATCTATATTATTTTAAGTATAAATCAAAAAATCAAGTGTTTTGAATACTTTTTGCTCATACATCAAGTAGGAAAAAACGGACGGCCTAAATAGTGAGCTAGTTAGTTTAACGGTGTAGAACATTTGAAACCTAACAAAAATTGATTTGTAGGGGATTTTAAATGTTTACATCATAATCAAATGGCCGGATCGAGAATTTGTATGTCTAAAGACAGATCTAACCAACTCACTACTTTCGGCTGTCCATTTGCGCTGCTTGATGGATGGGAAAAAGTTTTGAAAATATTTGATTTTTGGTTTATAGGTACTTGAAATAATATAGATCAACTTCAACGGAGTAGATCTTGTATTCGAATGTCGGAGGGTGGTATTTGAGTGAGAAGGATTCAGGCTCAAATTCTTTTGAAATGACATAAGTCTCTCTCTCTCTCTCTCTCTCTCTCTCTATATATATATATATATATATATATATATATATATATATATATATATATAGTTTTGATCTAGTTGACTTGTAGATATTTGTTGAACCATCAATAACAGATTTGATTATCAAAAACTTCATATCTTTGATTTTGGAAGCATAAATCATGATTATGCAAAGAAAACAAAAATAATTCACGGTACTTATCAGACTTTTTTATCAATCAGGCTTCAATCATGCTAGCTATACAGTTTGATCCCCCCCTCCCTCTGTTGCAAGGAGCTATTTACTCAAAGAGAATGCTAAAGGGACCACTTATGGAATACAAGTGGACCGGCTACAGTTTTAGAATTGATCGACATATTGACACCGCAATCAGACTCTTGACATTGGATCTTACAAACATTTAACACATAAAAACTATATACAAGCATGACAGCCATCCTTAAAGAAGTACTTTGCTATTTGAATATACTGTTTTCGACATTAAGTTTTAGGAGTAAACAATTCAATACAGATTAAGCCATTTTCTATTTGTGAATAGGATAGGTTGTAAGTTGCATAAGACACACAAGCGCAAACTGCACCAAGCTCTAAACGTACACATACACATAGGTACACATACACACAGACACACACGAATTGCACCTACAATTAAGAGAGTTATTAACACTTTTTTCTATTATGAATTGCACCTATTTTCAATTTTATAGTGTGAATTTGAATGAGAAAACAATTAAGGACCTGAGAAGTTACTATATTTTGGAAAGTTCAAACCTCCAAAGTACTAAGAGCCAACCTCTGGTTGGGTTATGTCAGCCAAAGCTTTCAGTGGAGATAATGGACAACATTGTTTCATATTGTTAACAAAATCTACAAGACTCACAATGAAATGAATCACAACCTCGCTCCCTTTCAGCTTTCTTTCTCCTTCTCTCTTTCTCGGCATGTATCCTTATGTCTACGTATCACATTCACATTCAACATTTGATTTTGCGGAAAACATCATGTCTGGTCAGTTGAGCTGCCCCTCATCATCGGTTTTGCCAATGAGAGGAAGAGCTGGCAGGTACCTACATGTGAGGAGCACGAGGGCCCTATGGTGTATGTGGATGTCTGTCTCTTCTTATTAGTCTCCTTCCCCCTACACTCTCACATTCACAGCCACAAGCTGAATTCAACTCACACCGTGTGCAAGTAACATTTCAGTTCAGTTGCCAATACAATAATTGAACCCTCTATCAGTGTTTGTTGTGAGTCCTCTTCACTGAAATGCCGAGGCTTTGTCATCCCCAATCTCTAATTTGCAATTAATCATCCCAGAAGGGACAAAAACAATAGAAACAGATTGTGATATGGTTCCTTCGCTGCTTTCTGTTATTTTATCTTCTTATTCTTTTAATGTATGGGCGAATAAGATGGAGAAGAGAAATTTTTTTCTCATCATGTTGCTGTCATTCCTTGTATTGCAAGCAAATTTCATCAGCAACTCTCATCCAAGTTCGATCTTCTTGGATGCATTAGCCAAATGCATGCCATATCCTTATTAGATTCTTATGACATAAGTAAAAAATTCCAGTTTAGTCATTGTTTAGATTTGGTGGAATCTAGTCTAGTCATAGTGTGTGATAATAAATCTGGTCAAATGTCACAAGTCATAATGCACTTATTAGGTGAAATCGAGTCGTAGTTCATAACACACTTATGAGGCTAAATCAGTCAAAAGTTGTAATGCGATCGTTAGGCTAATTGGTTAAACAATATATCTGGGATCATGACGATGATTACCTAAAAGTTCAATTCATGGTGGTGAACAGGTGCCCAAGTCATTACACATTTTAGGGAGTAAAAGATTTTAATTCAGATTGTTAACTGAAAGGTGCTGTTGCTGGGCATCTGAAGGTGGCATGTAAAGTGCAACATGGCTGTGAGTTTGCTCAGAATGTCCAGTCTTGAATAGTTGCAAGTGCAAGATAATGGGAGTGTCCATTCAGAAATGACGGGAGAAGAGATCGTTGTACAACAACTAAACGAGGCAAGGATGAGGATGAGGATGAGGATGGAAACAGAGCGAAAGAGGAGAGAGTGGGTGAGTCAAGGTGAGAGTGATGAGCATTATTAACTCCTATTGGTATCAATCAGTCTCCCATATCTAGTTGGCCCCCACTCGGTGTTTTGTTGATCGATTCATTTGGTGGTTTGAATGGGTGTGGTCAGGGGGGCTCTCTTTTTTCCTTTGTCGTCGTCTTCTTTAGTTCAACAATCATCATTGTATTCTACTAGCATCTGCTTCACATGATAGCAATCCTCTTTTTTATTTTTTTTTTGACCGAGTTTGAAAAATTCAGATTAAAGGAGCCCTTTCCTTGCAAATGCTGGACCGTAGATACTCAATTCCCCTAGAAACAGCGCAACTGGCAACTTTTGTGAGGAGCAGACGAGTCCAAACAAGGAGGATTTGTTAATAAGCAGGGTGTGCATACTGTGAGGAGACCATATGAAAATGTGGATGGATTCGTGAATGCGGTGAGAAATGGGGCCGGGGCTCTGCTTCTTTCACCTCTCACTCCCAGAATATGGGCACCGATGGAGGATTAGTTGCGTCCCTTTTGAATTTCATTCAACTCGTTGGCTGGCAGACAAAGTAGGGACAAGTTGCAGGTGGAGAAGAGTGAGGCATGGGCGAGGGTGGGGAGCACCATGCTCATTAATGGCCATCATTGTCTTCTTGGGTTTTGTATGAGAAGATTCACTCACCACAAATTAATGGGATTGATTTAAACCTGAGTTAGGTCCACTTCCACTTGGAACTGAGAAACTTTTCCATTTGCTTCCTCAGCTCCTGTCCTAGTTTGATACACCTTGGTTGTGGGTTATCTTAATTAGAGCGTTGATGCCAGTAACTGAATTTTGGAATTCTCTTATTGGACGGTCACCTTTTCATCTCAGCGTCACACGAAAAACAGAAGCAAAACTTCCTTACTAACAACCCAGGCTCTCATACATCTTCCAGTTACGCCAAGTGAACATTTTAGATAGATTATCACCGTCACACTTCATGGGTTTCTGTTACAAGAGACATGTTCTAGTTATCAGAATCAGATTCATCACATGATTTTCTAGTTTAGGTACACTTTGGTTGGCGTCTGAGACATGAATTAATTTGATATGCAAGTTTATGCATTTCAGGGTTGATGAAACTTCGGTCGTTTTCCTTGTGAAGCGACCGTTGTGGACACATGAGATTCATCGGCAGACTGGAATCTAGGGTTTGAAACTGTAAGAAGCCTTACAATCATGTGCCTGTTCTGATTCACATGCCTGTCTTGTATGCTCCAAGTCCCCAGGTAGTTGGGGAACACAATTAGCAAAAAGATTAGGTTGCAGAACAAGAAGTAATACTGGGCTATTCAATTGTAAAGAGAGGGAAAAAAAAAACTACGAGAGATTACAATAACACTTTGAAGTATTGTGTAATGTACCGTTAGTTAGGTATCTAAATAAAAAAAAAAAAAAAGCTGTCCATGAACTGCTATAGTTTGGCTTGAAATGATTTGTTCAAGTCCATTTATGTCATTTTTAACTCAATAGTAAACAAGGACGAAGCCTAATGTGTAGCCCCTAGATAGTTTAGTCATGAAGTCTAGCTTGACGGCCTCCACGACTACAAGTAGGGGTACTGTGCGACTCGTATGAGTCGCAAAGTGCCAATATGGTTCCAACCTGTATTCACCCCGTATGGATACGGGTCCATACGGGTTGACCCGTCTCGTGACGAATCACGGAACGAATCGGGTCGGGGAAAATTTTCCCCAACCCTCTTTTTTTTTTATTTTTAAGTCCTATGTTATTATATATATGTGAGAGGAAAAAATTAGTTTCGCACCCTTAAATTGTTTTTTTATTTTTTTAACTCTCAACAACTCAAAAAATTGCTATTGTGGGAAATTTGAAATTTTCAAAAAAAATAAAATAAAATCTGAGACATGTCCAACCCGTCTCCTCGAATCCGGGTAACCTGATTTGTTCTTCGGTTATTTAATTCGTCTCGTTGGATTCGTACAAGACAGGTTCAACCTGTTTCATAACGATTCGTTAGACTAACGGGAGGAAGCAACCCGATTCGTCAGATTAGCCATCCCTAACTACAAGAACTTGAGCTATCACAAACAGAAGAAGCAAACTAATTTTAAAAGTGAAATTCCAACTAAATCATTCTGCAACTCACTTTCAATTATCTGTACTAGACATCTCATCTCATAAACTCAAACAGTAGTTTCTTGATGTCCTTTCATTCATTTTCTTCTTACTTTTTGGGGTATTAATTTTTTTTTTTTTTTTGTTTCTTCCTAGAAAATCGTGAATGAATAAATGAATAAGGTCGATAACTCCTACATATTCTGCCAATTCAAGTTATACACTTTCTTACAGTAAACATCGCTCGTGTGTTGTTTTCTTTCTTGTCGATGGCCCTCCATTAACTAAACATCACAGTCTCACGTTAGTTGACCCGTGGAGAAATTCTTTTTGAGAGAAAGACACGTTGAGATATTCTTTTATTCGATCATGTAATCACACTAGAAGATATTATAAGCCGTCGTTGTTCCACTGTAGTGTTCAGCACACCTGTAAGGTGTACATGTTGGTGGTGGCTGTGCGGGGGACTATAATCAATTGATGTGGTCACTTCCTTGCGGATTCATCAATCTAATGGATTCTATCTCCACTGAGTGATTTTTTGTTTTCTTTAATCGCTTGCACAGATTAATTTTATTTGGACTATGATTTGGATCTTGATAGCTTATGATGATGATGTCTGAAGCTTCAGGCTTTGATGCGCACCACTGAAATCCTTATACACGGTATCCATTGGCTTAGCATATGGTATACAAGATTACGAGATCCTGAACTTGCTTCCACTTGTCGAACAAATGATGGATGGTTTTATTATGCTTTTTTAACTTGAAAGTTCCTGCGCTGTGATTACAGTATACCGTAAGTAGCAAATTTCTCACTCTCCTACATGTGACACTGCCCATGATTTTGATTCGAGTACTTTCCATAAATGCAATGGGAATCCATGCATGTACCTAGTAAAACAGCGCTCCATCCTAACATTGTATCTTTCTCTGTTCCAAATTGGTAGAGTTTGTTAGTGGGAACTGTTACTGTCTAGGATCAATCTGACAACTAATCAATATCACTGAAATATCACCGATCTAATTGGTCAGGTCGGTTAATATCAGGTGGGAGGTTTTCCGTTCAATAGAACGTTCCTTAATTAAAAAATCACTTTTCAATTACCTTCCTTAGTTAAACACCAATTAGACTGGTATAAGTCAGTCTCAATATACTGAATATCAGTATAATCCCTGTATAAAGAAATTAATTCACTTATACAGTACTTGGAGTGAGGTACGCTTAAAGCGAATCTCCTTAAGACAATTACGTCCCCCGTACCGGTGCTAACGGGTTACTGGACGCTGATCTCCCAAGATACAATACTCCTTCACGGTATTTGGATAGCACTATCAAATTACCGTACGGTCGAACCGTAGTTAACCAGTACCTTCATAGGATTATTGAAACAGCGAGACTTAGACAAATTTTGGGAGAATATTTGTCTTTACTTTGGAGGAGCACCCACTGTAGAGGAAGGAGGAAGGTAGAAGAATATTCTTCTTCGGAAGTCTTAGATTCAGACAACAATTATACTAAAGAATCTGTTAAATTTTCTTAGCCCTCTTTTAGAACGAATTTTGCAGAATCTCTTGGAAGTCGCTTCGGAAATCGAGTTACTGATTTCCCACTTCCCGTTGGAAATTACTTCAAGATAGAGAGAGAGAGAGAGAGAGGATCTCACTTCAAAACTCAGAACGCAGAGAGTTGAGTTGGTGTGTTTTGATTGAGAGAAACGGAGAGCTATTTATAGCGCTCCGAGAGGGGTAATTTGGTCCGAACCCAACCGAACAGTTGCAATGGTTCGGTCTGAACCGTTGCAACGGTTCGTTTCAACCGCAGCAACTGCCCAACTGTCCGCGGTGGTTGGCTGACAGCGCGGGGTGGTTCGGATCCGGATGGCGGAGCGGGTATGTTCCACGTAACCCATACCCGTGAGACCCGGTTCAAAAAGAACCGGACCGGTTAGGGAGCCCGTGCCCGGCGCCGGCTGCTCGCGCACGTGCGGGCATGGTTTCTTCCCAATCGCGTGCGAAAACTCCAAGTACCCAAAGGACACACCCTTTGTGTTCATTTTTCTCTATTTAAACACTTCAAACTTCCATCTCATGGCCAATGTGGGACTAAATGCTTTTAACTACCTTTCGTCCCATTTTGGTTTTGAATTAGGCAAACTTTAGACTTGAATATCTCATTCATTCGAAGTCGGAATTGAACATGTGAATATACCACGTTCATCCTCAATGGAAGGAGAACGCACTTCAACCATCATCCAATTGATTCGATCAACGGATCTCGCCGTAATTTAATTCAAAGATTCACATATATATTCTTCATATTTTCAACAATCCCCCATAATGAATGGAGATTCAAGGAATTGACACACAAAGAGACTGACTCTATTGTGCAAGGTACCTTAGAAAAGAAACTGCATCAGGATAGGTGAACTAGGTCTTGAACCTTCTATAGCGAAAGTTTTATCAGACTTAATGGCTAATCAGTGAATTAGGTCTTGAACTGTTAGCCGTTAGTGTAAGCCAAGTCAACAAGCTTCACACTGTAACTTTTCAAATCAACTTTGGTTCTCGGTTGTATCCATTTTGGCCCTGGACATTTTTGGTTTCAGAGAGTATCTTTAGGGAATAACAGCCTCCATAGAAATTCCCAAAGAGCCGACCCAACTCTATACTCACATAGGTCATCGTTTTATTAAGAGTAGTCTACTCTACTTTATTTGTTTAGTAACAAGATATAGGCATCATTAAAAGCGTTAAGCTTATCCTTAATCTACTTATAGAAAGCACTTATGTGCACCTTAGGAATGGATTGGAGTCAAGCTCCCAAGTGCTTACTTGCTGAGTCAAGCATAACTAGTTTATCCTTTTGAACTTAGTCCGTGGGATCTCCAGTCGCTAAGTGAGGTTTTCATTAAGCTGACTCGGTAAGGTTAGGCTTTTAGACCCATTCCCCTCGATGCGCAGTTTATACGCTCTCCACTTAAACCTTTAATAAGCGAATTCGCTAAATTATCTTTTGACGAGACAAAGTCATTAGAGATAATTCCATTTGAGAGAAACTGCTTAACAGTATTATGTCTACGACGAATATATCTAGACTTACCGTTGTATATAACATTTTGTGCTCTAGATATAGCTGCTTGATTATCGCAGTGTATGCATATAGCGGGCACTGGCTTTTGCCATAATGATATATCTTTCAAAAATTGTTGAAGCCATTCTGCTTCTTCTCTGGCCTTATCTAAGGCTATGAATTCCGATTCTATAGTGGAACTGGCAATACATATTTGTTTGGAAGATTTACAAGATACCGCTGCTCCTCCTCGAGTAAATACGTATCTGCTAGTTGATTTTGATTCCTCAGAATCTACAATCCAATTAGCATCACTGTATCCTTCAAGTACAGGTGGATACTGTCCATATCTCAAGGCATATTCCTTGGTATGTGATACGTAACCCAATACTCGTAGCAGAGCAGTGCAATGTGCATCACTAGGGTTACTAGTGTATCTGCTTAACTTGCTTATAGCGTAAGCAATATTGGGTCTAGTGCAATTCATCAAATACATTAGACTTTTGATAATCTGAGAATACTCTAACTGGCGTATTCCAGTTCCTGTATTCTTATGAAGGTGGATGTGTGGGAGAAAAGGATTAGTATTCTCTTTTATCTCATGATCCTTGAATCTTTCTATCATCTTCTCCACGTAGTGAGATTGAGATAGACTGATTTCATTTGGTGTTCTGGTGATTTTAATTCCTAAAATTACATCAGTAACTCCCAGATCCTTCATGTCAAAACTGTTGGATAACATTCTTTTAGTGGACTTAATAATTTCAATATTAGTCCCAAGTATCTACATGTTGTCTATATAAAGACAAATAATGATACGTGCATTTTCAACTGTTTTAGTGTAAACACACTTATCGCATTCATTGATAGTGAATCCATCTTTGATCATGACACTATCAAATTTCTCATGTCATTGTTTTAGAGCCTACTTTAGATCGTATAAGGATTTTACCAATTTACACACTTTGTGTTCTTGGCCCTTGACTATAAATCCTTCAGGTTGCTCCATATATATTTCTTCATTTAATTCACCATTTAAGAATGCAGTCTTGACATCAATTTGATGGATATCTAAGTTATGCAATACTGCAATTGCAATTAACATCCGAATGGAAGTTATTTAAGTAGTCAAGTCCTTCCTTTTGTCGATAACCCTTGGCTACTAATCTAGCCATGTACTTATCGATAGATCCATCGGGTTTTAATTTTTTTTTGAAAATCCACTTACACCCAATTGGTTTACTGCCAGGAGGCAAGTTTGCCAATTCCCAAGTATGATTACTTAGTATGGATTTTATTTCGCTATTTATAGCTTCTTTTCACATTTGTGCTTTTGGGGTAGACATAGCCTCTTTAAATGTTTGAGGATCGCTTTCAATAACGTATGCTATGAAATCTGGACCAAAAGATTTTGAGATTCTAGATCTCTGACTTCTTGGTTCAATTTTCGCATTAACAATCAGTTCCTCGGGGCTTTCGTCCATGAATGCCATCTCATGTGTTCTTTTCCCAGAAGTCTTATCTATTTCCCGTTTATATGAAAAAATATCTTCAAAGAACACATCTCTAGATTTGATAATCATGTTTACATGAATATCTGGTATCTCTGATTTATGAACCAAATATGTATAGGCACTACTATTCAAGGCATAGCCGAATATGCAGTCCATTGTTTTTGCTCTCAACTTAGTCTTTTTAGGTAATGGTGCTAGCACCTTTGCAAGGCACCCCCACATTTTGAGATAATGGTAGGAAGGTGTCCTTCCATGTCATAACTCAAATGGTATAAGACCAAGTTTCTTGTGGGGTATTCTGTTTAGAATATAATTTGCAGTTAACAGAGCTTCCCCCCACAAGTTCTGCAGAGCTCCTGAACTTACGAGCATGAAATTGACCATCTCCTTCAAAGTTCTGTTCTTCCGTTCAACAATTCCATTTTGCTGAGGAGTATATGGGTGTTGTTGTTTGATGGATTATACCAAATTTAGCACATAACTCACTAAAATCATTTGATTCATATTCTCTGCCTCTATCGGATTTTAGAATCTTGATATTCTTGTTGAGTTGATTCTCAACTTCGGCTTTATATGTTATAAATATATTCATTGCCTCATCCTTACTGTTTAAAAGATACACATAACAGTATCTTGTACAGTCATCAATAAAAGTAATAAAATACTTTTTCCCGCCTCTAGTTGGCATAAACTTCAAGTTACACAGATCGCTATGAATTAACATTAAAGGTTCTGTATTTCGATCAATTGAGTGAAATGAATTTTTCGCTAACTTGACCTCAACACAAATCTCACACTTGCGAATTTCTTCCAAGTTGAGTTTAGGAATATATCCTAGATTAGACAAGTTTTTTTAATGACTTGTAATTTATATGCCCTAATCTAGCATGCCATAAAGTAGGAGACTCAAGCAAATAAACAGAAGATTTTCCTTTATTTATAAGCTTCGGGTACAAATATACAGAGTTTTTATCCACCACTGCAACATTGACTTTAAAAGTGCATCAACAGGATAACTCTTTCCCACATACATCCCACCCTTAGTAAGTACAAATTTATCTAATTCAAAAACTATTCTAAATTCTTTCTTACTAAGTATTGATCCAGAGATCAGATTCTTGCGGATATCTGGAACATGCAGCACATCGTTCAGAGTAAGCTCTTTCCTAGATGTCCACTTCAGGATGACCTTGCCTTTTCCTTCAACCTTGGAGACGGCTGAGTTTCCCATGAATAGTTGCTCATCTTGCTCTAGTTTTTGATATTCAGAGAATAATAATTTCTCAGAGCAGATGTGCCGAGTAGCCCCATTGTCTACCCACCAATCCTTATTGTTGGTTGTCAGATTCACTTCTGACACCACAGCTGAAAGGCTTGGCGACGCATGGTCGGTCAAGTTTGCCTGTAGATAGTTTTTCTTGTTCTTTTTGAGACAGCTGCGACATTCATTCGCCTTATGCCCTTCTTTGTTGCAGATGTAGCAGGTTCCCTTGAAGCGCATGTTCTTGCCTTCTTGGACCTTGCCTTTGTACCCTTGGGCAGTCTTCTTCCGCTTTAAGCCTTTGGAAGTAGACGCTTTCCCCTTTGAGTCTTCGATCACATTAGCCTTGGCTTCATAGGAGTTTTTACTGCTCTTTTTCTCGGACTTTCAGTTGTCCTCCTCAATTCGAAGCCTCACAATGAGATCTTCCAACTTTAGCTCCTTTCGCTTGTGCTTCAGGTAGTTCTTGAAATCTCTCCATGCAGGTGGGAGTTTCTCCACGATAGTAGCAACCTGAAAGGTTTCAGGTAGAATCATACCTTCGGCTTCTATCTTGTGCAAGATAAGTTGGAACTCTTGCACCTGACTGATCACAGTCTTATTGTCCAACATCTTGTACTCCAGAAATCGTCTTACGACGAACTTCTTGGTACCATCATCCTCAGTCTTGTACTTCTTATCAAGACTGGCCCATAACTTCTTTGCCGTTGTGATAGGATTGTAGACATTGTAAAGAGAGTCATCCAGTCCATTTAAAATATAGTTTCGGCAAAGGAAGTCACCTTGAGTCCATGCATCGACTGCAAGGACTGAGTCCCGATCAGTTCCGGGTTCTGGTGAATCTTCTTGCAGGAATTTGACCAGATGCAGAGTGGTCAAGTAGAAGAGCATCTTCTGTTGCCACCCTTGAATTCTGTGCCATCAAATTTTTCAGGCTTCTCCGGCTTCGGGTTAGGAAGTGGAGTAGGCATCAAAGCTTGTAGCTGCATGTTTGGTGCCTTACTTGAGTATCTTGATTAGTCTCAGACATTTTCTGCAATTTCAAGCAGAACAGAAGTAAGAAACTTTAATACGATAATTGTCTTAAGATTGTGGTGTTTAGGATCAATCTGACAACTAATCAATATCACTGAAATATCACCGATCTAATTGGCCAGGTTGGTTAATATCAGGTGGGAGGTTTTCCGTTCAGTAGAACGTTCCTTAATTAAAGAATCACCTTTCAATTACCTTCCTTGGTTAAACACCAATTAGACTGGTATAAGTCAGTCTCAATATATTGAATGTCAGTATAACCCCTGTATAAAGAAATTAATTCACTCATACAGTACTTGGAGTGAGGTACGCTTAAAGCGAATCTCCTTAAGACAATTACGTCTCCCGCACCGGTGCTAACAGGTTACTAGACGCTAGTCTCCCAAGATACAACACTCTTTCACGGTATTTGGATAGCACTACAAAATCACCGTACGGTCGAACCATAGTTAACCAGTACTTCACAGGATTATTGAAGCAGCGAGACTAAGACAAATTTCGGGAGAATATTTGTCGTTACTTTGGAGGAGCACCCACTGTAGAGGAAGGAGGAAGGTAGAAGAATATTCTTCTTCGGAAGTCTTAGATTCAGACAACAATTCTACTAAAGAATCTGTTAAATTTTCTGAGCTATCTTTCAGAACGAATTTTGCAGAATCGCTTGGAAGTTACTTCGGAAACCGAGTTACTGATTTCACACTTCCTGTTGGAAGTTACGTCAAGACAGAGAGAGAGAGAGAGAGGATCTCACTTCAGAATACAGAGAGAGTTGAGTTGGTGTGTTTTGATTGAGAGAAACGGAGAGCTATTTATAGTGCTCTAGGAGGGGTAATTTGATCCGAACCCAACCGAATAATTGCAACGGTTCGGTCTGAACCGTTGCAACGGTTCGTTTCAACCGCAGCAACCGTCCAACTGTCCGCGGCGGTTTGCTGACAGCGCGGGGCGGTTCGGATCCGGATGGCGGAGCGGGTATGCTCCGCGTAACCTATACCCGTGAGACCCGGTTCAAAAAGAACCGGACCGGGTAGGGAACCCGAGCCCGGCACCGGCGCCGGTCGCCGCTGGCGGCGGCACACGCGTGCGGGCATGGTTTCCTCCCAATCGCGCGCGAAAAATCCAAGTACACAAAGGGCACACCCTTTGTTCCCATTTTTCTCTATTTAAACACTTCAAACTTCCATCTCATGGCCAATGTGGGACTAAATGCTTTTAACTACCTTTAGTCCCATTTTGGCTTTGAATTAGGAAAACTTTAGACTTGAATATCTCATTCATTCGAAGCCGGAATTGAACATGTGAATATAACACCTTCATCCCCAATGGAAGGAGAACACACTCCAACCATCATCCAATTGATTCGATCAACGGATCTCGCCGTAATTCAATTCAGATTTACATATATATTCTTCATATTCCAACAGGAACCAACTACCACTTATACCGTTTTTGGTTCAGTCTCATGCAGTCTCCCACACAGTAGTAGCTTAGTCACCCAAAATAAAGATGTGAGTTTTCAAAATATGGCTTCTTTATGTTTGATTCTATTCTCTCACAAATATAAATTTCCAAGTTCCGAGTTGTTTGGGTTCAGTCAAATACTATGTTCATGTTCAATCTTTGTTGCTTATTAATTCGAGGTTGTGGTGCTATAAATTAATTAGTTACCTGTAGGTTGTATCCCAAGACTGATTATATGAGTATAGGATAATCTGTAGAATCTGTCTCCTGGATGTATACTCATTAATAGACTGGTAAAGTGAGAGGCATCACTTGCAATTAAAGCAAGAGATACAATGTAAAGTCTCCAGCTTTGTTTTCCCATGTTGATGTGTAGCATTACGCCTTTTATGGTCGGCCATAAATAATACTCCAGTGTGACTTGTGACTAATTGACGAGAAAATAAGTTCATTCATAGCTAGCTTGTGGTAAAAGCAACTTGCTCGCTGGGTCAGAGCATCGGCTAGTGTGATGTGAGAGATCACGTGTTCGAAATTGTAATCAATATTGCAAATCTTTCAGTATTTGCTTGGTTTTTTTTTTTCTTCTTAATATTCTATCACACGAGAAAGAGTTATATATATATATTAGAAACTAGTTTGGATTAATCAATAGGAATTTGCTTTTCTTTAAGAGAAGGAAATTACTGGATATATGAAATGGAAGCTTGTGGTCCTTTTGTGTACCTTGCAGTACCAAAAGGTCTCTCAACTTGATGAACTGCTCCTGGTCAAAATCCAGAAGGAAATAGAAAGAAAGAAAAGAAAGAGGGAAAAAAAAAGAAAGAGAAAGCAAAGAAAACGCATTGCAGGAGAGATGGGAGGAGTAACAACATTTGGGGTACTAACTAATCAATTGTTTAATTCTGATTTGAGCATTAGATTAGATCAGTACTCCTTTCCTTAGTAACGCGCTTACTCCGGAGTCAAAACGTGGATCACCCCCATTTCTTAATTCATTTTCACGTTCATTGATTGTGTCAGTGAGACTCGGGCCTGCAAGTTGATTACAATATAGGCGGTGATCAAGCTAGGGAAGAGTGATGAATTTAACTCGGACTCAACGCTTCGAGTTGGGGCTTCTCCTCCTCGTCTCGGATCCCGAGTCATTGCAAGGATCGAACGGCAGTGCCCTTGTCGACAGCAGCAGCAAGTTTGAGACTTTGAGCGATCGTCAAGCGCGCGCGCGCGCATGTATGTGCTTGTAGAGATTCATGGAGCAAGCAAGCTCTCAAAGTCAGAAGGTTTTTGTAACGCGAAAGATATGCTAGTTTTATTCGCACGGGAACAGTTAGGAAACCGAAACCAGTTTCTGTTCTAGCTTTTAACACAGACATTGCTCGATGCTAAGTTGGTGGAAATGAGGTCTCTTTTTCTTGGTAACATGGCCAAATCCTCATGGAAACTGCAGAAAAAAAGCGGTTGTACATTGGGTCTTTATTTTCACCATTCAAACAAATCACATCTATGGCGCTCATTTAGTTAGTCTTGAGTCTTATTTCCACCGTACTAGCATTCAATAAAGTTCATGCAAACAAAATAAAATAGAATTGAAGATCATTTATCACAACAATGAGTCATGAAATTCGGATGTTCATTTGATGGACCCACAATGGTCGCATATCACGAGTTCATATATGTTGAAGAATCTTTATAGTCCTTCATCACCACGGTTGGTCCCCTGATTTCTTGGTGTTCCTTTTTTTTCGGGATAAGGTGGGGCTTTAGTCCCAGAGATATATTGTTAAAATAATAAAGAATGTGAAGTTAGGTAATTACAAAAGTGTGTGTGTGTGTGTGAGAGTATTGAAATTACAACAAATATGACAAGAGTGTCGAAAAAACAACAAGCTATGGCGGCTTGTGGCATTATGTAGAGGGAACTGAGATCGTTGTAAATCCACCAAAAATGAGGTCCGATCCCCAAGCTTCATGATAGAAGAAGATTTTGCTTGAAAAGTCTTTTGATTCCACTCATGTCAAACTTCCCATATGAGTGCATTGACGACCCAATTCCATCGGTTAGCTTTATTCTATTGGATATTGGATAGTCTTCAATCACCCCTAAATTAATGCAATAGAAGACGGCTAAGAAGATGGTGTTAAACAATTTCTTTCCAGTGCCCATAGCTCCAAAGTGAAACGGCAATGAAGAAAAATATGGGCGGTGATTTCCGAATTTACCCAATAAAATAAGCACAATGATGTGATATGAATACATCTTTTGGCAAGATTGTCCGCCGTTAAGAGGCGTTCATGAAATGAGAGCCATATATGCACCTTGATTTTTAATAGAGTTTGTGTGGTCCAAATCCACTGGGGACAATTATTTTATTCTTGATAACCGACAAGGCTTCTATAAAAGGAGTTGATGGTGAAGAGACCACTTTGTTTAAACTTTCATTGTTGAAAATGTGGATTAGTGGAGAGGTTTTTAAGTTAGAGTAGGGTAAGGAGATTGTTGAGTTCACTGGAGAGATTTTGGTGTGGCCATCTTCTAAATTGGGGAGCCCAAATCATCCTTCCATCAAAAAGACAAGTTTGAATGTTCACTGTTGTGCAAGGATTCAATGCAAGAACAAATAGATTGGGGAATATGGTAAGGGTATCAATACCCGCCCAATGATTGAGCCAAAAAATCTTGTTGAGCAGCCCATCTCCTACTTCAATTTGATGTTAAATGCAAAAGCCATAGAAGCCTTTAGGACTCCTGTCCAAAGGGAGAAACATGCCCGAAAAGAGTATTACGGAAACCATAAGGCCTTCGTCGTCTATAGTAGTTATGAAGAATAAGAGCCACCCACATAGAATGTGTTTCACGAAAAAGTCTTCACCACTACTTAGATAGGAGAGTAAGATTAGAAGCCCGAAAATTACATACTCCCAAACCATCTTGATATTTATGGGAGAAAACAAGTTGCCAATTTATCAAAGAAAGCCCCCATGTACACTTTTTGTGCCTTTCCAAAAGAAGGCACGACAGATACGGTCGATGGCATGGATCACCCATTCCGAGAAAGTAAAAGGACATGAAATAGAGAGGCATGAATGACAAGATAGAGTTCACAAGAATGAGCCTACCTCCTTTAGAAAGAGCATTATCTTTTTAATAGCAAGCTTTTTCTCAACCCTCTCTATAAGAGGTTATCAATCTTTCCTTGTAAGTGAGGCCATCTTGATCGATAGCCTAAGGTAGGTAAATGATAAGGTACCAAGGTTGTAGTTGAGAATGGTACCGGCTCTCATTCCCATCTTCACATCCACTTAGCTTGTAAACAAATAATTTATGGAAGTTGATTTTTAAACCAGTCATCATCTCAAATGCATAGAGTAGTAGCTTAAGGAAAATAAGCAATCTTAGCCTCGCCCAGCACAAGGAGGGTGTCATCGGTATAGTGGAGGTTTACAAGATCATTCGGTCAAGAGAATAAGCCAACTTTTTGAATGCTACCATTATTGTCGGATTGGAAGAAAATTCATGTAAGAGTGTTGGCAACAAGAATAAAGAGATAGGGGATTAAAGCTTGTCTGCATTCTCTGGGACATCATCCATACTTACAACATTGAATGTAGTTGCCCGACTTCCCATTGATAGGGATGGATGATGTCATGGAGAGCAGACAAGATTTAATCCAGCCAATCCAGTGTTACCCAAACCCTCTTGCCAATAACAACCCAAAGAGAAAGTCCTAACTAACAGAGTCAAATGCATTTCCAAAGTCAAGCTTTAGGAAAATCACCTCAACATTGGAATTGTGTGAAGCTAAAAGAATCTCATAAGTATAAATCACACTATCAAGGATGTATCTATTCTTTGTGAATGGTGATTAGACTTGGTCTACAAGGAGGTGGATGTGAGGGCGAAGCCGGTTCACAAGAATTTTGGTGATGATCTTGAAGACGATATTGAGGAGATTAATAAGTTGAAAATTCATTAACCATAAAAGCACCTTCATTCTTCAGAATGAGAGCAAGCAAAGCATAGTTAAGACATCGGAGGCCCACGACACCATCTTAGAACTAGGTGAATAAGGAGAGAATATCCGGCTTGATAAGATCCCAAAATTTCTGAAAAAATAAATATGGAATCCATCCGAGTCAGGGGCTTTTTCGGCATCAAGTCCAAAAACGATAACTCTAATATCCTCTTCATTGAAGCGACGCTCAATGTTACGAGAAGACCACTCACCATTTGGATAAAGAAGTTCCCAATCTGCATGCAAAAGAGGACAATGAGATGCTCCAAAAATATTTGTAAAGTCGTAAAGGCGTTAGAAATATCAAAAAGTTAGCAAGTATATCCTCTTGGTGGTGTCTGTTGGCCCAAAGGCCTTCCACTCTAGTTTTGATGATGATTAACTCATGTAGTTATGTGTACTAATTATCTTGTGATGTTTAAGTTTCAGATCATTAATCAAGATATTAGTTGGTGAAAGCTTCCACACATCTTTCACATGTTGATTCAAGAGCCCGAGCGTCAAAGATCATATATATAGCACTTGCTCGGTGGATCAAAGAGTTTTGGATCGAGTCGGCTTGGAGATTTCGCTCTACAAGAAGACATCGGTACCATAGTTTAGTTTTGGGTTTAGATCCTAATTGTAAAGATTAGAATAGTATGATATGCTCAAGTTCATAACACACACGTTTCATGTTTCGATTTTTTTCGGTTTTAGGTTTAACCGATCTTGGTTTTCATGATTAGATAGATCAAAACAAGTTTACATGGTTTAATGTATATTAGATTTGTTCTATATACATGCATGCTTAATTTCCTAGACAAACTTAGTTTTGACTTACCTATCTCATGAGTATTATGTTTTGGTATTTTTGTCAAAACATATTTTGGAATTAATGACAAAAACTATGATATGTATATGTTTCATGTATATTAGATTTCTATCCATATGCATCATGTTTCAAAATGTTTAAATATCATGTTTTTGTATTTGGAAGAGTTTGGACAAAACGTATTTTCTATTCAAAATCCAAGTTTTAGAAAATACAGTTTTTGGTTTTGGTAAAAATGATAAGACACAAAAATAGTTCATATTGATTGATAGTTGAGCTAAACTTTTTACCACATGTTTATATATCAATGCAAAATGATAAAACTATTTTTGGTGATTTTTAGAAAAAGATAAAAGAATTTTTTAAACATGTTTTTATCTAATTTTCTGTTCCAGGCTTCAACCAAGTCGACTAGTAACCTGACTAGTCGACTAGGGCTGAAGTCGGTCGACCGGGCCGGTCGACCGACGTGCACAAACCTGTGCACGTTTGGCAGCTTTGGGACGGTCGACCGGGACGGTCGACCGACTGAGAGCAGTTGCTCTCTGTTTGTTTGGATCGACCGGGGCGGTCGACCGGCAGCTGTCGACGGTCAAAAATTGACCGTTGGACGGTCGACCGTGCGGTCGACCGACAGTGCATTTCTGGCAAAAATTGCTGCCAACGGCTATATTTTTCTGGGGTCTATAAATACCCCATTTGCAAGAGTTTTTCTCTAAGATTTTTTGTGCGAATTTTTTCATACTCTCTGGTGTTTTCAAAGCAATCAAAAGAAGTTTTTGGACTTGAATTGAACAATCTATTTGGAGTTTTTGCTAGGGTTTGGAAAACCAAAGAAAAGCGTTTTTGGGAAAATAGTTTTGATTCATCTTCCATATCTTTGTTTCAGTTTTTCCCAAGGATTTTTCTTTGTGATTTTGATTTCCATCCCATTGGTTTTCTCCACACTTGAGCTAAAATCTACTATCTATTCTATATGTTATTTGTGTGGGAGAAGGAAATTGTTTGTGGTTGCTTGTTGAACCACCAAGTTAAAAATCCTATCTTTGTTTGGCTTTGTGCCTTGGGTTGTATCCCTCAAGTTGTGAGGTGATCCTTGTTTGCTTTGTACTAATCCCTCAAGTTGTGAGGTGATTGTTTGGTTGGATTGGAGCTTGCCTCAAGGAGGAGGTTGTGGTTGTAAAGAGAGGAGTTGGGTACTCCTTGTGAGAGTTCTTTGTGGACTTGCTAGTGGATTAGAAATCCTTCGTGTGTCGAAGGCGGGGATGTAGAGCTGGGTGCTCGAACCTCGTAACATATCTTGTTGTTTGCGCTTGATCCATTGACTCTCTCTATCTCTCTATTTATTTTGTGCCTTGCAATTATTCATATTGTGCATTCATATTTGCTTGGCTTGGTTGTGTGTGCATCATTTGTTGATCACACTTGAGTGTAATTTGCATTAAGTTTTTAAATTCCGCATTTAGTTCACAGATTAGCCATATCACCTATTCACCCCCCCTCTAGGTGACTTTTCAATTGGTATCAGAGCTAGTGCTCCTGATATTTAGGTTTAACCACCTAGGAGTGAGATCTTTGTTTGCTAATCTTCATTTGCATTGCTCATTTGCACTCATTTAGTTTGCTCTCATGGATAGCCCTCCTATGTTTGACCATATTAGACTTGATGTTTGGAAGGCCAATATGAGTAGGCATTTAAAATCACTAGGTCATCTAGTTTATCATGCCTCCACACAAGAATCATTCCCTAATAGTAGCAAGCATAAAAAGGCAAATGCATTAGCACTTAGAGCACTTAGAGCATCTCTTAGTGAACATCTTTTACCGGTGTTTAATCATTATGACTCGGCTTTTACAGTTTGGAGCTTATTGACGTCTCCCGAGCTTCCAAGGATTATCAACAAGATGAGGAGATCTAAGAGAGATAAGTCCGAAGAGCATTGCTTCATGGTCCAAGGGAATAACTCTCTTGAGGTACAATCAGACACTCAATTAGATGATAGTTCTAGTTCCTATTGCCATGGTTGTTTTGAAGTTCAAACTTTAAATTTGGAACTTGCTCAAAAGCTTGAAAATCTATTGGAAAAACACAATCTTTTAAAAGAGGACAACCTTGTTTTGAAAAATGAATTAAAGGATTTGTGTTCTAGTTTTGAATCGGTTTTGCAAGAAAAGGAAGAGATTGCAAGTGAACGTGACTCACTTAAATCTCAACTTGACCTTGCCCTTAAAGAAATTGAAGATTTAAAAGGCAAAAATGATTGTGATGATGTTGTGAAGCACAATGAGATTTTATCTTCAAAATTGGATTTTACTTTTAAAGATAATCTTGTGTTGAAAAATAAAATTGATTCAATTTCAAAAGAGTTGGATTTGGTTTTAAAGAAAAATGAATCTTTGAAAATTGAAATTGATTCTCATGTGTGCCATGATAGTATAGCTTCTTCTTCTTCTTGCACACCTATTGCATACTCTACTTTGTCTTCCACTATTGAAAATGATATAAACATTTTGAAGAAAAGTGTAGATTGTTTGGGCTCCACTTTGAGCCAATGCACATTGAATCATTCACGTTTGGAAACCTTGGTTCGCAAGAAACAAGGTCCATCTTTGCATGCACACCCAACACGGCATACACATGCTTTCCACGGACACAACCATGACATGTATGCTCATATGTACACATGTACACATTGTGGCCGAAAAGGCCATCTTTCTAGATTTTGTTATGATCGCATTTATCATGAAAATTTAGCAACTAATCTTGTTTGGGTTAAAAAGGATACTAACCCCCATGGACCCAAAAGAAAATGGGTACCAAAAACCACCTCCTTAACTTTTGATGTAGGTGGGAGCTCTCGCATCACGTGAGAGTATTGGTGCCTTGAGGTGGATGCATTCTAAGCCTAAAAGAGAACCATTTGGATGCTTCACTCTCAAGGGGATTTGGTGGAGAGGACCACCATTGGTTTGGAGAACTAGAGATGCACCTTCATCGGTTTTGGTATCATTCTCTAACTCCCATTTTATTTGCATGCTTTTCATGTTCATCTATTCTTAGCATGTCTTGTTTTATTGTTCATTATGCCTATGTCATGTTGATTAGATTAGTGTTATACATGTTTAGTTACTTGAGACACCCATGTTTTATATGGATCTTATCTTTGTGTTCTCACCTTGTTTAGTACTATCATGTATGCCCTAGATCTAATGTACATGCATATACATAATGATCATATGAATGCTTATGATGTTTTGTTTTGATGACTCATGTTTTATTGTTTCATGATTAGTATGATTTTTGCCATGTTTATTAGACTTATGCTTTACATGATTAGTTGTTGAGACACCCATGTTAGTATGGACTCATATTTTGTGTTCTCTTTATGTTTTAGCTATCATGTTAATCATAGATCTAATGCACATGTCTTTGTCATGCTAATCATATGGTTGACTATGACTTTTTGTTTTAATAATTCATGTTTTTGATTATTATGATTTTCATGTTGTTTTGTATCCCGTTTTATGCTTCATGTTTTGACTACTTGCTTGAATGAAAGTTTTCATTAAGACTAGGATTTATACTTATACAACTAGTGAGCTACAATAGACCTTTATATATGTTTGTGCTTGAACGCTCATTTGTATTCACTTAATGTACTAGTATAGTCTAGTCTTGATGATTCTTGCATTTGACTTGTATTCATCATTTTACATATTTTGTTTTAACTTCATGTATATGTCCATCTTGTCCAAACTATCATTTATACATATACATCCTTGAGCCACGTGCCTTCATGCATATACTTTTGTGGTCTCATTGTGTTTAGGATATGTATATATACTTTAGTTTGTACATGACATACATATGCCTTGAAGTTTAAATCATGTTTTGATGATTTTCATGTTTTTAGGTGATTTCACATTTATGATGAATATCATGTTTTTAAGATGATTTCAATTGGTGATTTCACATCTTAGATAAGTTTCATGTTTTTACTATTGAGCTTGATTGTCCATTTTCATGATGATATGTTTCTCACAACACTTGTACACTCACCTTATTTAATGTTTTCTCATGACTTAGTTTTCATGAGTACAAATTGTGCTATATGGATTTTGAGTGTTTTAGTGCCATGTGGTTTACATGTGTCTTCATGAAAAACATTTTTATTATTCCTTATTTGAAGGATCTCGTACTAGTTGATTCATATAACTAGTTGTGATATTCTTCCTTGGTAGTTATTTTCAAACATACTATATTTGTAAAACCTATTTTTGAAAACCCCTACCATCAAAGGGTGGTTGGATGGGAGATCATGTTCATGTTTACTTTAAAATGAAAACCATTTGAAACTTGAACCATGATTGGGAGGTATAGGATTATGATGTATACACTTGATCTTATTGTTGTTTCAATTGGTATCATTGAATTCTTTCAATTGGTATCAATCTTGACATTTCTTGTATACTCATATATTTTCATATATGTATGCTTGCATTTCAAAGAATATCAAATTTCAATTGGTATCTACTTTTCATACATATATATGTTTTATTTGTGCTTATTATATCCCTATATCTTTAAGCACAAGATTTTGTTTATGATAAGCTTGAGCTTCAACTTTGTTTCAATTGATTTAGTTTTCAATTGGTATCTTAATTCAAGCCTTATCATAGTTTTTATTGGTATTTCATAAAGGGGGAGAAAATTTTGTATTGTTTCTTTCAATTGGTATTTAGTATTCCACTCCCTTGCTTTATGATAGAGAATAATAATTTCAATTGGCAATATTTTCAATTGGTACTATGTTTAATTTCTATTGGTATCAACATTTATGTTTAGATATCTAGATTGTTTATTTTCAATTGGTATGTTGTTTACTTATCAATTGGTATCAAGATTTTTGTTTTTCAATTGATATAGTTTCATTTTTATTTGGTATCAATATGCACTTCCTTGACACATTTTCTTCTAATTGGTATCATATTTGTGTTTAGACATAAAGGGGAAGAACATCCCTTGTTTTTGATTCCTTGTTTTGAATATAAAAGGAATATGTTTTTATTAGTTTTGTTTTTAACCCCTTTATTGATGATTGACAAAAGGGGGAGAAGAATTTGAGTCTATATGCATGTTTTATGTTTAGTTTAATGTTTTTATTAAGTTCAATTGGTATCCAAAGCATTATTTAAAGAACATGTTTAGTTTGCTTAGTTTTGGTATCAAGAGCTTGTATAAGAGATCATTAGTGTTGTTTTGCATATATTGTGTTTTATTGGTATTTAGAGCATGTTATGTTTAGTTTAATTGGTATCAAGAGCATGTTTATTTTTAAAGATTTTCATTGGTATCAAGAGCATGTTTATTTGTTTTTGCTAACAATTGGTATCAAGAGCATGTTTATTTGTTTTTGCTAATTGGTATCTGAACATGTTTATTTGTTTTATAATTTCATTGGTGTCTAGAGCCATTTATTAGTTGTTTATCCTATGCATGAGTTAAGGGGGAGCTTCTTTGAAGCTTAACTTTAATCCATGCATATATAACTCCATGAGTTTTGTCATCATCAAAAAGGGGGAGATTGTTGGCCCAAAGGCCTTCCACTCTAGTTTTGATGATGATTAACTCATGTAGTTATGTGTACTAATTATCTTGTGATGTTTAAGTTTCAGATCATTAATCAAGATATTAGTTGGTGAAAGCTTCCACACATCTTTCACATGTTGATTCAAGAGCCCGAGCGTCAAAGATCATATATATAGCACTTGCTCGGTGGATCAAAGAGTTTTGGATCGAGTCGGCTTGGAGATTGCGCTCTACAAGAAGACATCGGTACCATAGTTTAGTTTTGGGTTTAGATCCTAATTGTAAAGATTAGAATAGTATGATATGCTCAAGTTCACAACACACACGTTTCATGTTTCGGTTTTTTTCGGTTTTAGGTTTAACCGATCTTGTTTTCATGATTAGATAGATCAAAACAAGTTTACATGGTTTAATATATATTAGATTTGTTCTATATACATGCATGCTTAATTTCCTAGACAAACTTAGTTTTGACTTACCTATCTCATGAGTATTATGTTTTGGTATTTTTGTCAAAACATATTTTGGAATTAATGACAAAAACTATGATATGTATATGTTTCATATATATTGGATTTCTATCCATATGCATCATGTTTCAAAATGTTTAAATATCATGTTTTTGTATTTGGAAGAGTTTTGGACAAAACGAATTTTCTATTCAAAATCCAAGTTTTAGAAAATACAGTTTTTGGTTTTGATAAAAATGATAAGACACAAAAATAGTTCATATTGATTGATAGTTAAGCTAAACTTTTTACCACATGTTTATATATCAATGCAAAATGATAAAACTATTTTTGGTGATTTTTAGAAAAAGATAAAAGAATTTTTTAAACATGTTTTTATCTAATTTTCTGTTCCAGGCTTCAACCAAGTCGACTAGTAACCTGACTAGTCGACTAGGGCTGAAGTCGGTCGACCGGGCCGGTCGACCGACGTGCACAAACCTGTGCACGTTTGGCAGCTTTGGGACGGTCGACCGGGACGGTCGACCGACTGAGAGCAGTTGCTCTCTGTTTGTTTGGGTCGACCGGGGCGGTCGACCGGCAGCTGTCGACGGTCAAAAATTGACCGTTGGACGGTCGACCGTGCGGTCGACCGGCAGTGCATTTCTGGCAAAAATTGCTGCCAACGGCTATATTTTTCTGGGGTCTATAAATACCCCATTTGCAAGAGTTTTTCTCTAAGATTTTTTGTGCGAATTTTTCCATACTCTCTGGTGTTTTCAAAGCAATCAAAAGAAGTTTTTGGACTTGAATTGAACAATCTATTTGGAGTTTTTGCTAGGGTTTGGAAAACCAAAGAAAAGGGTTTTTGGGAAAATAGTTTTGATTCATCTTCCATATCTTTGTTTCAGTTTTTCCCAAGGATTTTTCTTTGTGATTTTGATTTCCATCCCATTGGTTTTCTCCACACTTGAGCTAAAATCTACTATCTATTCTATAGGTTATTTGTGTGGGAGAAGGAAATTGTTTGTGGTTGCTTGTTGAACCACCAAGTTAAAAACCCTATCTTTGTTTGGCTTTGTGCCTTGGGTTGTATCCCTCAAGTTGTGAGGTGATCCTTGTTTGCTTTGTACTAATCCCTCAAGTTGTGAGGTGATTGTTTGGTTGGATTGGAGCTTGCCTCAAGGAGGAGGTTGTGGTTGTAAAGAGAGCAGTTGGGTACTCCTTGTGAGAGTTCTTTGTGGACTTGCTAATGGATTAGAAATCCTTCGTGTGTCGAAGGCGGGAATGTAGAGCTGGGTGCTCGAACCTCGTAACATATCTTGTTGTTTGCGCTTGATCCATTGACTCTCTCTATCTCTCTCTTTACTTTGTGCCTTGCAATTATTCATATTGTGCATTCATATTTGCTTGGCTTGGTTGTGTGTGCATCATTTGTTGATCACACTTGAGTGTAATTTGCATTAAGTTTTTAAATTCCGCATTTAGTTCACAGATTAGCCATATCACCTATCCCCCCCCTCTAGGTGACTTTTCAGTGTCCCTGTTTTAAATATCGGCCGAGTCGGCCGAGATATCGTCCGATATCTCCTTTTTTACCTGCTGCCGATACGATATGAGAAAATCGTTCGCCATATTATTTGTAGCAAAAAAACCGCCGATATTTGAAATATCGTCCGATAAGTCGCCCGATATCGTCCGATAAATCGCCCGATATATCGTCCGATATGAAATAACTTATTTTTGCATGACTACGTGCAAATGTACATTGTCTTTTTTGTCTTTACTTGCATATTACATCATTTTTATTAGGTAGATGATATCTATGATACTAAACCAACTTTTAGTTATCAATATTTCATTATATATAGTGTCTGATGTGAACGCCCGATATGCGCGCGTATCCCCGATATCTCCCCCGATATCCGATATCCGATATGAAAAACCTCCATCCGATACGATCCTGATATCCGATATTTAGAACCTTGGGTGATGTAATGTTTGAATGAGATTGTACCAATACCTTGTGTTAGTAACATAGTGGAAAATTTTGGAATTGTGATCTCCTTGTTTGAGCTAAAGGGAACGGGCTCTTTATCGTCACATAGTTTCTTCAAGGTGTTGGACTCTTTCTAACTTATTGAGAGAGGATTCTTCAGAAGTAAGTTATCTTAATTCAAGGAGGGTAGCAATCTTGTTAAGAACATCAAGAAGATGTGGACAGAGATGGTTGCACCGGAGGTGATGGGAGGAGGCGGAGGTAACAACGACTGTTGTAGAGGAGCAGATGAGATGTGGGGGTGGTGGAACAGGGGGGAGAGAGGGGGAGAGGGGGGGAGAGAAAGAGAGATGGTTGTGCGTCAGAGATGGGAGTGAAGAAGAGGGGAGGTGTTGGCGCTGCGACAGACAGAGGCGAGGGGAGGAGCAGGGCAGCAATGGCGAGGAATCAATTTGAAGAGGGGATGTGGGTCAGGTTGGAGGAGAAACGGGTTGGAATTGAATAGGAGAGGCGGGTTGTGTTTGATTGGGGGAGGCGGATCAGGTTTGAGGATGAGCATGTCAGATTTTGGAGGGGGCGGGTTGGGCGGGAGAGGCAGGCCAAGAGAGGAAAAGCCCCAACCCAAGGATAGATTTCAAATACAGATTTGAATTTGAAATGAAATTAGGGCTAGGGTTTTTTGGTCCACGAGACTGGATAAAGTTCTCGTGGATCATTGGGTCAAGATTTGGGGATCGGGGGAAAAAGAGTGCATAAAGGAGAGGATTTTGGGAAGGGGGGACAATGACGACGGCAGTAGTGGCGACGGAGTGATGAGAGAGAGGGGTATTGTGGTGATATTGCAGAGGAAAAAGGAGAAAGGTTGATTTGGGGCGGGTGTCGCTGATGTGACAACAGGGGTGATGAGGGGGTCAGATCTCAAGAAGGCCAATACCGGCACCGAGGGGTTGAGATCTAAAGGTGGAGGTGACGAAGAGGGAGATGGTACAACGGTAAGGTCTGCGGAGGGGGGGATTGAAGAAAGCTAATTTGGGGTTGTGGTGGCGTGGGTGATTCTTGCGGTGGTGGTGGTGGTGGGAGAGGTGGCGGATGTTCGCGTGATTCTAGAGGTGGGGGGAAGCGGAGGGTATAACGCTCTGATCCCACTGGTATGGAGACATTACAACGACATATATATACAGGGTGGAGACACCCTCACATATATACGCTAAGTATCAGTATAGGCAAGAATCAGAGTATGGAAGCACAGTGGTAATATACATTCCAGCAATAATAGCACAAGTACACAGTTATCACAGAGCATAATACAATATTCCAAGAATATTAGATCACCAAGAAGCGTAAAAGTATGATTTGCAATATAAAAAGACTGAAAAATACTTACGAGTAGCAAGATGAGAATCTCGTGAGCCGATCAAGGGGGCTGGAAGAAAAGGGGCTCCGGACGACACCGTTAATCTCCGCTTCCACTGCGCACTCTGATCAACTACAGAAAGACCACCAAGGTCCAGGCTCCTATCTGGACATGAAGGTCCAGGGTTGTCAAAAAATAACCCAACGAGTACGTAAGATGAAGCCAAGTGGCGTGCTCAGGCAGTCACACGTGTACATGATCAAGTGATGTGGTTCAGGCATACAGGTACAGGCAATGACCAGCAACATAAATGAAAATCGAAAAATCAGTATTAAATCTGAAATCAAGTAAGTATATGTGTATCGATAAATTTGAATCGGAAAACATGCATAGAAAATGATGTCGAGAGTATAGGTACACATAAACATGCGAAGTGATATCAAGCATGCGATAAATAAAAGTATGGACAAAACTAGTTGTAAAGCCCAGATTATGGAATCATGAGATTGATACGTCGAGGGGAAAATCCAAACAAGAAAACTCTCATACATATACCATATACCTCAAGTCACCATTATCAGAGTTTATACAACCCTAGTTGCCTTCACAATAACAGAATAAGAAAACGGCATGAAAACCTGTAAATAAGTAAGTCAAGTGATTCAACACAGTAGCTTAGATGTCATATGTAAGTGGCGAGCAGGATAATGTATGGTGTCACAGGTCTCACAAGGGGGTCAAGTATATCACTAGTCAGGTGTTAGTAACATATTATTATGTTATTAAGACTCGTCCGATTTGTATATATCGGAATGCGTCCCATTCCACATACCTTTGCATACAGACCTGAGTAAGTTATTGGAAACTGATGGGGCTTAATGAACCATGTTTAATATGGGTCCCGTGCATGCCTAGGAATATCCGGTATTGAACAGGAACGTATCGCTAGGTACCTGGACTTATTGTACGCCCGAAAAGGAATAGGATGTCACCGCTCTCATAGGAATAGGCCCAGGGGCTTATGGCACATCCAGTAGAAAATCAGGGGAGTAAGGGTGCCAGTACACCCCACAGAAACGCCTGGTGGCCTCCAGGTAGAATCTTAAGTATTAGTTGTACAACATTTGTATGGCCACCATAAACACAGAAGCTTTATCGGTACCCATCAGTTTCTCCCGTCCCAATATAAGTTGTTCAATTATTACAGATTATGTCCATGATGATCGGTTTACGGGGATCAGCGGGAGTATAGTATCAGGAGTACCCTATTTCAGGAGTTCAAGAATACAGGAGTACAGGAGTTCAAGAGTACCAGATGTCTGGCAGCAGTAAAATAATCATATCAAGTCTCTGTAAAAGAGATAATCATGAATAGGTAATGTAATCAGGTGTTAGGTGTGATAGTATCAAGTCAGGTGTCACAACATCAGGTCAAGTGTATCAGTACCAAGTAGCAAGTGTCATGTATCAGGAGTCGGATATCAGGTGATAGCATGTCAAGTGTCAGGTGTCAGATATCAAATGTCAGGTAATTAACATGTCGGTATCAGCTATGTATATCAGATGTCAGGCAATCAGTAGGTCATGTGACATGATACAGGGAACAATATAATTAAATATTTTAAACTCTTCACAACCATATCAATAAGAATTATTAATTATACTATTAATTATCAAGATAGGACTAGTTAAGCTGGAGCAAGTTAGGCCGTGTCAACATAACGTTCCGTACGTGGTGAACCTTGGCTCTTGGCGGAGCTAGCGTACAGCCCTGAACGCTAATGCGTTCGACGAGGCTACACTCGCAGCGGGACAGACTTATGAACATCAGGCCAACGCACAAGGCGAAGCCAAACTCGAGGCGAAGCTAGACGCACACAGCGAAGCAACATATGAACGCCTGGTTAACGCACGTAACGAATCCACACTGGCGGCGAAGCTAGACGCACGCGGCGAAGTGCAATATGAACATTCGAATATCACACACGACGAAGCTACACTTGAATGGGAGCGTTGAGTGCTAAGCTCGCCTCCCGGTGGAGCTATATGAAGTTCGGAGGTTAAATAGGTACCTGCATAAACGTTAGCACAACACAGGCATATAAATAATAGTACACGCCAAACATGAAATAACGGTACTCGCAATAACAACCAATAGGTGTTCGCAAAGCATGTATAATATTAGAAAAGCGTTTGCAAATCATGTATTAAGCAGTATAACATGTATCATGTATTAAACACCAAAATAGCATTCACCAAGCATATAACAATAGTAGAAAATACTTGCCTAATGTAAAATATAGTACTGGCCTAAATACCGAAAAGGAGTACTCGCCAAAATACCAAAAAAGTGTACTCGCCTAAATCTTAAGCAAATGCCGTAAATTCGGAACACCAGAAACACGTGCACACCGCCAATCCATATTAAAATATATAAATATTAATTATTAGAGAGAGAATGAGAGAGGAGGGAGAGAGGAGAGAGAAAGAGAATCAGTTAGAGGGGGAGAGAGAGACTGAGAGAGAGAGAGCTAGAGAGAGAACTTAGAGAGAGTTAAAGAGAGAGAGTGTCGGAAAGGAGAGAAAATGGAAAGAAAAAGAGAAAGAACACAGAGAAGGAAAGAAGAAAGAAAGTGTAGCACCCCGTTTCCCGGGATATGTACCCAGATACGTGTCCCGATTTTTTTGACCATATTGTTTCAATTTTCTTCCAGTATTTGTTTTTTGGGTTGTGATTGCTTATGTTTTTGGTATCAGATCTGGATTCTCAGTCTTAGAGTCAACCCTGACCCAGACCGGGAACCCGAAACCGGTATATAGCCCGATTTGACCTTTCTGTTAGTCCGATTTGATATATTTCAGTTTCAAACACTGTTTTCTAATACTTTAGATTTTTCATGATTTTCTAAAATTTTTCAGAATTTTTCTGCAAAATCTCCAAAACCAGTGCTGGTCGGTATCAATGACCGATTCCCGGATTTTAAGTTTTCAAACGTAATTGAATTTTCAAAAACGGCTTTCGCGTTACTTCTTAGAATTTCATATTCTATCTAAATACATTTTTGGGATATTTCTAAATTTATCAAAATTTGACTGATTCTGGTGTCGGTCGGTATCAACGGAAAATGTTAGAACTTTTAATTTGAAAACTAGATTAAATTTCTCGAATCTGATTTCACCAGGCATCTTAAAATAATATTTAATATTTTTGAAAATTTTTCGGAACGTTTTTGAAACAGTCAAATTTTGCCTTATTAAAATAATAATATTATTTACCGTTCTTTTCTTTTCTTACTTTTTCCTTCTCCACTCCTCTACTTTATACATTCAGAATATTCTATTAATTTAATTATTTATTAATATATTTATTTATTATTTTTTTACTATTTCTTTTCTTTCCCTTTATTTTTTTCCATTTTTCTTTCTTTTTCTTTCTTTTCTTTTCTCCCCCCTTACCTTCCCCATGCCCTGCACCCTCCCATTTCCTGTAGCCGCTGCCTGCAGCAACAGCAGGGGCATGATGGGCTGCAATAGCAGACCATCCCTCCCCCTTCCCCTCTCATTTCCCCCCTCACTTCTTCTCCTTATTAATTCCTTCCCTTCTCATCTTCTCCTTCATTTCAATTCTCCACCAAACACAACAATCAACAACCAACCTCTCCTCATCACCGCCGCCTCCACCACCGGAGCCGCCACCGTCGCCCCTAGCCGCCGCCGTCGCACCCCACCTCCCCACTTCCTTCTCCACTTCCATTACCCCCAAACACTACTCCTCCTTCAATTTCAACTAACCTATAACTTCTCCCACCTCTCCTTCTCCAAAATTCACCACCATCTCCATCAATTCCACCACTCCAACCATCATCGCCTCATCCTCCTCCTCCAACTCCCCACCACCTCCAACAACCACCACAACCAGCACAACCACCATCTACCAGCACCACCACCAAATACAACAACCAACACACCAACTCCACCCCCACTCTAACTCCTCCCGGGGCAAGGTGCCGCCCCACCACCACCGGCGGCGCCGCCGCCGCCCCAGGGCCGCCAGCCGACCCCCCCCCCCCCTTCTTCTTTCTTTCTTTTCTTTCTTTCTTTCTTTCTTTTCCCCCTTTCCATAAATACCTATTTTATCTACTTCCCCTAAATACCCTCCCCTTCATCCCCTAATTACTTCTCCAAAATTTCTATCATACCCCTCCTTTAATTCCCTATTTTTCTCCTCTTTAAACATACCCTACACACACACACACTCTCTCTCTCCTCTTCCTACAACTCTCTCTCCCCTCTCTCTCTCTCTCATTCTCTCTCTGATATTCATAATATAATATATATATTTATTTTTATATATATGGGCTCGTAGCTTGCTCGCACGTGTTAGCGGACTTCCCGAATTTTTCTCAGTATTGCGTCCGGTTTTAGGCGAGTACATTTCTTATGTTCATTCATGCTTTATTACTATCGTTACAAGTTTAATAATTATTATCTTTCTTTTTAATACATGATGTCTCATTATGCGAGTTGGTGTATGATATACGGGTGATTTCTAAAATTAGCATGTTTTATGTAAATCTGTCGGCCGGTATTATACTGGGTATGCCTTGATCTGCTCCCGCTTCGCTCGGTTCGCATGGCTAATAAATAGACTAACTTATTGTTGTTATAAATATAGTTGTGAAGAGTTTAAAATGTTTATTTATACTGTTCCCCTGTACCATGTTACATGACGGAAGATTACCTAACATATGATGCTCACATGATACCGGACACCGGCACTGATATGTTACACTTGACACCAGCACTTGACATGTTATATTTGACTGATGATATCTGACATCGATACTTGACATGTTATACTTGACACCTGATACTTGACACATGATATCTGATACAGGTACTTGACATGTCATCACTTAACACCTGATACCTGACTCCTGTTATATAACAGTTGATGATTGGCATGCTATCACTCACTTGACATGCTTTCACATGGTACTAGTACACTTGACCTGATATTGTGACACTTGACTGGATACTATTGTACCTGACACCTGTATTACTTTATATATTCATGACTATCACTTTTACGAGGACTTGGCATGATTATTATACTGTTACCAGATATTTGGTACTCCTGAACTCCTGTGCTCCTGAACTCCTGTATTCCTGAACCCCTGTAACAGGGAGACTCCTGACATCATGCTCCTGATATTATACTCATGTTGATCCCCGTAATAGGAATAATCATGAATATTGAATTACTGTGGACACCTGTGAACATTATATTTTGGCAATATAAATATATAATAAAGTACTCAACTTACACTTGGTGGGAAAAACTGATGGAAACCGGTATGTGTCATATTTATAATGGTGATATTTCTGAAGTGTCGTGTGGGGCACGTAATGATAAATCCCCGGAAGCAGTAGCCTGATATCTGAAGTGTCGTGTGGGGCGCGTAATGATAATTCCCCAGAAGCAGTAGCCTGATATCTGAAATGTCGTGTGGGGCGCGTAATGATAACTCCCCGGAAGTAGTAGCTTGTACTCCTAAGCCTAGTCCCGGGCAGAGACGGGACCCACTATAAATATGAGCCATCAGATTTATCAGTTTTCAAATAATAACTCGTCTTATTCATAAGTAGATGTATGTGTGCCGGTAGCACATACAAAAGCATATGGATCAGATGAATAACATAAAACAACCAAACAGTAATAATATTAGGAACGTGTGATATTTGGTCTCTCCTTTGTTCAGGTCCTGGTACTCACATATCAGACCCGGATAAGTTCTACAGAGTGCAAACTCTAGTATGGACTATCAGTGATGTGAGGCGCTGGTAGGGAGGCGATTGAAATATTAAACGGTATTGATTATTATTATTGAATAAATTAAAATGTAACACCTTTATATTCTCCAGTTATAGTGTTATGTCCTGAGTTGACACCCTGCTTTATCACATATGATTTATGTGGTACAATGATTACTCTAGTTACACTCTAGTTCTGTTAATTTGAGGGCAGCTCAAGTTGTACAAACTCAGACGATGACGACATGGGATATGTGGTATATAGATAAGGTTTCCTTGTTTGGATTATCCCTTGACGTATCAATCTCATGAATGCATAATCTGACCTTGTACAACTAGTTTTGTCCATACTTGTATTTATCGCATGTTTAATATATTTATCGCATGTTTATGTACCTATGCTCTTCATACTGCCTTATATGCATGTTTTCCGTTCAGATTCATAGATATACATGATTTATTGTCGTTCCTTTAATTTCTCTTAAGTTACTTGTCATTGCATGTACCACATGCCTGAACCACATCACTTGATCATGTACACGTGTGCATGATATGCACGCCACTTGGCTTTACCATATGTACTCGCGGTGTTACATCTGACAACCATGGATTCTCATGTCCAGATTCAGGAGCCTGGACCGTGGTTGCCTTGCTGTAGCTGATCAGAGTGCGCAGCGGATCCTTCCGTGATGATCAGGGCACAGTAGAAGCTTGGGCATCGTCGTAGCTCGTCCTCCCAGTTCCTCTCCTGTTTGGCTCCCGAGACTCTCTTGCTACTCGTGAGCACCTCTCAGCTTTTGTATATCTCTTCATGTATTGTACTTTTGTATTTTTGGTGATGTAATATTCCTGTAATATTGTGTCACTCTCCGAGATAACCATGTACTTGTACTTTTCTGTAGGAATGTATATTACTACTGTGTTTCCTCACTCTGATTCTTACATGTACTGATGCTTAGCTATATACGTGAGGGTTTTTCTGACCTGCGTATATATGTGACAGTGACGTCTCCGTACCCGCCGGGGCATCACAGAAAGAAAGAAAAGAAAAAAGAAAATAAAAGAAAAGAGTGAAGGAGGGGGAGTTAGAGAGAGGAATGGAAAAGGGAAAGAGAGAGAAACCGTGAGGGGGAAAGAGAGGGAAGAGAGAGAGAGTTTGCTGGAAAGGAAAAAAAGAAAAAGGAAAGAAAAGAAGGAGAAAATGAAAAACAGAGAAAAGAAGGAAGAAAGAAGAGAAGGAGAGGGGGTGGATCCTGGCGGCTGCGGGCCGCCCCGGCGGGGTGGGGGGCGGCGCGGCGGCCTGCCCCTGGGGAGGAAGTGGATGGGTGTTGATGTTGTTGTTGTGGTGGTTGTTATTGTTGAAGTTATGGTGGTGATGATGGTTAGAGGAGGAGGTGGAGATGGTGATTGGGTGTGGAAGTGGAGGAGGTGGCGGAGGATTTGGGATTGTGGGTGGTGATGGAGGTGGAGTGGTGGTGGATTGTGGAGAGGATGGTGGTGGATTTTGAAGGAGAAGATGTGATGGTGGTGAAGGTAGGTGAAATTGAAGAAGAAGATGATGATGTTGGGGGAAGGAGAAAGGAGATAGGGGATTTTAGGGGAAGATGGCGCCGGCCAAGGGAGTGGTGGCGGCTTTCTTTGTAGGTCACCTAGAAGGGGATGGATAGGTGACAGGCTAATCTAATGCAACACTAATGCGGAATTAAAAACTAATTATGTAAACTAAAAGCTATTACACTACACACAACGTATAACACAAGAGTATAGCCGAATTCCGGTGATGGGCTCTGAACTATCTCCTCAAGATTCCTCTAAATTAAAATTTGAGGTGCCACTATGAATCTCTTGGTTAGATACAAGTGTGAGAAAACAATCCCAAGCATATATCAATTAAGCATAAAATATATCAAGCATATAAAAAGATAAACAATAAGAGCATACAAGATATAAAACACAAGTGAGAGAGAGAGAGAGATAAGCAATCGCAAACACAGGAGATTTGTTTCGAGGTTCGAGCACACTTGCTCTATGTCCCCGCCTTCAACACTATGAAGGATTTTCACTAGAATTGATCCCGCAAGATCACTCGGTGCTGCAACACCTACAACGAGCTCCCTCAAGAACTCTTCGACCCGCAAGACTCTCACTTGTTCCCGCAAGAACAACACATGCAAGCACACTAGCTTGCCGAGGTTGCACCTCTAACAACTTCTCCAATTGCAAGTTGGAACACTTGGTGATCACTTCACTTGATCACCACAAAACTCTCTTCACCTAGGCCACAACCTCTACAACTCTTTATAATATAAGAATGAAAACTTGTGATCACTTCTCTTGATCACAAAACAACTCTTACAACAAGGATCCCTAGAAGATTGATATAGCAATGGAAAGCTCAAGTTTGTGTGAGAAAAACAAGATAGAGTTGTGAAAAACTCAAGATATCTCTTTTGAAAGCACTCTTAAAAACTCTCCTTTTGATATGAAAGTTTTAGCCCAAAACAAGTAGAGAAAACCCCTAAAAGAGATAGGAAAAACTAGCTCTAAAACTTCTTCAAAATCTTGTATAAAACTAGCTAAAATAGTACCCTTTTATAGAGCTACAAAAACTAGCCGTTGGGGCAAATCCCAGGCCAGATGACCTGTTGGTCGACTGGCCGGTCGACCGGCCAACAGTCATATTCATGACCGTTGGGGTTGCGGTCGATCGCACCCAGATCTTGACCTGTCGGTCGACCAAGGCTAGAACCAGATAGCACTGCTCTCTGGCCGATCGACCGGGGCCAGATCCAGAGAGTAAACTCTCTGGATTGGTCGACCGCCCGGTCGACCAGCCTTCAAGCCAGGGCTTGTGCCCGTCTCCGTGCACATCGGTGGACCGCCTGGTCTACCGACTTCTCGTTCGGTCGACCGCCAGAAGGCCAAGTCAGGGATTATTAGGGATTAAAACCTGGTCTTTCAAAATCCCATAAAATCACATAAAATCCACAAAAATAAGTTCATTGAAATACTTTGAATTACAATTATGTGTATTCAAAAATCAACATATATTACAAACATATTGAACTATTTTTGCGATAAAGAATTTTAGATTTAAACCGAAAATCGTATTTTTCAAAATCAATCTTTAATTTGAAAACGATTTTTTCAAAACTTATTCAAATACAAAAGTAAGATATTAAAACTCATTTGAAGCATAGTGTGTATGGATATGATCCAATACACATATAAAAAGAAATATCTATATTTTTGATAATTAAGCTCTAAATAAAGTTTTGATAAATACAAAACTAAACACATGATATAGAAACATCAAATAAGTTTTTCTAAACATTTGAACTAACAATGTGTATGAATGAAATCTAAACACATATAAAACATGTAAACTTGTTTGATGAACTCTATTCATGAAACATAAAGATATCGTCTTTGAAACTCAAAATCAAAACGGTATTTCTAAAATCAAAATTATTTTAAGAAAACACATGTAAATTTTGTGTGTATGCATATGAGCTTGAGCAATTCACAACTAATCTATCCTTTACATTTATCTAAAAACAAAATCTTAATACTTACAAACTAAGACTCGAGTCTTGAAAATCTTCTTCTCCTTCTTGACTTGGTCCAAACCTTGATCTAAAGAGCTAAACTCCTCTTGAGTATTTGATGCGATCTTTACAGCGCGAGCTCTTGAATCAACACGTGCTAGCTTCAAAACTTAACTTTGAATTTTTATTGAAGCTAAACACAAGATCTTGATAGAAAATCTGAAACTATATAAACATAAGATCATTAGTACTGTAACTATATGAGTTAATCATT
The DNA here is from genome assembly GCA_038442645.1 of Agave tequilana. Lineage (NCBI taxonomy): Eukaryota > Viridiplantae > Streptophyta > Magnoliopsida > Asparagales > Asparagaceae > Agave > Agave tequilana. The sequence continues at coordinate 217,760 of JAVJIF010003385.1, read as the reverse complement.
CAAAACTAGATTGATGGGCCTTCTTTGGGCCAACACTTTGGTGGCGGAGCAGGTGGCGGCCAAGGGAAGAGGAGGAGTTGGTTGGGAGTTGGTTGGAGAGAGGAAGAGTAGGAAATTAAGAGATTGAGAGACATGGGGAGAATGTGAAAGAGAAGGAGAGAAGAAAAGAAAAGAGAATGGGGGAGAGAGTACGGTGGAGATGGGGGAATGTGCTGCTGCTGTTCGTTGGCAGGGGATGGGGGAGGCAGGGAGCAGGTAAGGGGAGAAAGAAAGGAAGAAAGAGAAAAGAAAAAAGATAGAAGGAAAAGAAAAAGAAAATGATTAGATAAGTAAAAATATATATTATTAAATAATAAATAAGTAGAATAAAATAGAAGAATTAAGTAAAGAAGAAGATAAGGAAAAAGTAAGAAAGGAAAATAAATAGCAAATAATATTATTATTTAAATCGGGTAAAAATTGACTGTTGCAGAAACATTCTAAAAAATCTCAAAAATAGAAAATATTATTTTAAGATACATGGTGAAATCGGATTTAAAAAATTCAATCCCGTTATCAAATTAAAAGTCCTGGAATCTTTCGGCGATACTAGTCGACACAAAAATCGGTCAAACTTCGATAAATTCAGAAAAATCTCTAAAATGTGTTTAGATGAAAAATGAAATTTTAAGAAGTAATGTGAAAGCTGTTTCTAGAAATTCAACTGCGTTTGAAAATTAAAAAAAAATCTGGAATCGGTCAGCGATACCGATGACACTGGTTTTAAAGATTTTGCAAATTAATTCAGAAAAATTTAAAAAATCATGAAAAAATCTAAAATATTAGAAAATAGTATTTCAAACTGAAATCGGACTATCAGAAAGGTCAAATCAGAAAGTACGTTGGTATCGGCTCTGATTTAGACTCGGACTGACTCTGAGTCCAGGAATTCAGATCCAATACAAAATAATCACATAAATAAACACAAAGCGAAAACAAATACAAGGAGAAAAAAATAAAAAATATGATCAAAAATCAGAATGCGTATCTAAGTACGTATTCCAGAAACGGGGTGTTACATTCTATCCACCTTACAAAAATTTCGTCCTCGAAGTTTTGATGAGGCGAAGATGAACACAAAAAGGATAGGGATGAGGATTATACAAATCAAGATATTAATAACTGAGGGTAGTTCTTACAAATCGACTGAACAGTAAACTTGGGACTCAGACATTTCTGCACTTCCTGTCGTATAAAAAGTCTGACGATACCATAATAATGCTGACCTGATATCTGCTAATTAAAGATTACTATCGAACTTCAGAAGACTGACCCATTCTGAAAAATATAAAGTGAGCTGACTTGGTGAGATAATCAATAAAAATTTCTCTCGGACTACGTGGCAAAGCTGACGAAATTCATTGAAATTCATAGTGGAGAAATCAATAATATAAAATCTCTGCGTGACATGAAGTTGTGCTGGACGAAAAGTCTACAATAGAATTTTCAGACGTGCCACATACTTACCATTACCCCGAGAGTAGATTAGAATACCGAAAATAAGGAAAACCCTGATGAGACTGAGCATAAATAAGAAAACCGATAATAACCAATTCTGAACACTAGGCATTAATAATTCTGAAAAGGCATAACCAAGAATATAAAGTAACCATAGCAAGTCTCGAATACTGACCTCAGAATGATATCCCGACTGTAGATTAATTCTTAAAAATACCTTAGCTCTTTGAAGTTGGTAGAAGAAATCATGATCCTTTAAGGAATAATATAAATAACGGATACCATATTTTGTCTGGCAGAAGCCCTGAATCTGAAAATTCATTCTATACTGACGTTCCTTATGTAATGGCACAGTCTGTCTGATAATATAAGTGATGAATACTCCACTTTTCTGTACTGATCCCCACTTTCTGTGCTAATCCTCATGATGCATTCTCATATACAATAATAGAATACGAAGCCAAAAACTATCCAATATAAGACAATTGCGATGTACGGAAATCAAAGAATGCCAGAACAAAATGAGAGTGAACCACATCTGTCTTGCCGCTATCTTACTATTCTGTCCATATCATAAGTTGGTATAAGGATGACGGGAACTGGAAATGAAAAAGGATGGAAGAGATTCAAGATTCAAGGGAAGGTTGGTTAAGAGGGAATAAATAACTTTGTACTTGTAATTGGATTGTATAACCACGACTCATGTGTTCCGGTTGCAAATTCTTTACCATTAATTTGCCGATTGTTTGTACTGAAGATGCGAGACCCTAAGCTCTGATACCATCCTGTAACGCCCCGATCCCGTGGGTACAGAGACGTTACTGCGACGTATATGCACAGGGCGAAAATACCCTCATATATACGCTGAGCTTCAGTGTATGCAAGAATCAGAGTACAGAAATACAGTGGTAATATACATTCTAATAATAATAGCGCAAGCACACAGTTATTACAGAGCATGATATAATATTCTAAGAATATTAGATCACCAAGAAGCACAAAAACATGATTTGCAATATAAAAAGACTGAAAAATACTCACGAGTAACAAGATGATAATCTCGCGAGCCGATCAAGGGGGCTGGAAGAAAAGGGGCTTCGGACAGCAACCGCTAATCCGCGCTTCCATTGCGCACTCTGATCAGCTACAGAAAAGCCACCACGGTCCAGGCTCCTAGATCTAGACATGAAGGTCCAGGGTTGTTAGAAAATAACCCAACAAGTACGTAAGATGAAGCCAAGTTGCGTGCTTAGGCAGTCATATGTGTACATAATCAAGTGATGTGGTTTAGGCATACAGGTACAGGTAATGACCAGCAACATAAATGAGAATCAGAGAATCAGTAGTAAATTCGAAATCAAGTAATTACATGTATATCGATAAATCTGAATCGAAAAACATGCATAGAAAATGGTATCGAGAGCATACGTACACATAAACATGCGAAGAGACATCAAGCATGCAATAAATACAAGTATGGACAAACCTAGTTGTACAAACGCAGATTATAGATTTATAAGATTGATATGTCGAGGTGATAATCCAAATAAGAAAACCCTCATACATATGCCATATACCTCAAGTCGCCATAGGCTGAGTTTATACAACCTGAGTTGCCTTCACAATAACAGAATAACGGTATGAAAACCCAGAAATAAGCAAGTCAAGTGGTTCATAGTAACATAGATGTCATATGTAAGTAGCGAGCAGGATAATGTATGGCGTCACAGGTCTCACAAGTATAAGTCAAGTATATCACTAGTCATGTGTCAGTAACATTTTATTATGTTATTAACTCATCCGATTTGTATACATCGGTATGCGTCACATTCCACATACCTCAGTATACAGACTAGAGAGTAAGTTATTGGAAACTGATAGGGCTCGATGAATCATGTTTAGAATGGGTCTCGTGCATGCCCCGAGAAAACGGTCCAGGAGTATCCGATACTGAGCCAGAATGTACCGCTAGGTATCAGGACTTATTGTGCGCCCGAACAGGAATAGGATGTCACCGCTCCCATAGGAATAGGCCCAGGGGCTTATGGCACACCCGTCAAGAAATCAAGAGAGTAGGGGTGCTAGTACACCCCAGGGAAACCCCTGGTGGCCTCTAGGTAGAATCTCAAGTATTAGTTGTACAATATTTGTATAGCCACCATAACCATAGAAGCTATATCGGTACCCATCAGTTTCCCTGGTCTCAATGTAAGTTGTTAATTATTACAGATTATGTCCATGATGATCGGTTTACGGGGATCAGCAGGAGTATAGTATCTGGAGTATAATATCAGGAGCCTCCCTGTTTCAGGAGTTCAGGAATACATGAGTTCAGGAGTACAGGAGTTCAAGAGTACCAGATGTCTGGTAGCAGTAAAATAATCATGTCAAGTCTTTGTAAAAGAGATAATCATGAATAGGCAATGTAATCAGGTATTAGGTGTGATAGTATCAAGTCAGGTGTCACAGCATCAAGTCAGGTGTATCAGTACCAGGTAGCAAGTGTCATGTATTAGTGTCAGATATCAGGTAATAGCATGTCAAGTGTCAGGTGTCAGATATCAAGTGTCATGTAATTAACATGTCGGTGTCAGGTATGTATATTAGATGTCAGGCAATCAGCAGATCATCTTACATGATACAGGGAACAATATAATTAAATATTTCAAACTCTTCACAGCCATATCAATAAGAATTATTAATTATACTATTAATTAGCCAGGCGGGGCTAGTTAAGCTGGAGCAAGCTAGGCCGTGTTAGCATAACGCTTGGTACACGGCGGAGCTATCGTACAGCTCTAAACGCTAACGCGTTCGACGAGGCTACACTCACGGTGGAGCGGACTTATAAACATCAGGCCAACACACACGGTGAAGTCACACTCGCGGCAAAGCTAGACGCACACGTCGAAGCAGTGTGTGAACGCCCGGCTAACGCAAGTGACGAAGCCACACTCGCGGCGAAGCTAGACGCACGCGGTGAAATGCAATATGAACGTTCGACTATCACACACGGCGAAGCTACACTCGAACGGGTCTAGCTGTAAAGCGCTGAGCGCTAAGCTCACCTCTCGGCGGAGCTATATGAAGTCCGGAGGTTAAATAGGTACCTGCATAAATGTTAGTACAACACAGGCATATAAATAATAATACACGCCAAACATGAAATAACGGCACTCGCAATAACAACCGACAGGTATTCGTAAAGCATGTATAATATTAAAAAAGCGTTCGCAAATCATGTATTAAGCAGTATAACATGTATCATGTATTAAACACCAAAATAGCATTCATCAAGCATATAATAATAGTAGAAAATACTTGCCTAATGTAAAATATAGTACTGTCCCAAATACCGAAAAGGGTGCTCGCCCAAATACCGAAAAAGAATACTCGCCCAAATACCGAAAAAGAGTACTCGTTAAAATCCGGAACACCAGAAACACGTGCACGCCACCAATCCATATTAAAATATATAAATATTAATTATTGAGAGAGAATGAGAGAGGAGAGAGAAAGAGAATCAGCTAGAGGGGGAGAGAGAGGCTGCAAGAGAGAGAGAGCTAGAAAGAGAACCTAAAGAGAGTTAAAGAGAGAGATGTGGGAAAGTAGAGAGAGAGAGAGAGAGAGAGAATGTTGGAAAGGAGAGAAAGAGGAAAGAAAGAGAGAGAAAACAGAGAAGGAAAGAAGAAAGGGAGAAAGGAAGAAAATCATAAAGGAAAGAAAAGAGAGAAGGAGGGGGAGTTAGAGAGAGGAGTGGGAGAGGGAAAGAGAGAGAAACCGTGAGAGGGGGAGAGAAGAGAGAGTTTGCTGGAAAGGAAAAAAAGAAAAAAGGAAAGAAAAGAAGGAGAAAAAGAAAAACAAAGAAAAGAAGGAAGAAAGAAGAAAGAAGAAGAGAAGGAGAGGGGTGGAGCCCTGGCGGCTGCTGGTCGCCATCGGCGGCCAGGAGTGCGGCGCGGCGACCTAGCCCCGGGGAGGAAGTGGATGGGTGATGATGTTGTTGTTGTGGTGGTTATTGTTGTTGTTGTTGAAGTTGTGGTGGTGATGGTGATTGGAGGAGTAGGTGGAGATGGCAGTTGGGTGTGAAAGCGGAGGACGTGGTGGAGGATTTGGGTTGTGTGGGTGGTGATGGTGGTGGAGTGGTGGTGGATTGTGGAGAGGATGGTGGTGGATTTTGAAGGAGAAGATGAGATGGTGGTGAAGGTGGGTGAAATTGAAGTAGGAGATGGTGGTGTTGGTGGAAGGAGGAGGGGGAGATGGGGTTGGGGGGAAGATAGCGCTGGCCAAGGGAGTGGTGGCGGCGGTGGTGGAGCAGGTTGCAGGTGGTGGCAGCCAAGGGAAGAGGAGGAGTTGGTGGGAGAGAGGAAGAGTAGGATATTGAGAGATTGGGGGAGATGGGGAGAATGAGAGAAAGAAGGAGAGAAGAAAGAAAAGAGAAGGGGGGAGTACGGTGGAGATGGGGGGTGTGTTGCTGTTGTTCGTTGGGCGGGGATGGGGAGGCAGGGAGTAGGTAGGGGGAGAAAGAAAGGAAGAAAGAGAAAAGAAAAGAAGAAAAAGAAGGAAAAGAAAAAAAAATGAAGGAAAAGAAAAAAATGATGAGATAAGTAAAAATATATATTATTAAATTTTAAATAAGTAGAATAAAATAGAAGAATTAAGTAAAAGAGAAGAGAAGGAAAAAGTAAGAAGGGAAAATAAATGGGAAACAATATCATTATTTAAATCGAGTAAAAATTGACTGTTTAAGAAACGTTCCCAAAATTCTCAAAATAAAAAATATTATTTTAAGGTAGTGAAATCAAATTTAAGAAATTCAATCCCGTTTTCAAATTAAAATAACTGAAATCTCCTGCTATACCGGTGGACACCAAAACCGGTCGAACTTCGTTAAATTCAGAAAAATTCTCAAAAATGCCTTTAGATGGAAAATGAGATTCTAAGAAGTAATGTGAGAGTCGTTTCTAGAAATTCAATTCAGTTCGAAAACTAAAAATCTGGGAATCGGTCAGCAATATTGATCGACATTGGTTTTGAAGATTTTGCAAATTAATTCGGAAAAATTCTAGAAAATAATGAAAAATCTAAAATATTGAAAAAAAGTATTTCAAACTGAAATTGGTCAAATCGGACTATCAGAAAGGTCAAATCAGACAGTACGCTGGTATCGGGTCCCCGGTTCAGACTTGAACTGACTTTGAGTCTAAGAATCCGAGTCCAATACAAAACAATCACATAAATAAACACAAAGCGAAAAAAAATACAGGGAGAAAATAATAAAAAAATACGATTGAAAATCAGAATACGTATCTAAGTACGTATTTCGGGAATGGGGTATTACATAGGGGGATGAAGGGAGTTGATTTGGGGCGATTCTTGTGGTGGCGCGGGCGATTCTTTTGGAGGCAATAGGGGAGGTGGTACATGGGGGTCAATTCGAGTGGTGGCAGGGGTGGTAGTGGATGGTGATGGATGCGAGGTGGCGGGTGCGACGAAGAGGGTGGAGGCGGAGGTGGTTGCTGCGAGGGCTGAGAAGGGTCAGTTGCGGGGCCTTTGCCCCTATCCATGTCATCCGACGTCTGGCGACGAAGAAGGAGTGGCTATGAAGAGGCAGATCAACGATGTCAATCCCAACGGAGTAGATCAACCCGCCAATTTGAAGATCAATGGTCCCCGAGATGACGCCGAGGCTGTGGCATTTAATTTGCAAGACGGCAACCGCGAGATCTTCGCGCAGCCAAGCCCGGGAGTGAAGTCTGCCAGCCAAGTTGAGGCCAGAAAGGGGCGCTTTAGTTAATGCAATCCACGTCGGGGTGTTGAGATGGTATTGGGGTGGTGGCGGGTATTGAGGTTGTTGGTTGTAGGGTATTGAGAATTTTTTTTTTGCTCACCATCTAATGCTCACCGAGGTGGGGCCCATTGGGTGGTGGGTCTCACCTGTTGGGTCTCACTATCATCTTACGGCTCACCGCGCTCACTTCGGGTATTGAGGGGCTCCTGCCTCACACTTCCTATAAAGGAAACAAAACAAAGGTAAGAAATTTGATCGCTGCAAATAGAGAGATCACCAATTAAAGCGTAGATCGATGGTCCTGTTTTATTGTGTAAACTATGATATATTTATTTAGTGTATGTTTCAGTTGAAAATATTTCTGAGTCGTTGCAAATGGGTATGTTTGAATCCGTGAGTATCACTCAGTCCGTTCATCCTCTTTTCTCTTTTCCAGTTATTTTATTTAATTTTCCCCAGCGTTAGATTTTTATCTAGCATGACACAACGCAACACGTGGCTCCGTGTTTCCTGGGAAAAGTGCCCGTGCGTGGGGGCATCCAAAGGATAATTCTCTCTTTTTCTCTTTTAAAAAACAAGAAAAGGAGAGAGGAGAAGAGAAAAGAAAAGGCTTCTTATTCTTCTTCCCTGATCTCTGTATCTATCCAAAAGGGTTCCCGTCCTCTCTTATTGATGTGACGCAGGGCCCCTCGCACTCGCCTGTCTCGTTCGTGTCCATTCCCGTTCGCATTAGAGATGGACTAGATTCGGATGGCGCCATCCTCTTACCTAAAAAAGTGAAGGAGTTGTAATGATAAAAGTTAAGACAACTCGTTACTTGCTTACTTAATTGCCTACTTACATTTAACAAATCAATTGATAGCTTTCCACTTCTTCTTATGAATCATTGTTAGTTAGCCTGCGCTAATGCTGACGACTAGGAGCCCGAGGGATGAGGAGGGGACAACAATAGAGTAGAGAATCTAGTAGAGAATCTAATCCTAAGCTTCTAACAAAGTTTTGTTATATATATATATATATATATATATATATATATATATATATATATATATATATATATATATATATATATATATATAGAGAGAGAGAGAGAGAGAGAGAGAGAGAGAGAGAAATGTATATCAGCCCGCGGGCTGAGAGTACTCTCTCAGCCTGCGGTGACGTGGCTCAATTTGTCACCTCACTGACTTGCGGCCCGCTTTTAGGGAGAAGTTAAATACCAAATACCCCTTATGAAAAGCTACTTTTTCGATAAAAGACAGTGAATGCTACTTTATTAAATCACGAAACTAATTTGAATGCTTCTTTAATTTTTTTATCTGATTTGATATTTAATGATTTTTAATATAGTCGCAGTACTTATGAGAACTGCTACCACGGTCGCAATCTTTTCTAAGGACTGCTACCAAGGTCGCAGTCTTTTTCTGAGGACTGCTACCAAGGTCGCAGTGTTTTTATGAGAACTGCTACCACGGTCGCAGTCTTTTCTAAGGACTGCTACCAAGGTCGCAGTCTTTTTCTGAGGACTGCTACCAAGGTCGCAGTGTTTTTATGAGAACTGCTACCACGGTCGCAGTCTTTTCTAAGGACTGCTAACAAGTTCGCAGTTTTTTTCTGAGGACTGCTACCAAGGTCGCAGTCTTTTTTCTGAGGACTGCTACCAAGGTCGCAGTCTTTTTCTGAGGACTGCTACCATGGTCGCAGTCTTTTTCTGAGGACTGCTACCAAGGTCGCAGTCTTTTTCTGAGGACTGCTACCATGGTCGCAGTCTTTTTCTGAGGACTGCTACCAAGGTCGGTAAAAAGTTGTGAGGGAGGGTATTTTCAGAAATTACAATGTTGAGGTGACTGGCATTAAATTGGGCGGGATTTTACAGGATTTTGTCCGCCAAAATTATTACAGATGTGGGGGCGGTGATGTTGCCACGCCCGCAGGCTGAGAAAACTCTCTAAGCCTGCAGGCTGAGGTACAGTAAGCCCATATATATATATATATATATATATATATATATATATATATATATATATATATATATATATATATATATATATATATATATATATATATATATATAGGTACAGTAAGCCCATATATATATATATATATATATATATATATATATATATATATATATATATATGGGCTTACTGTACCTCAGCCTGCAGGCTGAGAGAGTTTCTCAGCCTGCGGGACGTGGCTGAATATAGGCCACACATCGGTCGCAGAGTGTGGGCGCCAAAAAAAATCAAAAAATCCCGCCTAAACAATCGTGAATCAAAATGACAAAAATATCCCTTTTAAATGACGACTGCGACTTCTAGCATTGAAAAGTAAAAAAACATTCCATGGTCGCAGACTTAATACAGAATAAAGAATACCAGACAAAAAATGCTATCGTATAGCAATGCGACCTCCTTCGGTACTGCGACCAAATTCGCAATCTTCTTTCTCATGCCTTATGTAAAAGAAGTAATTAATATTATATCTACCGTGATACAACAACAGTTTAGAAAAAAGAGACGCACTAATGTTAATCTCCGAGAAAGGAAAGATGTGCACCATACGTAATCTAAAAATATAGGCAAACAATTCTATAAAAAGTAATTTGTACTTCACGTATTAAACCATACTCAACCGTCCCCTGTAACAATTATTGTTACTATTCATGTTCTTCCACAATATTTATCTTTATATAATGCTTGTAACTAATATATTATCTCATACCTACAAACTATATTTTTGCTCTACCTTTTCAATTTGATTACAAAACTTTTTAAAAAAAATTCATTCTTGAATCATGTCTTCCCCACCTTCTTCCTCTGATCACGTAGATTTCAACTTCAATCGTTCCCCCACCGGTCCTTTTACCTCAGGATATTTTAGTGAATCTGATACCAGTCTCGACTTCACCCCTTTTGACTATCTAACTACATCAAATAATGTATTAACTGATCCTCCTATTCATGAGGATGATGAAGTTTTCATGTGGGTTAGTGAGGAAGACATTATTCCTCTGCCACTTGACGGAGACATGCTTGATGAAAGCATGACCTCTGATGCTGTAGGCTCGCTTTCTCGCAGCAGGTCAGACGAAGAGCTTGATATAGACGATCCATTCTGGGAGTTTATCGGTGAAAAAAAAAATCTCAAAAACAGGAAGATGATGAGGAAATAACTGATGAAGAGGAAGACCAGGAGAATGAAGACGAATCTGCTTATGATGGTGATAATGACGAGGATTAGGATTTCCTGATCTTCTGATATTCAACCAAATTTGTCTTCTTTTAAAAAGCTTTTAATTCTCTTTTTTTGTAAAGTCTCTTTCTCACTATATTAACTTATAAGCTCTTTTAATTACATATCCAAACTGCAACTGCTGCTCTTAAACACTGCGACCATAGTCGCAATCCTACTACGGATGCAATTTATGGTCGCAGTTAATCATTTATCAGTTCCCAATGCGACTTTGGTCGCAATAATGTACTGTTTTGGAGTTCAAAGTAATTTAAAGTTATAGTGTATTAACTTTTAAACTGTTTGGATAACTGAACAGTCACCTAGGAAGTATACAATTTTTGGGAAAAGATAGAAAATATATTTGAGAGATATTCACGTGGTCCGAGAGCTTAAACCTTTTGGAATTCTGGGATTAAAAATATATAAAGGGTCATGAGCAAAGGATTAAAAACATACTAAGTTATTTTTGCTCAAACTCGTTACTCTCACTGTTCGGAAAATACATTCAAAAAATGTCTTCACCATCACCACCGTCTTCACCGGAAAGAAGCCAATACATTCAAACAATGTCTTCACCATCACCACCGTCTTCACCGGAAAGAAGCCAATCATCAAATGATGATTTTATGTTTAGTTCTGAAATAATGTCTCGCTACGGGTCAGAATCTGAGCTTGATACAGACGACCCTTTCTGGGAGTTCATTGATGAACCAAAACACAAACATGAAGAGGAAGAAAGCGACGATGAGACTGTACCTGAAGAGGAGGAAGAGACAGAAGACGAAAGCATGACTCTTGACGACGAATCTGATTACGATGGTGATGACGACGATTAGAAGTTAAAAAATTGTATTTTGTTTTTCTTTTTAAATATATATAAATCTGTTTTCTAAAGTTAATTGTGTGAATTACATTTTTTACTACTATGTATTGGTTGAAATACTGCGACCATGGACGCAGACTTAATAAATACACTGCGACCTTGGTCGCAGTTGCTGGACTTTAGTCTTAATCAACAACAACACTGCTACCTTGGTCGCAGTTTCTGACCGTAGTCTTAATAAAATAAACTGCGACCTTGATCGCAGTTGTTGGTGTTTAGTCTTAATAAAATACACAGCGACCTTGGTCGCAGTTGCTGGTCTTTACTCTTAATCAACAACATCACTGCGACCTTGGTCGCAGTTGGTGGTCTTTATAAATAATCAACAACAACACTGCGACCTTGGTCGCAGTTGATGGCCGCAGTCTTAAAAAAATAATCTGCAATCTTGGTCGCAGTTGCTGGTCTTTAGTCTTAATCAACAACAACACTGCGACGAGGTGACACGTCACCGCAGCAGTTACTTAGTCGCAGTTTTTGGTCGCAATGTCGACCCTGGTCGCAGTTGTTTCTGTTTGCACTGTAGTCTTATGCGACCTTGGTCGCAGTGTCGTCTCTGGTCCAAGTTGTTTTGTTTGCAATGCATGACTGCGACCAAAGGTCGTAGTTTATTAAAAAACAAATATACTTTTTATTTATGTCCACGCATTTATCTCCAGGCATGTGAAAATGATACAAAACGATCTCTTATACAATAAGATTGAGTGTTACAATATAGCAGTACAAAGAAAACTAAACATCAAAAAGAGCCATTGTTGACTAAGAGCAGTGGTGTTATTGAGGTCTTTTTATTTATGTCCAGGCATTTATCCCCAAGCATGTGAAAATGATACAAAACGCTCTCTTATACAATAAGATTGAGTGTTACAATATAGCAGTACAAAGAAGATTAAACATCAAATCAAAAGAGCCCTTGTTGAATAAGAGCAGTGGTGTTATTGAGGTCCCCGTGTATTAAAAAACTGTGGACATCGAGGACCATGACTTCTTCTCTTGCGGACGACGAGGACCATGACTTCTTCCCTTGTGGACGAACATCGATCAAGTTCACCGGCCAAAATATTCTTCCAGAGGCCCAGCGAACCTGAAAAAGGACAATCAAGCTCTGGGTCATCTTCGTGCATAGGGTCATCTTCATCCATGGAGGCAGGCCCCTGTTAGAGACTCTGAAGAAGGCGAAAATTCTCAGAGCAATTACTCTCAAATGAAAACAGTCTAATTATGGGCTGTTAAAGGGAGAGTGTGAGCCCTATTTATAGCCAGCCCATAATAACCATAATTAATAGTTCATTAATCAGAACCGTCGGCCTTAATGGTCTCCAACCGCCAGCTCCGGTTTGACATTAAAAGACATT
>JAVJIF010003385.1:0-200000 GCA_038442645.1 Agave tequilana | reverse complement strand
AAAAGACAAAATAACGTTGGATATCAGAAGATCAGGAAATCCTCGTCATCATCACCATCATAAGCAGATTCGTCCCGTTCATTCTCCTCGTCTTCCTGTTCATCACTTATTTCCTCATCTTCTCCCTCGTCGTCCGGCTCGCTGTTCTCTTCAGTTTCTTCCTCCTTTTGTGGGTGCTTTGATTCATCGATAAACTCCCAGAATGAATCGTCTGTATCAAGCTCTTCTTCCGACCCCGTGTCGAGAAGAACCTGTAAAAGATATGCTCAAAGAAAGCGAGCCCCCAGCATCAGAGGACGTGCTTTCATCAAGTATGTCTCTGTGAAGTGGCAGAGGAATAAGTTCCTCCTCACTAAGCCCCATGAAAACTTCATCATCCTCATGAAGAGGAGAATCAGATAAAATATTATTTGATATAGTGAGATAGTCAAAATGAGTGAAGTTCATACTGCTATCAGATTCACTAGAATACCCTGAAAAAAGAGGACCGGTGGGAGAATGATTGAAGTTGAAATCTGAGTGCTCAGAGGAAGAAGATGGAGAAGACATGATTCAAGAATGAATTATTTTCTGAAAGTTTTGAAATCAAATTGAAAATGAAGAGCACAAATATCGTTTTTAGATATGAGATAATATATTAGTTACAAGCACTATAAAAAAGTCAATAATGTGAAACAACATGAATAGTAATAATAATTGTTATAGGTAACGGTTGAGTATTCGAAGAAGTGATAAAAAGAAATTAAATATTTAATTGAAGCAGTTATGGTGGGAGAATCCAAAGAGTTCCTTTTTTCCAGAGGTTTATTATGTGAACTACAAATTAACTTTTTATATAATGTTTTTTCTATATATTTAGATTACGTATAGTGCACGTCTTTCCTTTATCGAGATTAATATTAGTGCATCTCTTTTTCGAGATTGTTGCTGTATTACGGTAGATAGAATATTAATTACTTCAATTAATTCAGAGTAATTAATATAGTATTTTATAAGATGTGATTGACGGGGACTGATCTCACGATCGCAGGGCTAATCTACTTTGTAAAATGTTCAAAATTCTGGCATGCGAATAAAGACGGCGACTATGATCGTAGTGCTGAATTATAGCATGTTTCGTCTGTTATTTTTATGTGAATAAGGAATGCGACTAGGGTCGCAGTCGTGATATAAATTTGAAAGTTATATTATATTAAGTCTGCGACCATGGTCGCAGTGATCGAAAGTTTTGTTATATTATGACTGCGACTATGATCGCAGACTTTGTAAAACGATCAAAATCTTGTTACATAAAGCATGCGAAAAAAGACAGCGATTGCGGTCGCAGTGCTGAACGATAGCATGTTTCGTCTGTTATTTCTATGCGAATAAGGAATGCGACTAGGATCGCAGTCGTGATATAAAATTGAAAGTTATATTTTTTTTAATTATAGTTTTGAATGTATGTGTATTGCGACCTGGATCCAATTTATAATATACATTGAGAATAAAGTAATTTTTTAGTACCAAGATCGACTATAGTCGCAGTTCATTAAAAATTGCATGAAATATTATCCAACCAATCTGCAAATATCGTGGCAGTTATGAGAATATCTGATTTATAAAATATCTGCAAAATAATTAACCATTGTATTTCATTATTTTTTTACACTGTACATTTGAAATACAAAAAAACAATATACGGCTGCCCTACATTAAATTTCATTTTTCTATTCATTTTAGTTTCTTTTATTAAATCTATATGAATTGAAAATAACACGAAATAAATAATAAAAAAATTATATAAAAAGTAACAGTTTTTTTTGGTTTCACGCATGTTTTTTACTTTTTTACTGCTGCTGGTTTTTTCTCATTATCTTGATCCATTTTTTTCCTTTATATTTTTGATGTAGTAGAATTAGAAATTTTATAACTGTAGATATATTCAACAGAAAATTCTTGTAAGTTACAAATATTTTAGGTAAAATTTTATTTTGGATGAGTTTTTGCTAGTTTAGAAGTAAAAATGGGGTATTTTGGTCAATTTGATTGATGATTCTTTAGGCGGGATGTTTTTGACTTTTTTGGCGCCTACACTCTGCCACCGATATGTGGCATATATTCGGCCACGTCACCGCCGGCTGAGAAACTCTCTCAGCTGTCGGCTGAGATACAGTAACCCCATATATAAAATATATATATATATTGAGGTTTCTGTGTCTCAGCAGCCAGCTGAGAGTGTCTCTCAGCTGGCGACGATGTGGCGCAATCTCTGCCACATATCTGTGGCAGAGTGTAAGCGGTAATGAAACCAAAAAATCCCGCTAAAAGGACCATCAATCACTTTACTGTATCAATTAATCAAAATACCCTCAGTTTTACTTTTAACCTAGCAAAAATTTTTCCTACACAAATATTTATCGAGCAAAAATTTGTGACTTTCAGAGAAATTTAAAAATTACCGAGCAAAAAATATCTTTTATAACGAATAAGATCAAAGTCGCAATAATTAAAAAATAATAATTTGAAATAAATAAAGGATTTTAAAAAAAATTCAAACTTTAGGCTGCGACTTTGACTTTTTTAACCTTGTTTCTTTAAAGAAGACTGCGACTTAAAGTCGCAATCTTTGAAATTAATAATTTTAAAAATAAGTTATTTAAAAATATTTCAAGCTATAGACTGCGACTTTAAGATTTTTTTCATTTGTTTGTTTTAAGAATACTGCGAAAAAAATTTTAGTCTTCCAAAATTAAGCTGTTTAAAATATCGTGACCTTGATCGCAGTCTTGTATAACTTTTTTTTTTAAATGTGACTAAAATCGTAGTCTTTCAAAATTAAATTGTTTAGAATACTGCATCCTTGATCGCTGTCTTGTATACTTTTTTAAATGCAACTAAAGTCGCAATCTCTGAAAAATAAGTTGTTTAAAATACTGCGATCTTGGTCGCAGTTATGTATGACTTTTTACTGGTAATAAGAACTGTGACCAATATCGCAGTTAATTGTAAATCAGATATTGTTATAACTAAGACAAAACTGACAGTCAAATTTTACTCAGAAATGTCAATTTAAATGAACTGCGACTATAGGCGCAGTATGAACTCAGATATGATTAGTTCTCACCGCACATATGAATGTGATCAAATTCGCAGTGTAAGAACAATATATAAAACTTGATATCGTTAAGCACTGCGACCTCATTCGCAGTCCTTGATCGCAATCCGCATATTACAGAATTTTTTTCGTTCATAAAATGCGACAAAGGTCGTAATCCTAACAATACTCAGTCCTAACAAAGTAGATCAGCACTGTGACCGTGATAACAGCCTCGTATACTGCAAGTTATAAAATATTATATTATAACTGCAACCTAGCCGCAGTCATTAATATCCTATCTACCATGATACAGTGAGCGTCTAAAAGAACTAGTGAAATTAATCTAGATAAAGGAAAGATGTGCATTATACAAAAATTAAAAATCTGGGAAGAAATATTCTATAAAAAGCTAATTTGTAGTTCACATCATAAAATTCTGAAAAAAAATACTCTGGGGTTTCTCCGGTCATAATTGCTTCAATTAAATATTTAATTGCTTTTTATATCTTCTTCGAAGACTCAACCGTCACCTCTAATACTTATTATTATTATAAACATCATTTCAAAGTATTAGCTTTTTTGTAGTGCCATTAAGTAATACATATTAAAGATCTGGCTTCTAAAAAAGTATTTGTTCACTTCTTTGATTTGATTTCTAAATTTCCTCAAGCATTATCTTTGAATCATGTCTTCTAAATCTTCTCTCTCTGAACAATCTGATTTCAACTTCACTCATTCTCCCACCAATCCTCTTTCTCCAGGAGGGTCTAGTGAATCTGATAACAGTTTGGACTTCTCTCCTTTTGACTATTTTCTTCCGTCAAGTAATGTTGCTTCTGATCCTACTCTTCATGAGGAGGATCAAAATTTTTTTTGGGCATAGTGAGAAGTTTATTCCTATGCCACTTAACGAAGAAATGCTTGATAAAAGCATGTCCTCTGATGTTGAAGGCGTATTTTCTTCCAGCTTGTCCTCTGGTAGTTCTTCTCAATACGAATCGGAGAAAAAATTTGATACAGACGACCCATTTTGGGAGTTCATCGATGAACAAAAGTACCCTCCAAAAGAGGAGGAAAGTGAGGTGGAGAGCGAGGAGGTCGACGAGGGAGAAGAAGAGGAAAGCGAACAGGAAGAGGAAGAGGAGGAGAATGAAGAAGACAATTTTAATTATGACGGTGATGATGAGGACTAGTATTTTCTGTTCTTTGAACGGAAGGTAGATCGTGCAATCGTGTTCGGATTCAGATGAAGGTGTCGAACGCTATGTTTTTCAGCATTCTGGATGCAATGGTGGATACAGATCGAGAAGATTCCAAGGTTTGGTGCAGGTTTTGTATAGTTCGGTAAAAGAATCGACGACGATCACTGTCAAAGTTACGACGGACTAGTCGTGACACGGTGAGATTATTGCAGCATTGGTGGATCTATCAGGTTTGAAAACATCAATAGCAGGGCAATAGATCTGACAAATATCAATACAGTGGTGGATGACAGCTCTGATTAATGGAAGAAAGACCATGGCAGTGTGCGGCGGGAAGGTCCGGTAAGACCATGGCAGTTATGTGAAGATGATTAGTCTCATGGTTAAAATATCAATGAAAAGTGGACCCTCACCAAGTGATCAATGGAAGACCATGGCACGACAAATTTTTGATAATGTTCGTGTAAAATTGGTAAGACCAGCAGAATTAGAGACATATTGCCTCAATACCGACAGGGCCCATGGCCGGGAAGGCGTGACAACGCGGAATTAGCTGGTGACGGCGGTAATGCAATACAAACTAAGAGAAAGAAACTAAGCTAGAGAGTTTCAATGAAAAGCTCTAAGGGAGCTCACTTTGAGGAGGTTTTTGGCCCAGAGGCCTTCCACTCTAGTTTTGATGATGATTAACTCATGTAGTTATGTTTACTAATAATCTTGTGATTTTAGTTTCAGATCATTAATGAAGATATTAGTTGGTGACTAGCTTCAACAAAGGAGTTTAGAAGCTTTTCATGGTGATTCCGGTGCCCGAGCATCAAGTTCATACCTTTGCACTCGGTGGATCACGTTTGGGATCAAGTCAACTTGAAGATGGAAGATCGTCAAGAAGACTTAGGTATACTAGTTTAGTTTAGTGTGTTTAGATCCATGTGTAAAGATAAGTATAGTTGATATGCTCAAGTGCACAATACACATACGTTTTGGTTTTGATATTTGGTTTTCATGAATATGAAAGTACACCTAGAGGGGGGGTGAATAGGTGTAAGTGCTAATCTAGAATAAAATGTAAACTAAATGCTCTAAATGCGGAAGCTAATGCAAATATTGCAATCTCACTAAATACAATACAACAAGTGTAGCCGAATTCCCTTTGCAGGGCTCTGGACTAACTCCTCTTGATTCCCTTTGAAATGGGTTGAGGTGCTATGTGAAGCTCTTGTTGGATGAGTATAAGTGTTGCACACACACAAGCAAGCCAAGCATGCACAAGATATATCAATACGAATTATGCAAGGCAACACAAGCAATATGAATGAATGCAAGCAATATATAAATGATATGAATCTTCTGATTGAAGATGCTTTGCAATGAATGAAATGAAGCTTGCACAAAGTAAAGAGAGAGTTGAGAGAAATTGGATCAAACGCAAACACACAAATATGTTTCGAGGTTCGAGCACCTTGCTCTACATCCCCGCCTACACCACCGTGTAGGATTTTCCCAATCCACTATAGGAGTACCAAACTCCTCTCTCAACCTTACAAAGTCACCGAGGCTATACAACCACAATCCACCTCTACCGAAGAGGGATACGGCCCGTAGCCAACAACCAACACAATCACCTCTACCTAAGAGGGATCCAAATACCACTCCGATCACCTCTACCAAAGAGGGATGCACAAGAACCAAGGAGGGTTACAACAAAGAGGTTTACAACAAACAACCTCAAACACTTCTCTTTTTCTCTCTTTCCACAAAACAAATAATCCTAATAGATTAGGATAGTATGATAGCTCAAGTGTGGAAACAAGGTGTTTTTGGAAATAAGCAACAAAGAAAAACTACTTGGGAAATCTCTTGTATATGATAGAAATAAAAGATCAAATCAAAATCTCAAAACCTAGTTCTCTTTGATTTTCCAAAAACCCAAAATAATAAAGATGAAATCTTTTTAGCACAAAAACTATTTTCAAAAACTTGTTTAAACACTAGAGAAACACTGAAATTTTTCCTCTTGAAAACCTTGGCCAAAATCCCAAAGGAATGGGGTTTATATAGGCCAAAACAGAAACTAGCCGTTAGAGCTGAGCTGGCAGCTCTGACAGGCATCGGTCGACCGGCCCGGTCGATCGCCAACGGTCGGAAATGTGACCGTTGGGCAACTGCTGTCGACCGGCCCGGTCGACCGAAACAAACTGAGAGCAGATCTCTCATCCCGGTCGACCGACCCGGTCGACCGAACAGACCCGAGAGCAAAGCTGCTCTCTGTCGGTCGACCGTTCGGTCGACCGACCCACTGGGCTGCAGACGTGCACAGGTCTGTGCACGTCGGTCGACCGAATCGGTCGACCGGCCTTTGGTGCGGTCGACCGAGTCGGTCGACCGACAAAGCCTGTCAGCCTAAAACTGGGTCAGAAAAACATGTTAAAATATTTTTGAAAAATCTTTTTATGACTTGAACAAATTCCCAAAATGTTTTTACCATATTGCATTGATATATAAACATGTGATAAATATTTTAACTCAAATATCAAGCATATGAAACAAAAATGGTTTCTTATCATTTTTACCAAAAATCAACTCTTGTATTTTTATCAAACTTTGATTTTTCCAAACATGAATAGAAATGTCAAAATAAGTTTGTCTTGAAAGTTTAAGCATGTAAGTATAGGTAGAAAACATCTACTATACATATAAAACATGAAAACTTTTTTTGATCAAACTATTCATGAAACCACATATCCAAAACATAAAACGTGTGTGTTTGTGCACTTGAGCATATCAACTAAACTAAGCTTTACAAATGGATCTAAAACTCACTATCTAAACTAGGATACCTAAGTCTTCCTTGAGGAACTCCATCTTCAAGTAGACTTGCTCGCAAACGCAATCCACCGAGTGCAAAGGTATGATCTTTAAGCTTTGACACCGGAATCACCATGATAAGCTTCCAAACATCTCTTGTTGAAGCTATCACCAAAACTAATATCCTGCTAATGATCTGAAACTTAGAAACATAAGAATATTAGTAACATAACTAAATGAGTGAGTCATCATCAAAACTAGAGTGGAAGGCCTTTGGGCCAACAATCTCCCCTTTTTGATGATGACAAAACTCATGGAGTTATATATGCATGGATTAAAGTTAAGTTTCAAAGAAGCTCCCCCTTAACTCATGCATAAACAAATAAACAATAATATGCAATGCATGACAGTGCATATAAACACATATAAACAATATTAAACAATATAAACATGTTATAGCTCTAGATACCAAAGAAGTAAAACAAACTCTAAGCTCTAGATACCAATAACATAAATAACACTTTCTTATTAAAACAAATACATGCATATTATAAAAATACCAAATTCTTCTCCCCCTTTTTGTCAATCATCAACAAAGGGGTAAATACATAAAACAAATTTTTCTCCCCCTTTTTGTCAAAAACAAAAAGATCAAGAAGGGGTAATCAAAAACATTCTAAACAATACAAAATTTTCTCCCCCTTTTTATTCTAAACCAAGAATCAATAAAGGGTTAAACATTAAAACATTGATACCAATTAAAAATATGTCAAAGAAGTGCATCGAGATATCAATAGAAATTCAACATGGATCAACAAATAGTATATGAGATAGACATTCATGAAGAGGAAGACGTTAAGTTAACTTCCCTACATATATGAATTACATGAAGAAGGGAAGACACGCCCTAATTCACATAACACAAAATACGTAATGCATAAAAAGAGATGTGAAGCTCCCTTTACACACGTGTATCTCATAAAGAAGAGTTGTCAAGCTCCTCAATATAGGATACACACAACATGAATCTATACACATATAGGCAATACAAATTAAAACATCTTGATACCAATTGATAAGCAAATAAATAGCATACCAATGATAACTAAACAATTATGATACCAAAAGTAAATGTTTTTCATTTTGAGCATATGAAAGTCTTTTTCATTTAAAAATTCATTTTTAAGGTCATAAAGTGTGGGAGTGGGAATCAAATAGAAAGGTATGGAATGCATGTTTTCTCCCCCTTTATGAGATACCAATTGAAACGATGCATAGACTTGAAATAAGATACCAATTGAAAAATACATCAATTGAGATAAAGTTAAAACTCAAGTTCTAGCATAAACAAGATTTGTGAAATCTTATATCTTAAGCACAAATTAAAAACATGTATATGTGTATGAATTAGAATGAGTACCAATCACCAATAGATGATACCAATGAAAAATCATACATACACAGTTAACAATTATGAGTATACAAAAGGATCAAATTGATACCAATTGAAAGAGTTCAATGATACCAATTGAAATAACAATAATAATCATGGTATAACTCATATCACAATGAAGAATTCGAACTAGTTAAAATGGAAAGTTTTGTAAACTAGTACGAAATCCTTCAAGTAAGGAATAACACAAGATTATTTTTCATAAAATATGAAAATCACATGATAATCACCACTCTAATCTATAAAGCATAATTTTGACTCATGAAAACAAAACATGAGCAAGGTAATAAATATGAGTGTACAAGTAAAATGTGAAGATCACCATTATGAAAATATTCAATTAAGTTCGATTATTCTTTTAAACATAAATCCATCAAAAAATATAACAACTACTTAATCTTCAATGGTATATGTATGTCTAGTATAAATTAAGATATACATACATATCCAAAACTCAACGAGTCCACAAAAGTATATGCATGAGGGCACGTGGCTTAAAAAGGATGTATATGTATAAGAATAGTTTGAACTAGATAGACATATACATGAAGTTAAATATAAACATGTAAACATGAATAACATGAAAAACTAAATTTTCATCAACAAATTTCATTTCAAGGTATATGTATGAATAGTCAACACACTAAGTATACATACATATCCCTAAACACACTTTGAGTCCATAATAGATATTTGCATGAAAGGCAAATGACTCAAGGATTATACATGTATATCTTAATGTTTTGGCAATATAAACATATACATGAAATTAAAACTTATATAAATCCAATAAAGTGAATACAAGTCTAAAATGTATCAATCATCAAAACTAGACTATACTAGCACATCTAATGAGAACAAATAAGCATTCAACCCAATCATATATATAGATTTATTTGTCTCCTACTATATGTATAAGTATATAACTAGTCTTAATGAAAACTAACACTTAAGCAAGTAATCAAATCATTAAGTATCAAAAACGATCATAAATCACATTTTTAGTAAGTACAAAATACGAAAAGTCATTTTTCATTTAAACAATAGACTTCTAGGTATATGTATGATTTGTCCAATCCTAAAAATACACATACATATCCCAATTATGAAAGAGTCTAATAAGATGTTTGCATGTAAGCAAAAGACTCACGGGTATACATGTATATTTATTAGGTTTGAATAAAAATACATATACATGAAGCAAAATATGAAAAATAGGTATGAAAGAATCATCAAAACTAACTTATACATGTGCATATAGTGAATACAAGTGAGCATGAAGTTCAAACATATAAGAATCAATTGTAATTCACTATGTGTACATGTAAAATGTGAGTTTTGATAAAGTCTACATTTAAATAAGTTATTACCACAAGAGACATCTAAACAATATAAAAGAACATCATGATAAAACTAAAACATGATTACTATGTAAATTCACATGTATTAGATTCATGATGTACATTATAGCTAAACAAGAGATGAGAACACTAAATATGAGTTCATATAAGCATATGTGTCTCAAATACTATACATGTATGTCAAGGATCTAATAAACATGGCATGTACATACTAATCCATAGACAATGAAACATGCTATAAATCAAATGATATGAACATGTAATCAATAAACAATAAAACATGTAAATAACAATAAGGAGTTAGGAATCGTTACCATAACCTAGAAGGCAACTCTCCTAGTCTCCAAAGCATGGTGGTCTTCTCCACCTATACTTCCCTTGAAAGTGATGTATCCAATTGATCTTCTTTAGGCACGGAACGCATCCACTCCAAGGTGTCATCACTCTCACGTCATGTGAGAGCCCACACCTACATCAAAAATTTGAGGGGTGGTCTTTGGTACTCATACTCTTTTGGGTCCATGGGGGTTAGTCTCATTTCTAACCCAAACAAACTTCTTTGCTAAATTGTCAATATTTAATCTATCAAAACAAAATTTAGCAAGGTGGCCCCTACGTCCACAATGTGTACAAGTGTACACATGAGCATACGTGTGATGGTGTCCGTGAGGAGCATGTGTATGCCGTGGAGGGTGTGTATGAAAAGATGGAACTTGTTTCTTTCGAACCAAGGATTCCAAGCGTGTATGGTTCATGGCACATTGGCTCAAAGTGGAGCCCAAACAATCTACACTCTTCTTTAATAAACAAATTTCATCATTGATCCTAGAAGAAGAGGTACATGCATTAGGTAGACTAGATGATGAGGCTACACTAGCATGGCAAGCATGAGCATCAATCTTATGTTGCAAAATAATGTTTTTCTCTAGACAAACATTTAAATCATTTGAAATAGAAATTATTTTGTTTTTCAAAGCAACATTCTCTTTTAAAATAAAATCTACTTTTGAAGTCAAATTTTCATTTTTCTTCAAAAGAACATGGCAATCATCTTTATTTTTCAAAAAGTTATTTTCTTTTAGAGCAAGGTCTAATTGAGATCTCAATGAATCCCTTTCATTATAGACCTCAACCTTCTCTTGCAAAACACAATCAAGTCTAGAATGCAAACTTTTATTTTCTTTTTCAATATCTAGACTTTTCTTCTTCAAAATCTTATATTTTTCAATAAGTTTTTCACAAACAATAGAAAGCTTTTCATTCAATGTATGAGCATCAAAATTATCATCACATGAAGAACTAGAGCAATCATCACTATCTAAGTGGGTTTCCGATTGTACCTCAAGGGAGTCATTCCCTTGGACCATGAAGCATTGTGACTCGGATTCTCCACTAGATTCCTCTTCATATTGACTTGGCACTTGAAGCTCGGAGGTGGTGGTTGTGGTTGACAATAGATTCCAAACTGCAAAAGCGGAATCAATATTAGAAACACGCATAAGATAATCTTTAGAAAGTGTGCTTCTAATAGCCTCAAGGGCTTGTGCATTGGCCACTATATGATCACCATTACCAAGATAGCATTTCTTGGTAGCGGCAAGATAAGCATGTATGCCTAGGGTTTTAAGTACATGGACATCCTAAGCTTCCATACCACAAGGTTGGAAGGATCATAGCTAGGTGGAGTCATGAAGTCCATGGTAAACTAAATGTGTGCAAACAAACAAATGCAAATGTAGATTAGCAAGCAAATGGATCTCTCCTAGGATGTTAAGCCTAATATCAGGAGCACTGGCTCTGATACCAATTGAAAGTACACCTAGAGGGGGGGTGAATAGGTGTAAGTGCTAATCTAGAACAAAATGTAAACTAAATGCTCTAAATGCGGAAGCTAATGCAAATATTGCAATCTCACTAAATACAATACAACAAGTGTAGCCGAATTCCCTTTGCAGGGCTCTGGACTAACTCCTCTTGATTCCCCTTGAAATGGGTTGAGGTGCTATGTGAAGCTCTTGTTGGATGAGTATAAGTGTTGCACACACACAAGCAAGCCAAGCATGCACAAGATATATCAATAGGAATTATGCAAGGCAACACAAGCAATATGAATGAATGCAAGCAATATATAAATGATATGAATCTTCTGATTGAAGATGCTTTGCAATGAATGAAATGAAGCTTGCACAAAGTAAAGAGAGAGTTGAGAGAAATTGGATCAAACGCAAACACACAAATATGTTTCGAGGTTCGAGCACCTTGCTCTACATCCCCGCCTACACCACCGTGTAGGATTTTCCCAATCCACTATAGGAGTACCAAACTCCTCTCTCAACCTTACAAAGCCACCGAGGCTATACAACCACAATCCACCTCTACCGAAGAGGGATACGGCCCGTAGCCAACAACCAACACAATCACCTCTACCTAAGAGGGATCCAAATACCACTCCGATCACCTCTACCAAAGAGGGATGCACAAGAACCAAGGAGGGTTACAACAAAGAGGTTTACAACAAACAACCTCAAACACTTCTCTTTTTCTCTCTTTTCCACAAAACAAATAATCCTAATAGATTAGGATAGTATGATAGCTCAAGTGTGGAAACAAGGTGTTTTTGGAAACAAGTAACAAAGAAAAACTACTTGGGAAATCTCTTGTATATGACAGAAATAAAAGATCAAATCAAAATCTCAAACCTAGTTCTCTTTGATTTTCCAAAAACCCAAAATAATAAAGATGAAATCTTTTTAGCACAAAAACTATTTTCAAAAACTTGTTTAAACACTAGAGAAACACTGAAATTTTTCCTCTTGAAAACCTTGGCCAAAATCCCAAAGGAATGGGGTTTATATAGGCCAAAACAGAAACTAGCCGTTAGAGCTGAGCTGGCAGCTCTGACAGGCATCGGTCGACCGGCCCGGTCGACCGCCAACGGTCGGAAATGTGACCGTTGGGCAACTACGGTCGACCGGCCCGGTCGACCGAAACAAACTGAGAGCAGATCTCTCATCCCGGTCGACCGACCCGGTCGACCGAACAGACCCGAGAGCAAAGCTGCTCTCTGTCGGTCGACCGTTCGGTCGACCGACCCACTGGGCTGCAGACGTGCACAGGTCTGTGCACGTCGGTCGACCGAATCGGTCGACCGGCCTTTGGTGCGGTCGACCGAGTCGGTCGACCGACAAAGCCTGTCAGCCTAAAACTGGGTCAGAAAAACATGTTAAAATATTTTTGAAAAATCTTTTTATGACTTGAACAAATTCCCAAAAATGTTTTTACCATATTGCATTGATATATAAACATGTGATAAATATTTTAACTCAAATATCAAGCATATGAAACAAAAATGGTTTCTTATCATTTTTACCAAAAATCAACTCTTGTATTTTTATCAAACTTTGATTTTCCAAACATGAATAGAAATGTCAAACTAAGTTTGTCTTGAAAGTTTAAGCATGTAAGTATAGGTAGAAAACATCTACTATACATATAAAACATGAAAACTTGTTTTGATCAAACCATTCATGAAACCACATATCCAAAACATAAAACGTGTGTGTTTGTGCACTTGAGCATATCAACTAAACTAAGCTTTACAAATGGATCTAAAACTCACTATCTAAACTAGGATACCTAAGTCTTCCTTGAGGAACTCCATCTTCAAGTAGACTTGCTCCCAAACGCAATCCACCGAGTGCAAAGGTATGATCTTTAAGCTTTGACACCGGAATCACCATGATAAGCTTCCAAACATCTCTTGTTGAAGCTATCACCAAAACTAATATCCTGCTAATGATCTGAAACTTAGAAACATAAGAATATTAGTAACATAACTACATGAGTGAGTCATCATCAAAACTAGAGTGGAAGGCCTTTGGGCCAACAATCTCCCCCTTTTTGATGATGACAAAACTCATGGAGTTATATATGCATGGATTAAAGTTAAGTTTCAAAGAAGCTCCCCCTTAACTCATGCATAAACAAATAAATAATAATATGCAATGCATGACAGTGCATATAAACACATATAAACAATATTAAATAATATAAACATGTTATAGCTCTAGATACCAAAGAAGTAAAACAAACTCTAAGCTCTAGATACCAATAACATAAACAACACTTTCTTATTAAAACAAATACATGCATATTATAAAAATACCAAATTCTTCTCCCCTTTTTGTCAATCATCAACAAAGGGGTAAATACATAAAACAAATTTTCTCCCCCTTTTTGTCAAAAACAAAAAGATCAAGAAGGGGTAATCAAAAACATTCTAAACAATACAAAATTTTCTCCCCCTTTTTATTCTAAACTAAGAATCAATAAAGGGTTAAACATTAAAACATTGATACCAATTAAAAATATGTCAAAGAAGTGCATCGAGATATCAATAGAAATTCAACATGGATCAACAAATAGTATATGAGATAGACATTCATGAAGAGGAAGACGTTAAGTTAACTTCCCTACATATATGAATTACATGAAGAAGGGAAGACACGCCCTAATTCACATAACACAAAATACGTAATGCATAAAAAGAGATGTGAAGCTCCCTTTACACACGTGTATCTCATAAAGAAGAGTTGTCAAGCTTCTCAATATAGGATACACACAACATGAATCTATACACATATAGGCAATACAAATTAAAACATCTTGATACCAATTGATAAGCAAATAAATAGCATACCAATGATAACTAAACAATTATGATACCAAAAGTAAATGTTTTTCATTTTGAGCATATGAAAGTCTTTTTCATTAAAAATTCATTTTTAAGGTCATAAAGTGTGGGAGTGGGAATCAAATAGAAAGGTATGGAATGCATGTTTTCTCCCCCTTTATGAGATACCAATTGAAACGATGCATAGACTTGAAATAAGATACCAATTGAAAAATACATCAATTGAGATAAAGTTAAAACTCAAGTTCTAGCATAAACAAGATTTGTGAAATCTTATATCTTAAGCACAAATCAAAAACATGTATATGTGTATGAATTAGAATGAGTACCAATCACCAATAGATGATACCAATGGAAAATCATACATACACAATTAACAATTATGAGTATACAAAAGGATCAAATTGATACCAATTGAAAGAGTTCAATGATACCAATTGAAATAACAATAATAATCATGGTATAACTCATATCACAATGAAGAATTCGAACTAGTTAAAATGGAAAGTTTTGTAAACTAGTACGAAATCCTTCAAGCAAGGAATATCACAAGATTATTTTTCATAAAATATGAAAATCACATGATAATCACCACTCTAATCTATAAAGCATAATTTTGACTCATGAAAACAAAACATGAGCAAGGTAATAAATATGAGTGTACAAGTAAAATGTGAAGATCACCATTATGAAAATATTCAATTAAGTTCGATTATTCCTTTAAACATAAATCCATCAAAAAAATATAACAACTACTTAATCTTCAATGGTATATGTATGTCTAGTATAAATTAAGATATACATACATATCCAAAACTCAACGAGTCCACAAAAGTATATGCATGAGGGCACGTGGCTTAAAAAGGATGTATATGTATAAGAATAGTTTGAACTAGATAGACATATACATGAAGTTAAATATAAACATGTAAACATGAATAACATGAAAAACTAAATTTTCATCAACAAATTTCATTTCAAGGTATATGTATGAATAGTCAACACACTAAGTATACATACATATCCCTAAACACACTTTGAGTCCATAATAGATATTTGCATGAAAGGCAAATGACTCAAGGATTATACATGTATATCTTAATGTTTTGGCAATATAAACATATACATGAAATTAAAACTTATATAAATCCAATAAAGTGAATACAAGTCTAAAATGTATGAATCATCAAAACTAGACTATACTAGCACATCTAATGAGAACAAATAAGCATTCAACCCAATCATATATATAGATTTATTTGTCTCCCACTATATGTATAAGTATATAACTAGTCTTAATGAAAACTAACACTTAAGCAAGTAATCAAATCATTAAGTATCAAAAACGATCATAAATCACATTTTTAGTAAGTACAAAATACGAAAAGTCATTTTTCATTTAAACAATAGACTTCTAGGTATATGTATGATTTGTCCAATCCTAAAAATACACATACATATCCCAATTATGAAAGAGTCTAATAAGATGTTTGCATGTAAGCAAAAGACTCACGGGTATACATGTATATTTATTAGGTTTGAATAAAAATACATATACATGAAGCAAAATATGAAAAATAGGTATGAAAGAATCATCAAAACTAACTTATACATGTGCATATAGTGAATACAAGTGAGCATGAAGTTCAAACATATAAGAATCAATTGTAATTCACTATGTGTACATGTAAAATGTGAGTTTTGATAAAGTCTACATTTAAATAAGTTATTACCACAAGAGACATCTAAACAATATAAAAGAACATCATGATAAAACTAAAACATGATTACTATGTAAATTCACATGTATTAGATTCATGATGTACATTATAACTAAACAAGAGATGAGAACACTAAATATGAGTTCATATAAGCATATGTGTCTCAAATACTATACATGTATGTCAAGGATCTAATAAACATGGCATGTACATACTAATCCATAGACAATGAAACATGCTATAAATCAAATGATATGAACATGTAATCAATAAACAATAAAACATGTAAATAACAATAAGGAGTTAGGAATCGTTACCATAACCTAGAAGGCAACTCTCCTAGTCTCCAAAGTATGGTGGTCTTCTCCACCTATACTTCCCTTGAAAGTGATGCATCCAATTGATCTTCTTTAGGCACGGAACGCATCCACTCCAAGGTGTCATCACTCTCACGTCATGTGAGAGCCCACACCTATATCAAAAATTTGAGGGGTGGTCTTTGGTACCCATACTCTTTTGGGTCCATGGGGGTTAGTCTCATTTCTAACCCAAACAAACTTCTTTGCTAAATTGTCAATATTTAATCTATCAAAACAAAATTTAGCAAGGTGGCCCCTACGTCCACAATGTGTACAAGTGTACACATGAGCATACGTGTGATGGTGTCCGTGAGGAGCATGTGTATGCCGTGGAGGGTGTGCATGAAAAGATGGAACTTTTTTCTTTCGAACCAAGGATTCCAAGCGTGTATGGTTCATGGCACATTGGCTCAAAGTGGAGCCCAAACAATCTACACTCTTCTTTAATAAACAAATTTCATCATTGATCCTAGAAGAAGAGGTACATGCATTAGGTAGACTAGATGATGAGGCTACACTAGCATGGCAAGCATGAGCATCAATCTTATGTTGCAAAATAATGTTTTTCTCTAGACAAACATTTAAATCATTTGAAATAGAAATTATTTTGTTTTTCAAAGCAACATTCTCTTTTAAAATAAAATCTACTTTTGAAGTCAAATTTTCATTTTTCTTCAAAAGAACATGGCAATCATCTTTATTTTTCAAAAAGTTATTTTCTTTTAGAGCAAGGTCTAATTGAGATCTCAATGAATCCCTTTCATTATAGACCTCAACCTTTTCTTGCAAAACACAATCAAGTCTAGAATGCAAACTTTTATTTTCTTTTTCAATATCTAGACTTTTCTTCTTCAAAATCTTATATTTTTCAATAAGTTTTCACAAACAATATAAAGCTCTTCATTCAATGTATGAGCATCAAAATTATCATCACATGAAGAACTAGAGCAATCATCACTATCTAAGTGGGTTTCCGATTGTACCTCAAGGGAGTCATTCCCTTGGACCATGAAGCATTGTGACTCGGATTCTCCACTAGATTCCTCTTCATATTGACTTGGCACTTGAAGCTCGGAGGTGGTGGTTGTGGTTGACAATAGATTCCAAACTGCAAAAGCGGAATCAATATTAGAAACACGCATAAGATAATCTTTAGAAAGTGTGCTTCTAATAGCCTCAAGGGCTTGTGCATTGGCCCCTATATGATCACCATTACCAAGATAGCATTTCTTGGTAGCGGCAAGATAAGCATGTATGCCTAGGGTTTTTAAGTACATGGACATCCTAAGCTTCCATATCACAAGGTTGGAAGGATCATAGCTAGGTGGAGTCATGAAGTCCATGGTAAACTAAATGTGTGCAAACAAACAAATGCAAATGTAGATTAGCAAGCAAATGGATCTCTCCTAGGATGTTAAGCCTAATATCAGGAGCACTGGCTCTGATACCATTGAAAGTACACCTAGAGGGGGGGTGAATAGGTGTAAGTGCTAATCTAGAACAAAATGTAAACTAAATGCTCTAAATGCGGAAGCTAATGCAAATATTGCAATCTCACTAAATACAATACAACAAGTGTAGCTGAATTCCCTTTGCAGGGCTCTGGACTAACTCCTCTTGATTCCCCTTGAAATGGGTTGAGGTGCTATGTGAAGCTCTTGTTGGATGAGTATAAGTGTTGCACACACACAAGCAAGCCAAGCATGCACAAGATATATCAATAGGAATTATGCAAGGCAACACAAGCAATATGAATGAATGCAAGCAATATATAAATGATATGAATCTTCTGATTGAAGATGCTTTGCAATGAATGAAATGAAGCTTGCACAAAGTAAAGAGAGAGTTGAGAGAAATTGGATCAAACGCAAACACACAAATATGTTTCGAGGTTCGAGCACCTTGCTCTACATCCCCGCCTACACCACCGTGTAGGATTTTCCCAATCCACTATAGGAGTACCAAACTCCTCTCTCAACCTTACAAAGCCACCGAGGCTATACAACCACAATCCACCTCTACCGAAGAGGGATACGGACCGTAGCCAACAACCAACACAATCACCTCTACCTAAGAGGGATCCAAATACCACTCCGATCACCTCTACCAAAGAGGGATGCACAAGAACCAAGGAGGGTTACAACAAAGAGGTTTACAACAAACAACCTCAAACACTTCTCTTTTTCTCTCTTTTCCACAAAACAAATAATCCTAATAGATTAGGATAGTATGATAGCTCAAGTGTGGAAACAAGGTATTTTTGGAAACAAGCAACAAAGAAAAACTACTTGGGAAATCTCTTGTATTTGACAGAAATAAAAGATCAAATCAAAATCCCAAAACCTAGTTCTCTTTGATTTCCCAAAAACCCAAAATAATAAAGATGAAATCTTTTTAGCACAAAAACTATTTTCAAAAACTTGTTTAAACACTAGAGAAACACTGAAATTTTTCCTCTTGAAAACCTTGGCCAAAATCCCAAAGGAATGGGGTTTATATAGGCCAAAACAGAAACTAGCCGTTAGAGCTGAGCTGGCAGCTCTGACAGGCATCGGTCGACCGCCAACGGTCGGAAATGTGACCGTTGGGCAACTGCGGTCGACCGGCCCGGTCGACCGAAACAAACTGAGAGCAGATCTCTCATCCCGGTCGACCGACCCGGTCGACCGAACAGACCCGAGAGCAAAGCTGCTCTCTGTCGGTCGACCGTTCGGTCGACCGACCCACTGGGCTGCAGACGTGCACAGGTCTGTGCACGTCGGTCGACCGAATCGGTCGACCGGCCTTTGGTGCGGTCGACCGAGTCGGTCGACCGACAAAGCCTGTCAGCCTAAAACTGGGTCAGAAAAACATGTTAAAATATTTTTGAAAAATCTTTTTATGACTTGAACAAATTCCCAAAAATGTTTTTACCATATTGCATTGATATATAAACATGTGATAAATATTTTAACTCAAATATCAAGCATATGAAACAAAAATGGTTTCTTATCATTTTTACCAAAAATCAACTCTTGTATTTTTATCAAACTTTGATTTTTCCAAACATGAATAGAAATGTCAAAATAAGTTTGTCTTGAAAGTTTAAGCATGTAAGTATAGGTAGAAAACATCTACTATACATATAAAACATGAAAACTTGTTTTGATCAAACTATTCATGAAACCACATATCCAAAACATAAAACGTGTGTGTTTGTGCACTTGAGCATATCAACTAAACTAAGCTTTACAAATGGATCTAAAACTCACTATCTAAATTAGGATACCTAAGTCTTCCTTGAGGAACTCCATCTTCAAGTAGACTTGCTCCCAAACGCAATCCACCGAGTGCAAAGGTATGATCTTTAAGCTTTGACACCGGAATCACCATGATAAGCTTCCAAACATCTCTTGTTGAAGCTATCACCAAAACTAATATCCTGCTAATGATCTGAAACTTAGAAACATAAGAATATTAGTAACATAACTACATGAGTGAGTCATCATCAAAACTAGAGTGGAAGGCCTTTGGGCCAACAGAATAGTTTGATCGAAACAAGTTTACATAGTTTATATGTATAGTAGATATATTCTTTCTATACATGCATGCTTAAACTTCTTAAACAAACTTATTTGACTTTCCTATTCATGTATTGAAAAAGTCAAATTTGATAAAATACAAGTTTTGGTTTTTGGTAAAAATGATAAGACACAAAAATAGTCTAACTTGCTTGATATTTGAGCTAAACTTTTTATCACATGTTTATATATCAATGCAAAATGATAAAACTATTTTTGGGTATTTTTACAAAGACTTAAAAGATTTTTAGAAATATTCTTTACATGTGTTTCTGTTCCAGAACAGTGGCTGACAGGCCAGGTCGGCCGACCGCACGGGTCGATCGCACCAAGGGCCGGTCGACCGCACGGTCGACCGACGTGCACAGAGCTGTGCACGTCTGGCAGCCCAGTGGGCCGGTCGACCGGGCGGTCGACCGTTATTGAGAGCAGTGCTCTCTGTTCTTTTCGGTCGACCGTGCGGTCGACCGGATTGCCCCAACGGTCAGAAATATGACCGTTGGCGGTCGACCGCTAGCCTGTCAAGCTGCCAGATCAGCCTAACGGCTAGTTTCAGGGTTGGCCTATATAAACCCCATTTCTTTGAGATTTTGGCTAAGGTTTTTAAGAAGAAAAATATACAGTTTCTCCTGAGTTTAAAAGAAGTTTTCAAAGTGTTTTAGAGCTCAAAAGATTTCATCCTTGTTTTGTTTTAGAGTTTTTGAAAAATTAAAGAAAATAGAATTTTGGGAGATTTGGTTTGTTCTTCACTTATATCTTTTACCAAGAGTTTTCCCAAGTATTTTTCTTTGAGTTTTGTTTTCAGAACTCTAGTTTTTTCACACTTGAGCTATCACCTATCCTATTCTATTAGGATCATTTGTTTGTGGGAAAAGAGAAGTGTTTGAGGTTAAGCCTCCAAGATTGTAAACCCTCCTTTTATTTGTGTATCCCTCTTTGGTAGAGGTTGATCGGAGTGATATTGGTTTGGATCCCTCTTCGGTAGAGGTGATTGTATTTGTTGTATTGGCTACGGGCCTTATCCCTCTTCGGTAGAGGTGGATTGTGGCTGTATTGCCTCGGTGGCATTGTAAGGTTGAGAGAGGAGTTCAGTACTCCTTTAGTGGATTAGAAATCCTTCTCGGTGAAGGCGGGGACGTAGAGCTAGGGGCTCGAACCTCGGAACATATCATTGTGTTTGCGTTTGATCCATTGTCTCTCTAACTCTCTCTCTCTCTTGTTTATTTTGTGCATTGCATTATTCATATTGCCATATCATTCATATCATATATTGCTTGTGTTTGTGCCTTGCATATTTCATATTGCTATATCTCTTATATGCTTGGTTGTTTGTGTGTGCCTCACTTGTACTTAACCACAAGAGCTTCATATAGCACCTCAGCCCATATCTAGGGGAATCAAGAGGAGTTAGTCCAGAGCCCTTCACGGGGAATTCGGCTACACTTGTGTGTTGTATTAAGTGTGTTGCAAAATAGTTTTTAGCTTCCGCATTTAGCGCATTTAGTTATAGATTAGCACTATCACCTATTCACACCCCCTCTAGGTGTTTTCAGAGGTGCTTCAAGGAAAACTGCAACGAGTCTAAAGAGTTGCAGAACGGCTACAAAAAGGGTGCATTCAGATGAGATTCGAGATAACCCAAGGCATGACGGTGAATCTGCCAAAGGCCCCGGGGAGAGGGAGCAAGGTAAAGGCTTCACAAGATGGTTACAACCAAGAAAAGAATTAAGATAGCAATCCAAAATCTCAAGTTATTTTGTTAAAGGCTTGAAAAGCAAGTCAAGGTAGAGATTGTTAGGATTTTGCCTTGTTTTTCAAGAGGAGATGATGATCCAAGAAAATTCAATTGAGTTAGAGAAGACGATAACTTGAAGTAGAAGAAGCAAATCAAGGTGAGTTTCCTCTTAACGCAATTACGAGTTTCCTTTTCAGTAGGAGTATGAAAAGGATTCAATTCCTATTCAATGAAGATTTGTTTCTAAAGATTAAAGGGTCTAGAATCCTTCTAGGTCAAGGAGATTAGCTCCTAATAGGATTGATCAAGATTCTTTAAGTATCCAATGACCAAGAACATCTCATAATCCAAATAGTATTGTAAATTCTTATAAATAAAAGTTGTAACCCAGCATTTTAAATTGGAGCAGAATAGGAGAATAAAGTTGTGCTGAACAATAATGCAAGACCCTAAAAAGCCAAGAAGACCCTAAAAAGCCAAGAAAGAGAGGAGAAAGGTGAACGTGTATAAAGAGAAAGTATACTCTTATAATCTAGACGTAGATTCAAGGAAAAGGTGAATACCCTTGTGTCATCTAGAGGAAGGTTAGATCTTTTTGTATCAACTTTATTAATAAAGCTCTCTTAAGTTCTCTCCCCGTGGATGTGGGCCAAGTTTGGCTAACTACGTTAAATTGTGTGTTCTTGTTATATCTTTTTATATTCATCTTGTGTGCTCGAGGTAATCGATCTTATGGCGTGCTTGAGGTCGTCGATGGAGATCTCTGTATATCCTAACTATTGGTATCACAGTAAGTATGGTATCCTGGGTGATGCACGCAACAGTTGGTATCCAAGCATTTCAATTTCGTCACAACGCGACTAAAGTCATAATTTATAACAATTGAAAAAGTGTTTTATTGACCACTGCGAGCTTAATCACATTCCTAAAAATTATAATATCTGCGTATAAAAATTAATAAACAAGTATTCAAACAATTTTAGGACTGCGACTATGATCGTATTGTCACTAAATAAAGGTTAAAAATTGTTGATGATGACAGCGGCCAAGGTCACATTCTTCATATGAATCTTGTGATTGCGATGCAGGTCGTAAGTCTCAATATAAGCTCAATAAATTTTTCAGAGAGGACTGTAAACAACAATGATATAAATAATACATAAATCTTAAAAAAAATTAACTTCTTCAGCATTCAAAGTTCTCTCTCTTACTGCATTTGTTTCGTTCATTGATGATGTTGCACTTGAAGAGACCTGATTCATATTCAGTTGGAGAGAAAGTGGGCGGGGTTGACGACGAGATGGGATGGCGGATATGAATTATGATTGGGGCTCGACATCAAAAATGAGAGGGTGAGAGAGATTTGATACAGGGAGATAACCGATAGAGATGGAGAGATCTGATAAATGAAAACTACGATCGAGGATGTCTGCGAACTCAAAATAAAGATCTAATCTCGCTTTTCGAAGATCGAGGTTGTCTGTAAATTCAAAATTCAGATCTACGCGCACGCGAGACTCCTAGAGGGAGAAAAAAATGATAGAGAAAATAATGATAGAGAATACAAACCTAATCTTAAAATAAACTGTCATTTTTTAAATGCAGGGTCTTTTAGTAATTTATGTTTTTTTTCCAAAAGCGGGATCTTTATGAAGATTACCCAGTTTTGTGGCATAGATTGTGCCACGTCACCACCGGCTGGGAGTCTCTCTCAGCTGGCTGAGGCATATATATATATATATATATATATATATATATAATATATATATATATATATATATATATATATATATATATATGGGGTTACTGTACCTCAGCTGACGGCTGAGAGAGTTTCTCAGCTGACGGTGACGTGGCTGAATATATACCACATATAGGTCGCAAGAGTGTAGGCGCAAAAAAAAATTAAAAAATCCCTCTAAACAATCGTGAATCAAATTGACAAAAATACCCATTTTTTACTTCTAAACTGGCATAAACTCATCCACAAACAAAATTTACCTAAAGAATTTTCAGTTGAATATATCTACAGTTATAAAATTCGTAATTCTACTACATCGAAAATATAATAGAAAAAAATTTGGATCAAGATAATGTGAAATAAACAGCAGCATTGAAAAGTAAAAAAACATGTTTGAAACATAAAAAAACATGATATCCTTCAGCACTCCGACGATAGACGCTGTCTTTTTTCACATGCCTTCTGTAACAGAATTCTCACCGTTTTACAAATTTCGCGATCATAATCGCAGTCATAGTATAATAAAACTTTCGAATACTGCGACCATGGTCACAGACATAATATAATATAACTTTCAATTTTATATGACGACAGCGACACTAGTCACAGTCATAGTATAACAAAACTTTCTATCACTACGACCATGGTCGAAGACTTAATATAATATAACTTTCAATTTTATATCACGTCTGCGACCCTAGTCGCATTCCTTATTCGCATATAAATAACAGACGAAACATGCTATCGTCCAGCACTGCGACCTCCTTCAGCACTGCGACCAAAGTCGCAATCTTTTTTCGCATGTCTTATGTAACAGATTTTTTATAATTTTACAAAGTAGATTAGCCATGCGACCCTGAGATCAGTTCGCGTATATCACATCTTATAAAATACTATATTAATTACACTGAATTAAATGAAGTAATTAATATTCTATCACCGTGATACAACAACAGTCTCGAAAAAAGAGATGCACTAATATTAATCTCGATAAAGGAAAGATGTGCACCATACGTAATCTAAAGATATAGGAAAAACATTCTATAAAAAGTTAATTTGTACTTCACGTAGTAAAACTCTGGACAAAAAGGAACTCTTCGGATTCTCCCGCCATAACTCTTCAATTAAATATTTAATTTTTTTTACCACTTCTTCCAATACTCAACCGTCACCTATAACAATTATTATTACTATTTATGTTCTTTCACATTATTGACCTTTATATTAGGGGTGAGTATCGGTCGGTTCGGTTTTTGCTAATTTTTGCAAAACCGAACCAAACCAATTAGACTTAGCAAGCGAACCGAACCGAACCGACTCAGTTCGGTTCGGTTTTTCGGTTTTTTCGGTTAGGCCAATATTTTTCCATTATTTCTTACATTTTTTAATCACCATTATATTATCATCCTTTAATATTCTAATCTCAAATATTCAATACCCAAATTAAAATAAGAAAAAGACTCTAACCTTAATGTGAATTAAAAATTTTATATTCTAAAACTTTTACGCTATATTTGGGCTCTTATATCAAAACTCACATAATTATTACTAACTTTTAATGGCAAGAATGAAAAAAAAGAACTATATTAATATAAATATTATTCTTAATTGTGATGGTGTACTTAACATAACTTTCACATATTCAACATAAAAAAGATGGTATTGCTAGAAGTAATGAGATAAGTTTTCACCAGTTTTTGTTATGAACTATATGATTCACTAAATTGAATTTGAGTGGGGTGATACATATGGTAAGAGATTCGGTTCGGTTCGGTCGAGTTCGGTTTTTGAAACACAAAACCGAAACCGAACCGAACTAGAGCGTTCGGTTCGGTTCGGGTTCGGGTTTCGATTTTTGGTCGGTTATTTCGGTTATAACCGAACTCTGCTCACCCCTACATTATATAGTGCTTGTAACTAGTACATTATCTCATATCTAAAAAACTATATTTTTGCTCTTCCTTTTCAATTTGATTTCAAAAACTTCCAGAAAATAATTCATTCTTGAATCATGTCTTCCCCATCTTCTTCCTCTGAACACTCAAATTGCAACTTCAATCATTCCCCACTGGTCCTCTTTCTTCAGGGTATTCTAGTGAATCTGATACCAGTCTGGATTTCACTCCTTTTGACTATCTCACTACATCAAATAATATTTTAACTGATCCTCCTCTTCATGAGGATGATGAAGTTTTCATGTGGGTTAGTGAGGAGGAAATTATTCCTCTGCCACTTGACAGAGACATGCTTGATGAAAGCATGTCCTCTGATGCTGGAGGCTCGCTTTCTCGCAACGGATCGGACGAAGAGCTTGATAGAGACGATCCATTCTGGGAGTTTATCGATGAACCAAAAAACCCTCAAAAACAGGAAGATGATGAGGAAATAAGTGATGAACAGGAAGACGAGGAGAATGAAGACGACGAATCTGCTTATGATGGTGATGACGACGACGATTAGGATTTCCTGATCTTCTGATATTCAACGTTATTTTGTCTTCTATTAACAGCTTTTAATGCTCTTTTTTGTAAGGTCTCTTTCTGACCATATTATGTTATAAATAAAATTTACTTCTATCTGTAAAATAATCTTTCATATTTTTAAAATACATATAAAGTATGCCGTATAGTTATTATTTCTGCATCTTATCTGCGATAATGGTCGCAGTACTCTTATAATAATTACATATGAAACTGCGATCACGGTCGCTGTCCAGTCATAAACAGTTTGATCGTTTTGCATTCAATAAAGTTATAAACAGCTACCATGGTCGCACTCTAAAATTAAACTATATAAACAGATAATACTGCGAACATGATCGCAATCCTCTCAAATCAGTATATTTCACTGTATATTTCACTGTATATCACAAATTAGAAAACTGCGACTGCTGTTCTTAAACACTGCGACCATAGTCGCAGTCCTACTTCGCATGCAATAAGTAAAAAAAATTCGTAGTTTATAGGCGGCTGAGACAACAGTTACAGTGAAGAGCAAACATATAAAACCATACATAAACTGCGACTATAGTATCAGTCCTTAGTCACCGTTATTACATTTAACTTAGCAAAAAAATCATCCAAAAAAATGCTGTCGTGAGTACTGCGACCATAGTCGCAGTCCTTGATCGCATGCTATATGTAAAAAACAATTTAATAGTTCATAGGCGGCTCAGACAACAGTCACAGTGAAGAGCAAATATATAAAATAATACGTAAACTGCGATTATACTATCAGTTATTAGTCACCGTTATTACATTTAACCAAGTAAAAAAAAACGTCCACGACTTGCTCTCGTTAAGCACTGCGATCATAGTCGCAGTCCTTGTCCGAATTCAATATGTAAAAAAATAATAATAATTTATACATTACATGCGAAAAAAAGTAAACTGCGACTATATTAAAAATCAGTAAATTTCAAATCAGATAACAAAAAAATTAATAAAGAAGCATTCAAATTAGTTTCGTGATTTGATAAAAATTGGTGGCAGTTTGGCCGCAGTTATAAAAGATAATTGTGACAATATTGACTAACGTCAGAAATATAAAAAAATAATAAACTATACAGATCCACTGTCTTTTACCGCAGGGGTATTTAGTAATTTTAACTGTTTCGATAGGCGGGGCGTCCTTTCTAGTGTGGCTAATAATGTGCCACGTCACCGCAGGCTGAGAGGGTCTCTCAGCCGTCGGCTGATATACATTTTTCTTTATATATATATATATATATATATATATATATATATATATATATATTATATATATATATATATATATATATATATATATATATATATTAATGTGGTAGCAAGTATACTACATGTCCGAGAAAAGGGGAGCGGAGTGGGGCCTTTGCTTTGGTTTGTGGGGGTCTCGGTTTGGAGAAGGATCGGAGAGAGCAATATATCTACCAAACTAATTAGAACAATAATAAATAATAAATAATATCCCATTTCCATTTTTCATTTTCATTACGTTCCACGTTTCACGACGCATAAGTTCATGCGTTAATCATTGCTTTACCACCGCTAATCGAAGTTGCTGACTACTCGTAGACTCACCCTAGTTCCTGGTTTCAGAACCGGCGGTTTCTGGCCCGGGGCGGAACCTTAGAGTCTAGTTTCGGTTCCGAAATTGGGTCCATCCGGTTCCGAAAACATTTGGACTCGGTTTCGGATCCGGATCCAAGACATGGATGGGTACTTTTTTCTACAATTTTTTTTGTAATAGTTAAAAAATAAGAATTAATCTTTATTACTAATTTATTTAAAGAAATATAACAAACTAGTAATAAAAATAAAAAACGAGCTTGAACTTAATTTTTACCATAATTAAGTTGTCTATAACCTCTTGGGGTTTTGAGGAATCAAAGCCCACGTAGTTCTCTTATCTTAGTTCCCGTACTTTACCTCAATCGCTTCCTTCCGTTCCGATGGTCTTCATTTTCATAAAGTCTTCACTTTGTTCCTGTACGATTTCTTATTGTCCTAACGTTGCTTTTGTCCAATCATCAAGACATGCTTGGGATTCAATTGAGTCGGGGGACATACTCGAACGGGTTTGATAAATTCCATTCACAATCAATAATTTTAAAAGCAATTACTCTTTTGGTAAATTTCTCAAAAACTCTAAAAGTAATTACTTTTTTTATAAATTTCATTCACAATCAACCTAATGATAAGTGATTCCCATATAAGAATGTTGTTGCCAGTGATCACTCCATATATCGCTACATATAGATACGCGCCCATCAAAAGTGATAAAAAAATCATGTAATTCTTTCTTTCTTTTTTATAAAACTTATGTAATGTGCGTGTAAGAGTGGTCCTAGGCACTCTAGTTGCTTGAGGATTTAAGGCATTTTTACAATAATTTATAAAACCTAATTTTTCATCGAAATTAAAGACAAGTGTTCAACGGCAATCATTCTAAATCATCTCTACTTCTAAAATCAGAGAAATGAAATAATTGAGGGGTATTGGTAACGTACCTTGATATTTAAGTTTGTATTTTTCTGAGACCGACTTCACAAGGATGCGTCCTCTCCAGATACTTTCGATATGTTCCATAGCCACCGGAAGCGAACCACTTGTAAGTTTTTGAATAATGCTTGCAACTTACACTAACGATCGTGCCCGAATTAATCTTGATTTTCGTAAAATGATGCACGAAAAGATCGGACTTTAATTTTTGGCTAGCAGTAGCGGTATTTTCTTCACCTCTATCGCTGGCTTGGGTTTCAGATTTTTAGGTTGGAATATTGACTTTTGCCTCTTCTTCGGGATGTATTTCTAATTCATCAGTGTTGAGGCAGTAATTCATCTCTGACGATTACAAGAAACTGAAGATATCATTTTCGTCGGCGAATTGATTTTCACCAACTTTTTCCTTACCTTTTGTCGACGAACTTCCACTTGCCATGGAGAATACGAAAATTGGATAGCGCTAGAGATTTTATAAAGAGATTATGGAGAGAAACTATGGAGAGAGATTTTATTAAGAGATTATGGAGGCTTGGAGAGTTGGAGTCTTGGAGTTGGAGAGAGATTTTGTAAAAAATTATGGGGAGAGACTAGAGAGAGAGATATTGTAGAGGGATTTAGATTTTTATGTGGAGAAGAATGAGAGAAATTACATATTTATAGTTTACAAATAATATATAAAATCAAAAAATTTAAAAAAATACCCTCCCCTCTCCAATGGTCCAAAATTGGACCGTTGGAGAGGCCAACGTTCATGGACCGTTGGAGGGAGAAATCCAACTCCCAAAAAAAAATTTAGCCCACAGGCCCAGGCACCAGGCGACCCAGCCAGGCTAGGCCGGTCAGGCGCCTCCCCCCCCCCTCCCCCCCAAAATAAATAAATAAATAAAATAAATAAATAAATAAAGGACGTTCGACCTTTGGGGCGGTTCGAAAGCGGGAACCGTCGGTTGTTCCCGCTTTCGAACCGGGAACCGGCAGTTCTGGATTCTGGATCTCATCAACCGGAACCCGCCCAAGAGTAGGCCGGTTTCGATTCAGTTTGGAACTGGCGAATCGGCCGCCCGGCCCGGTTCTGGTTCCGGTTCCGGCCAACCGGTTCTTGATTCAGTTCGCCAGTTCGAACCGAACCGGGGTCGGGTCTAACTACTCGTGTTACACACAAGTAGAACTGGACAAGAGAGGATGAGGGGAATTGGGGGTGAGGGGAGTCAAAAGGGATTTGATTAGAGTTAAGTCATACCATAAAAGAGAGGATTAGAGTTGATTTAATAAGTAAGGAATTATACTTAGAGGGGAGGGAGAAAAATGAATTAAAAAAAAAAAAAAAAGAGTTATAAAGAAAGAAAGAATGAATGAGATGATTGGGATTGGGGTGTAAGGTGGATAGCAAAAAGACCGACAAAATCCCCATTGGAGTGGGAAAACGTGCGGGTGGGAGGGTTATGCATGGAATAAGGCTGGCAGGGCATCAGATAACATGGAATTTTTGGAGGGATGTTGAGTTTCAATTATAATATTAACAGGTATATAACCCACCAGTGCCACTCTCCACTTCCATTCCTACTAAGCAAGTAGAGACTTTGAGAGCCCATCTCATTTCTCAAAAAGAAGTGAAGCTTTGGCATTGTTTGTATTAGGTGGTATTATTATTATTATTATTATTATTATTATTATTATTATTATTATTATTATTTCTTGAAATCAAATCTAAACGTAAAATTGAGATGAATTTGATAATTGATGATGGATGATGCATCTATCCTTTGGCTTACCCACCATGGACAAACACATGTGCTTGGTTCAGAATATTCACTGATGCTCCCAATAAGGAGAGTTAGGCAGGCACTTGATAGTTGTTTCAATTCTATATATAAATATGAATGAAGATTCCAAAATCCAGACAATTTAATTAATTACTTATAATTAGGATGGCCCAACTTTGATTTGGATAAGCAACTCTACTGTATATAACCGGGCAGCTTTCTCTTTGGATCTCAGTCTATATCATTCTATTATTGCTTGATATTGTATTTCATAGAATAAATTCCTTAAGCTTTAGAGATCAAGCATGACATGTGCATACTCTGTGCATGTTGGTTAGTTAACTAGTAGGTGTTATTAGTCGATTAATACTTAGTGTAGTCGACTAGGCCTAGAAAATAGAGGTTGGGTTCTCGAATTGTGTTACAGTAGTCGACCAATTTATTGGTATAGTCGAGTAATACTTGGTGTTAGTCGACTAATATTTGGCCCTAGTCGACTAATTTTGTGTTTTGACAGTTTTCTTTTTGGGTTCTGTTTCCAATTTGAATTGAATTTCGATTTCTTTGATTCTCTGAGGCAGTGCTGATTGGATTTGTTGAAATTTGGGTTGAACTAAAATCATCCTAAGTCCTATATAAACCCCTTGGGTTGGCCTTTTAAAGATGGTGCCAAGGAAAGTTAAGAGAAATTCAGATTTCCACCATTGAGAGTTGAGAGATAGAATATTTTTGTAACTTTTATATTTTCTTCTCTGTTTTCAGTATAAATTTCTCCCCTCTTCTCCGTGGACGTAGGCACATTCTGAACCATGTTAAATATGGTGTTTTGATTTTTGTGGTGATTAGTTTTGTTTACTTGCTAGTGGTAGATCCACTTCAAAAAAAATTTGCTGTAGAGCCGTTAATTCGATGTCTCTCTGTTGTTTGATCAGTGATAGATCACAACAACATCAGCATGGCATCGATAAAAAGTGATATTTGTGAATCTGGCTGATGAACAAAAAAAATAGTGAAAGATTCACATAAGCCAGTAATACCATGCATGTAGATGAAAAATTATCTTGTTTTCAGCGGAACAAAAAGTAACAACCAAAAAAAAATACCATGCATGTAGATGAAAAATTATCTTGTTTTCAGCGGAACA
The DNA here is from genome assembly GCA_038442645.1 of Agave tequilana. NCBI lineage: Eukaryota > Viridiplantae > Streptophyta > Magnoliopsida > Asparagales > Asparagaceae > Agave > Agave tequilana. The sequence continues at coordinate 168,396 of JAVJIF010003385.1, read as the reverse complement.
AAAAGCAACAACCAAAAAAAAAAAAAGTGAGGCAGATGAATCTAAACCAGCGAATTTCAGACAATAGAGTAGATTTGGAATTGATTTAGACCCATGTGAAACAGAAAAAGAAAAGAAAAAGAAAAAGATGATTAAACTATTTTTAATACAATGTAATTATGTAATTAAAGTTTTTTAAGCCTACTCTTCCCTTTCACCAATTTTAATACAATGTAATTATTCAGTGTCAAGGTCATAGGATGGGTTTGAAGTGCATTGGTGGTCTTCGTGATTTTGTGCCAAATATTTTCTAATGACGTTCGCTTTTTAGTTAATATGAACATTTTTATTATTTGTTCGTTAAGTGATCAGGTTGGATAAAAATGTTTTTCTACTTAAAAGAAGAAAAGAATTTTGCTGCCGAAAAATGAAAAGAAAGTGGTCCGGTTGAGAAAAATAAGGGTGCATACTTTTGTGTGTCTTTAGGATTGGAACCCGGCCTTGCATTCTCCCTCAAAACCAAAGGGTCCGAAGTGAGAGAAATTATTTGGCGGAAAGTAGTCTCTTTTCATACTGATTTTATTTTTCTATTTCATTTTATTTTCAGAATGGAGAAAGTTGTCAAAGAAAAGCTCAAATGGCTTAGAAATTTAGGTCTCTGGAAGTCTTTTTCTTTTACTTTTTTTCCTCCCTAAAGTTTGTCTTCTATTGTTTATTCCTAATATCTTATGAAAGCACCGTTTTCTTTTTCCATCTGATTAGATTATTATATATATTTTTTGAAATCCGTTGTGATGTTCGGGACCCACAACATGCCCAATGAGTGTGACTCCCGACTATATATATATATATATTAAAGCTAAGCTCTCATTCATCCCTCACCGACTGCCTGTGCATCTTCCTTTCTTCTTTCTTTCAAAAGGAATCTAGCTGTGTTTTGTATACCAAAGCCAGAGACAGAGAGAGAGAGAGAGCAAAAAGAGGGGGGGAACTAAAAAGCCTCGTCTAGTCTTCCTCTCCTCTCTCTCTCCCTCTCTCTCTCTCTCTCTCTCTCTCTGATCAGTACCAAGTTACTAACCACAAACCACATTTGAGAGAGGAGATCGGTGGCTCTAACTCTGTGGGATTCTTCCCCCTTTGTCTTGCTTGGAGAGTCAGAGCATTTAATTCATTGAGAAGCTGCTGAAATTAAAACGGTCTGTAGTCTGCTCTAGAGTCAGAAAGGGTGGTTACGGCGACCTCTGACTTGTCTTGTTGCGGCTGTCCTCACTCTTTTACTTCACTGTGCAGGGCCGGCTCCAGGTCCCATCTTCCCCATTAGATCTGTACGGCTTTCAACTTTCTTTTTTGCTCTCTTGCTTCTGCTTTTGCTGCTGTAAAACAAGAAGAAGGAGTACTTGTAATTGTTCAGTAAAGAGAAAATGGCTCTTAAGCAAGGGGAGGAGGCTATTGTGGCAAGCCACAACGAGACCACGGATCAAGAATTGATTGGGAAGGACAAGGAAGGGTTGAAGGGTGAAGAAGATTGTGGCTCCTTCAACATGAAGAGCTTTTTCTGGCATGGTGGTTCAGTCTACGACGCCTGGTTCAGCTGCGCCTCCAATCAAGTAACTATCTTCGGATTCACATTCAGTCTTTGTATATGTGTTTGGTTTTTGAATTTAATGTTATTATTAATTAAAACTGATTTGTGCTCATCCCCCCCAAGGTTGCCCAAGTTCTGTTGACGCTGCCCTACTCGTTCTCGCAGCTGGGGATGGTGTCCGGAATCATACTTCAGCTGTTCTACGGCATCATGGGAAGTTGGACGGCGTACCTCATCAGTGTTCTCTATGTGGAATACCGTAGTAGAAAGGAGAAGGAGAATGTCAGCTTCAAGAATCACGTTATCCAGGTACTCATCTAACTATTACATCTTCTAATTTTCCTTCTTGTTCCTTCCCAACATCTCTCTCTATTTTTTGGATGGAACTTTGACAACATCTCTGTGTGTTGGGTTGCGCAGTGGTTTGAGGTGCTGGATGGGCTTCTGGGGCCTTACTGGAAAGCCATTGGACTCGCCTTCACTGTACCTTCCTCCTCTTTGGATCTGTCATCCAGTTGATTGGTTGTGCCAGGTACTCTGCTCTCCGACTCTCGTGTGTTTTTCACAGATGTTAACCAAAAAGTGAGTGTTGAGAATTCATGCAAGTACAGCAACATATACTATGTCAATGACCGCTGGACAAGAGGACCTGGACTTATATATTCGGAGCGTGCTGCGCAACCACCGTCTTCATCCCTTCCTTCCACAATTACAGAATATGGTCCTTCCTCGGTCTCGGCATGACCACCTACACCGCCTGGTACCTCACCATTGCCGCCTTCGTCCACGGCCAGGTCGGTCGGTTAGTTAATCTCTTTCTTTGTTTGCCACTGCTAGCTGTTTTGTGACAGGCTCCTCCTCCATTGGTGATGCTGCTGCTTGTAATTCATTCATTCACTACTCTGCAGGTCGAAGGCGTGACTCACTCGGGCCCCACAACGCTGGTGCTCTACTTCACCGGCGCCACCAATATTCTCTACACTTTCGGCGGCCACGCCGTCACAGTGTAATTGCGCTGGGCCCCCTCCTCTCTCTCTCTCTCTCTCTCTCTCTCTCTCTCTCTCATTTACTTTCTTTTACAATTTTATTATTATTATTATTGTTAATAATAATAATTAAAAGTGGTGGAGTCAGAAAGGGGGAGGGTGACTGAGGTTTTAAAACTCCGCCGTTTCTTTCCCTTCCATTTTGATTGCAACAGCAGCTTTTTGCCTGTCGGTGATGATTTCATAGAGCATCCCTGGTTTCCTTCTCCAAAGCTCTCTTTTTTCCTTAAAAATTACTAATTAATTTATAGAAGAAGAAGAGGAGGAGGAGGAGGAAAGGGCCTGCAAAGTACAATTGTTAATTAATGAATGCAACAACCCAACAATCCATCCCCATTTACTAGCTTTAGGGGCGGGCGACCTTGTAATCACCATTCCGCATGTAATGCGCCTTATTTAGGCTAAAGATAGATAGATAGATGAGAGTGAGAGCAAAAGTGTAAAATACCAGGACGCCTCCCTCTCTCTCTCTCTCTCTGCTACTACTGCTCATTATTAATGCTAAGCTCATAGCGATGAAATTTTTTTTGTTCACAGTGCTCATCGCGAGCAAGCGCCGTGAGCCGTTTGATGATGGTGGGCCCCACCGGATGGGTCCCACCACCGGGGGAGGAGTTGTGACCCTTGTGAAGTGATACAATTGAAGTTGACCTTTCGCTTCGCAAAGTCAGCAGAAAGACCTACTTTACTTTAGCTTACGAGGCAACTTATTAGTTCCTAATAAGAGAATCTCTTTACTAACAAACATTAGTGGAGGATGAAAGAGGAGGTGACAATGATGGAAGAAGGCACTAAAGTCGGTTGGGATTTCCTTCTTCCTTTCTAACAAGTGAAAGTGAAAGTGAAAGTGGCCCAAACATAACCTCATTTAGCAGCAGCCCTTGGACTCCCTAAGATTCAATTCAATCACACACACAAAAAAATAAAAGGGACCCCTTTTTAATTATATGATTTGATGTGATTAGACTTCATTCATCGTTTGCTTTGCTTTGCTTATTACTGCTTTCTCTCTTCATAAAACCATAGCATCAATTCTTGCTTATTGCTAATCATCTCCATCATCATCTCTTAAAAGTTAAGAAAAAGGAAGTAAGTTAGAGGAAGAATTCATTCCCCTTGCTTTATTTCAGTTGAGTTCATCATTGATCAAACATAAAATTGTCCAGATTCTTCAATCTCTGTTCTGTTCATGTGATCTGCTCAAATTGATGTTTTGTTATTACAACAGTATGAATACAAACCTCTCACATGTGACATTTGATCGTCAATCTACTTGATCTTAACCGTGGAAATCAACTTAAATAGTTTTTTTTTAATATAAAATAAACAAATTAATGCCACATGCACAGGCCGTTTTGTTCGTAGATAATAATTTTGGCATCCTCCCGCCCCCATGTATGTGGTTCACTTTCGAGAGATTAAATGTAATTGTGTGTAATAATCTTTTGAGTTAAGTAATTAACTGTGTTTAATTTACGTTATCCCCTTTCAATTCAACAGGGAAATCATGCACGCCATGTGGAAGCCTCAAAAATTCAAGTACATCTATCTGCTGGCGACCCTGTACGTGTTCACGCTGACTCTGCCGTCGGCGACCGCAATGTACTGGGCCTTTGGCGATCATCTCCTCACCCATTCCAACGCCTTCTCATTGCTCCCCAAGGATGGATTCCGCGATGCAGCAGTAATTTTGATGCTGATTCACCAATTCATCACCTTTGGTTTTGCCTGTACCCTCTCTATTTCGTGTGGGAGAAGGTGATCGGAATGCACGACACCAAGAGCATTTGCCTCCGTGCTCTTGCTCGCCTGCCCGTGGTGATTCCCATATGGTTCCTGGCCATCATATTCCCCTTCTTCGGCCCAATCAACTCGGCTGTTGGTGCATTGCTTGTCAGCTTCACCGTGTACATCATCCCTGCCCTGGCTCATATGCTCACTTACCGAACTGCTTCCGCCCGACAGGTATCCATCTCATGGTTCTCGCCGCTGTCACTCTTTAATTTTGCTAGTGAGAAGAGTACAATGAAAGACGACATGACTAATTAATCAATCAATCAATCAATTAGGGGCTAGTTGTAGAAATGGTACAGTGATGATAGGTAGAATAAAAGTGACTGTCGAGTACTAGGATAGTTGTCACCTAACAGAGACATGCACAGTGGGAGGGCATTGGCCTTTGCCTTTGATGGAATGGGGCCACTAAGAAAGTAGAAACTGCATCCAGATCCACTCGTTCCAATTCCCCAACTGGACTCGAGTGGAACGGATTGGGACGGCATGCGATGCCCGCATTCACTGCGAAGGTGAAATGTTCTTTTCGCCTTCGCTAACCATTAGCGACTGAATAGACCACACTTCTCTTACGATCCACACCATTAATCATGTCATGATGATGAAACAGTAAAACTGCTGTCGGTGGGAGCTCTCTGTGTTTCATTAACAAGCTTTTTTTTTTTTTTTTTTTTATAACTAGACAAAGAAGTACTAATCTGTTGCAGCACACTGCTTGGTTATTTACGATATTGCAGAATGCCACGGAGAAGCCACCCTTCTTCTTGCCGAGCTGGACGGGGATGTACGCATTGAACATGTTCGTGGTGGTGTGGGTTTTGGTCGTTGGTTCGGGTTCGGAGGGTGGGCCAGTGTGACCAACTTTGTGAAGCAAATAGACAGCTTTGGGCTTTTGCCAAGTGCTACCAGTGCAAGCCCCCAGCAGCCCCTGCACCAGTACAACACCATCACTGAACCAATTCAACCTCCTCCTCCTCCTCCTTTTCCGTAACAAATCAGACGCTGTCCCCTGTGATATACCGAGAAGGAATCCTCACTGTGGTCGTTGTGGTGATCCCGTATAATGTGTGGGTTGGGGGTGTTGTGCTGTTGCTTCCGGTGAGTTCCTGTTTGTGTTTTGTGTTGGAGTCAGCGTGCGTGAGGCCATTTTGGTTGGCAGCTAGTTAGATTAATTAGTTTGTTTTTGGTGTCTTTCTTAATTGATATAGAAATAATTAATTAAGTTTGATGATGGTACAGTACTGTATCTTCTTCTTCTATGGTTAGTAGTCAATATCTAGGGGTTTTACTGGTGATTGATATTAATTTGCTGCTGACAGACTTGCTTTTCTTTCAGCTTTGGCTTATAAATTAATCAAAAAGATCAAGTTGTTTCAGTGACAGATAGATGTATGTAAGATTACTCGAGATTAGAATGAGTTTTGTGCAAGTAGACTAGTTATTGTGGTACAGCGTGAGGGACTGTCATGATTGTTTATTACAAGCGGACGGAGTTGTTGCGATGTTGGTGTTTGGGAAAGGCTGAGGAAATACGCAATGTAGAGCGTTTGCAGATTGAATTGGGTCCATGCCACGATGTGAGTGAGTGAGGACGTGGAAATCAATTGGAATGGGACTTGGTTTCCACTTTCACACGGTAGCCTTCTTCTATTTCATTACCATTATTATTATTATTATTATTATTATTATTATTATTTCCAGTAAATGAGAGGAGGAGGAGGAGGAGGAGGAGGAGGAGGAGGGCCCTCCTACTGTCCCCTCGTCCTCCATGTTGTTGTCTAACAACTGAAGGAGGCATTTCTTTTCCACGTTGGTTGTCAACACACAGAAGAGGAAGGAGCAACCGACGCCGCTCCCATCTCATCTTTATGCCCTGCTCCCTCCTTCCTTCGACTGCTCCCTCTCTGCTTGCTATTATTAAATTTTAATTTTTTTTTTGGCTAATAAATGATTTTTGTTTCTTTGCATTCCCACTCACAAGTCACAGCCACGTGATCATCCACCCAATTAGCATGTAATCTTTCAACCCTGTTGTCTTTAAGATTTTTGATTAGGCGAGGTCATTAGGTGGTAGGGGCCTAGAACCATAGAGAGATGAGGCAGCATGCAGTGTCGGATACGGGATTTGATTTACAGCTCTCACATAGCCCTTGCTTCTCAACTACCATTATAGACTCTCTCTCTTCAACATCTTCATTCGTTGGTCATCATCCATTCTAAACCCTTCCGGCCAAACCTTTGAAAAAAATAAATAAACAATGATGGCCTGCCCTTCCCTTCACCCAAATTTCTGAAATTGGCAGCAATTAAGTTTTCCCTGATTCAAACCTAATTGTTCAGACTTCTCTGCCGCCAGTGCCCTGAGCACACTGTCTCTTGCCACCTGCTTCTCCACCATCAAAGACTTTCCCCCACACGGGTATTTAGAAACCGGTCATAAGATGAAGCTATGATGCAATGTTACAGTGCTAGCTTTACATACTTGCATCCCCCTTAATTCCAATAATTGCACTGCTTCTGTTAAATAAATTGAAAAAAAAAATAAAATTCTAAATGAAAACAAAACATTTCCCCAACACCCGGAAGGCGGTAATCAATCACAGATAGAGTGGGCGCTTCCTTCCGTTGTGCTTTAACCAAAGGCTGCCATTTTAATACCTAAGAGGAAAATGCCGAGGTCCCGTCACATGGGCCTGTTTGGTTAAGAGTGAAAGTGAGAAAGTTAGTAATAGTTCCTTTTGAAAGTTAGAAATTTGTTAGTAAGTTTTTCGGTGCTTAGATTTTATTGGGAAATATAGTTTGAAAAATGTTATGTCTTTTCTAGTGTTTGGATGATAATGTGAAAATAGTAGTGAAAAAATTGACCACAAAATAATATTAAAATAAAAATTAATTAAGAAAAATAAAAAATAAACTGTAATTAGAATGCAAGTGAGATTTACATAATCAAAAAATTAACTATTTTGTGCTAACAACTTATTACAAATAAGATTTACATGACCACAAAATTAACTGTAACACCCTGAAAGTGAGGAAATGATTATGTAAAAGAGAAGGAAAAGGAGTTTTCTTATTTTCTTTTTATGATATTTGGACAGATATGAAAGTGTGAGTTTTCTTATTTTCTTTTCCGATGTTTGAACAGATATGAAAGTGAGCAATTATATTTCTCCATTTTCTTACTTCCGCCCACTTCCTTGCAACCAAGTAGTTTGCATCAGAGGCTTATGACTCTAATATCCATTCAGCTAGCATCTCAATCGTTTGCGTAAAAGTTTGAATAATTTACACGTCTACACACTTTGACAAGGCAGATGCATATATTCCACAGGGGAGAAATGACTAGAATCCAGGAGACACCACCACACTAAAATTTTAGAAGAATACTCATGCATAATAATAAGCCCAGTCCAATGTCAATGGAAAAGCGATCCCACACTTTGGCATATATGCCAAGGGTTCCAGAGATGAGACGAAAATAGTAGGCGCTGCGCACTTTAACTATCATAACCGCCACATGCTCATACTATATTGCTACCAATCCTACAACACAGGATATGATTTTGCTATCTAATGAATACATCAAATTACGGGCACAACATTATATTGAATATTAGTATAAACTTTTGGAACGGGCAGACGCTACAACATGATATTATCAAGGAGTGTGACAGTCAGCTTGAGGAGACTTATTTACCATGCCAGACAACAATAGATTAGGTTAAAAAATGATCAAGACAAGAAGAAAGCTTAAAATTTTGGCCATGCCCCAGAAAAAGAGCATGTGTGTACCAAACAGAATTCTCAAAACCACATGTTTTATGAAATGGAACCGTTTCCGGGCTATAGAGATGGCAGCATTACCAACTTACTGATACAAGAACATGATGAAATTCAGCCTCAGAACATTTGCATTAGATCTAAGCAAGAAAGAATACGTGATCAGCTCATATATCACCACAAAAAATGTGATTCATAGCCCATCCCAGGGAGAGACTTCTTGAACAATGTATATCATTCCATTCTTCCTCTGCATCTCTGCTTAAAGCCTCAAACAAATATCTGGCATATGTTCTTCTCTCATAGCCATTGTTATCAGTTTAACCAAAATCTTGAACCTGCCATATCATGATCAGATCCGGTGCCACGATTGGCCAGTTTCTTAATACGGGTTGAGAATTCATTAGCCTGGAAGAGCATCAAAATAGTTAGGCATTGAATAAGAAAAGAAGCAGCTAAAAACATATCAGATTATGATTTGCATGGAATAAGGAATAACTTTCATATCTAAAGAAGCAGATGTAACATATAAGAATAAAGTAAAGGATCAGATTCAAAAGCTAGATTCTCCCAATAAACTCAATAAGGATTAGCTAAAGTTGTTCAGTACTCAAAAGGGTTTGATACATAATTTTATGCCACTATGCATCCTGGTCCATCAGATATTCCATTCGTGCTATGACCACCTCTCATCTCCTGGACCGTGTAACCGTTGAAAAATCAATTAGTCAGCAGCTATATCATAAGAAGCTAGGGACAACTGTCCACATGGTTCAATCCTGATCAGAGTTCATTAACCATTTCTTTCAGTACTTCCATCCATGACACCGACGACAATCACTATAAAAGCTGAATCAATATCTATCAAAAAGAATAACCCAGATGATAACAGATTGAAACTCCTAGTTAGTGAGACACAGTATTCAAATATCTATACAGACCAGGATGCCTACTATACTCTGGGAATTGCTATCAACACTCACACAGTCATTGACTTGAGCAGCAAAGGAAGAAAGTAACCTGATACCATAAAAACTCTACTACATTTTCTAGGATGAGAAATTTCATATTATCATGCAAAGAAACTAGAAGAACTGAGGGCGGCTTTATTTTGTTAGATTGTCGTTACAGAGTTTCACACAAAATTTGGAAAGAACTCCCCCAAGAAGAAACCATAAAAGGCTCCACAATCCATAAAAAAAATTACAAACAGAAAAATTGATGTAAGAGAAACCAAAACCTAACCTTCTCATCAGTCCACATTAGTGAACTCAGCTGATTATTTAGAATGCGGACAATGACATCAATGGGAGTCATTCCATCAATTGCACTCAGATCACCGCCCTAAACAAAAATTTGTGAGATGCCAGCCCAAGAGAAATCTTGTTTGACTTTAAAAACTTGCATAGTCATACCTGTTTTGCATTTACTGTTTCAATAATCAATTTAATTTGTTCAGCCATCTTTTGCAATTCGATCTCAATAAATTCAGCCTGTTCATACCTGAAAAATTAAACAAATAGATGAATGGTAGATAAATCATCACCAATGACATTCACAATGAGGTAAGCAGCAGAAGATCTGGTACTCATGTATTACAGTTTGGCGTCTTCCATTGTCACGACAGGTTATCTATGTGAATGATTTTATAGTGTTTAACAGACTAATTGAACAACTTTATCAACAACTTATTCTTCAATTTAAGATCAAGATATTCTCTGAAACAGTAGTTCAATCCACACAAGATGTTACATGGTTCAAGATGTTACATGGTTCAAAGTCGCGATCTCAGCCGCTGACTCAGTGGGCACCGTTCCACATCGGTATGGGCGTCGCGGCCCCGACTCGAGCGAGACACGCGAAACACTACATAGAGGGCTCAAAAATGCTGAAAAAATCACAACAAAACTTTAAAAAAATGTAGACATCAAAATTGACGTATAACTTATTCAAAATATATCACCTAGCACACTAAATATGAAGATAATGCATAAATAAAATATTAGAATAAATACATAATTTAGTAAATTATATGAAATTAATTAAATTTAAATTAACATCTTTTTTTACAAAAGCAAAGATTGGTTTTACTTTTATCGTAAAAATTTAAATTACATGAAATTAATAATAAGAAATTTTGTCTTGACTCGGCCTCGACACGGGCCCGAGTCGGCCTCGACTCGAGTGACTCGACCGACTCGGCCCCGAGTCAAGTAAATCAATGCAAAATGTTGGAACGTGTAACGGTCTCGGAACGATGCCTGCCGTTTCGGTTCCGACTCGACCGAGTCAGAACCGGAACGGGCGATTCTTTGATCCATGAGATGTTATCTAAGTTTTTTGTCTTAAAACATCAAGTTGCATGTTTAAATTCTATTAGCCCCTTCTCCATTCATTCCCAATGGACTAAACCAAAAGATGACTCCAAAGGGCAGTTATAAGTATTATATATTTTTTGTAAAATGAAAAAAAAATGGAAACTCAATAATGCATGTTTATTTCCGGTTAGATTTAAAAATTAAAAAAAACAATTAAGCTTGCAACCAATGGTATTGCAAATGGCCAACTAAATGCTTCAGTGGCCACTTAAACAGCTCCCCACTCCCAACCCACAAAAAGAAAGACCTTCACGCATACTAGTAAAAGAACAAACTTTCATTTACTTTTAAGTGCTTTTGAATCTTCACGCTGTTATCTAATCTGCTTAATCGTTGAAATGATGACCTAATGGCCGATTTCACAACTGCTGGCACATAATATTTAAATAATGCATACTTGACTGCTGTAATTATTAAAATATTCATTTATTTAGTTAATTGCGATACCTCTGAGTAAAGCATAACCTGATCTGATGCAATGTAACAGAGCAACAATTTATCCCAATTCTTGTAGTAATACAACAATTTAGCACATATTGATAGGAAGATGGGGAAATTTTGCACTAATACAACAATTTATCCCAATTCTTGCATATGTACTTAAACATTTAAACCATCCAGTTAGTGTCATGAATGATATCAAGAGTAATTATAAGCTCGATTTGCAAAGTAGGGTCTCAGCTAAACACTACGTACTCCATTGTCAATTTCTATTAGGCATGAGAAATTGGATGTTGTTTTTTGGGTTCATTCTTTTGTTTGTTTGTTTGTTGTTTTATGTGCGCCGGTGCATGCTTGCGAACCATAACAAATTCGATCCTTTCATTAAACTGGTAAATTACATCACTCCAAAATGCAGTTAGAAAAGGATAGGGAAATAGGAGGGTTTTAAATCTCAACGATCATAAGAAACTGATATTTATTGATGTCAGTGTCAGTGCTTTCTTTTGGATCTCCCTTTCAAGTATTGCTCCTGTCAGACTTCGGAAGCCAGAACATCGATCGAATGATAAATGTTCCTCCTCAAATGATCCATGAGATGCTCCTCGATCTGCTAGTTGTTTCCCAATCCATTAGTCATGAAGTAACATTAATTCTTTGTGTGTGTATCATTTATCAATATCTCTAGAAGAATTGAATCTCTCCTCTCTTTCAAAAGATTTCGCTTATACCTAGAGTGGTATCTAGGAAGTGCATCCAAGTGCTACTTCCCACAGAATTCTAAATTGTCTGGGCATTCAAACTTTCCAATGCAATATATAAGTGTTTTAGTGAACTCACGTGGCCCTTGAGAGAAAATGAGTGGTGATTTAGTATTTTAATAGTACTTAACTATATTCAATCACCAATACAATATATTTAATAATCATTGCAAATGATCAACTGAAACCTTTAATATCTTGCCTAAGCATCAATAAGGTGTCTTTCTAAGATACAGAGATGCAGCATGCACAGGCAAAGCTTCTGTACTTCTTTTTTTTTTCCTGTGCTTTTTCTCTTTGACATGTTTATATATAGTCCCAATCTACTCTATTTATGTTCATATAGTAACTAACTAAATGCTTAAAAAATAAGATGCAATTTTCGGGACTAACTGTGCTTGATACTTAAAACCATTTAGAAGTTGTTGGATGATACTATCATACTACATGTTAAAGTGTGCATGTTAGATGTCGAGCAAGGACTACCCATAGTGTCACACATCCCGAAGCCCGACAACCCGAGCACGCTTAGCTATATAAAGTTCCTGCCATGATTCTTCTCTAAAACAAAATAGTACATGCTTTTTGCTGATTATTCATTGTAGTAATGGATATAGATAATGTAGAAACAATTGAGAGCATGGTTCAAAGTCGCGATCTCGGCTGCTGACTCGACGGGCACCATTCCACATCGGTTGCGGCGTCGCGGCCCCGACTCAGGCAAGACGCGCGAAACGCTACATAGAGGGCTAAAAAATCTTTAAAAAATCACGACAAATCTTTAAAAAAAAATGTAGACATCAAAATTAACGTATAACATGTCTAAAATATATCACCTAACACAAACGTGAAGATAATGCATAAATATATGCGTGTCGATATTAAAAAATCAAAATAAATACATAATTTAGTAAATTATATAAAATTAATTAAATTAAAATTAACTGCTTTTTTCACAAAAGTAAAGATTAGTCCTATCTTTCTAGTAAAAATTTAAATTATATGAAATTAATTATATGAAATTTTGACTTAACTCGGGGCCGACTCGGCCTCGACTCCGGTGACTCGGCCGAGTCGGCCTTGAGTCAAGCAAAACAATGCAATAGGTTGACTCGTGGACCAGTCTTGGAACGAGGAAGGCCATTCCAATCGGAACGGCCGAGTTTTTGAACCTTGATTGAGAGGCCTACCAACCTAAGGAGAGAAAAAAATAGAGCATTAATACATCTATAGAACAATTTATAAAACCTACAATGATACTTTGAAAATGCACATCAGGGACCTAAGTCCAAAGCAGAGTCGGTGATTTGCTGACCACATCAATAACTAACATATTGAAAAGAGATCAATGTTTCAGTGAGCATGCATCCATGATTCTAACTTTACCTAGGAGGTTCAAAAATTAAAAAAGAGGAAACTGATATAACTTAAAATAAGCACTGACATCGAATCTCTTGCAAAAGCAGACTCATCTTCAAGAAGTACCACGCGTTCGTCTTCATATATGCGCTCAGCTTCTTCTTCCATGCTTTGCAAAGCCTTTCAACCTAAGAGAAAAATACATGTTGAGGAATTCATGACCTAGTCATTCAAGAAAGTAAAATATATGGCTCATTGTTCAGATAAATATAATTGTAACCCATGGGTTTGTTATTTGTGACCCATTAACTAAGAGTCAACTAATCTCTATCACATAAATCATATATTGTATTGTATACTTTTTGGGCAAGTATTGGATTAGTATGTAAGATGTATGATAGATGACTATGTACATGAGGCTTTATTAAAGTATTGGATTAGTATGAAGATGAGCCAAGGCCTGGGCAGACATCGAGAAAGAGAATATACCTGTATGCGACATGCATAGAAATGCCTACAGATTCCTATGGGCTTCTTCAATTTATGTACAAACTGATTTGCATTAGTTGGAAACTTTAAACAACTTGAAGTAGATAAAAGAAATCTGCCTAAAACTTATAGATTTATAGAAGATAAAGCTTAGATGAAAGACCAACCTTACGAGCTTGACCAACTAAAGAAGAAAACACAGGGCAATAACCTGGATTCAGGGAGTCAAAGAGGATAAGGTTTCTGCTAATTGGTTTCTGAAGGACAACTCATTAGCGTGGCTAAGTTGCATGCATGTCTAAACTATATATCAAACTCACCATCAAGACTTGCTGAAGTGAAAATTAGTAAGTGAAATAAACTCCAGGCGATTTGAGACAAGGAGAGTCAGAAATTATGATTAGCGCTTCGCCACAAGAACAAAAAAAAGGAAGCCCAGTGGCATTACAATTTAGAAAAACATGAAACCAGGCATCTGAATGCAGATTGAAACATACAAGGGTTTAACCATAATGTTATTGTATCATCCTCTTAAGAAAGTTAGGGGCACCATTGTGCAAAATAGGATTAACTAGAGTCACCCGATGTGCATATGCTTTCACCCGATGTTTTAGAGTTCAACCTCAATGAAAAAAACACTTCTGCGAATGAAAAAACTGAAAGAATCCTATATGACTATGCGCTGTTGAGTATTAGGCTCTAGCTTATGGAAGCTTTTGGCTTGAACTTATATTTCTAATCATCTTGCTCTTTTCGTATGCACCAAAAAGATGGGTGTACCAATGATGTGCTCTTCACTGTTTCTTTTGAAGATTCAAGTTATACTAATTTTTGGTTTGTGTTTCAATTTTGCTAACTACTTTCAGAGTACATGTTATTAGAAAGCAAATCTTTTTCATTGCACGTCTAGATTATATAGCGTGCATTTCACACGATGTACAACATGCATAGAGCCATGTTGAACAATAAGGAACCAGTGCATAAACTAGTTACTACACATACAATGCTTCACTGGTAATGAATGAAGCAATGGAGAAAAATCTGCCTGTAATTCTAATTTTCACTAGCTGAAGTGAACAAATTTAGCTGGAATAGCTTGGCAAGCTTATTCTCATTTAACTAAACACAATTAATACACGAGTCAATGCTTCTAAAATGTGCATCCACTAATAAGAAAAAAGACAACTTAGAAAGTTAATTACATGTCCAACAAGTGATTGGAAAAGTATTGTTTTATTATTTTAGCATAGTGGTAATCTTTAGAAGCCAACCTCTTGCTGATGAGTTTCAATCAATTCCAGCTGTTGCTCTAAGAAAGTTTGAGACTCAACAACTTTTGCCACCTCAGCCTGCATGCCAATTGCAGCATAAAAATCAAGTTATGATGCACAGACGAGAGTGATCAGTGAAAGTATGGAAGATACGGAAATTAATTGTAAAAGATCACTACAAAATATGCAGAGACTTCTAGAAGAGATTTAATAAAGCAAAAAAAAAAAAAAACCCAGATCTGCCCAATGTCTGTCCTCTTCTGCGCACTAAGTGCCTAGGGAATGTCGACTCATTCAATCAAAATGGAGAAAGTAGAAACATAAGACGGTTTCATCAGCAACTTTTGACACATTATGCAACATGATAAGCATTAAAGTGGTCCTGACAAGTATATTGACAATGTCAACAACTTGTGTAATAGCGAAACAACAAGAATCATCTCTAAACCTTTTTCCTACTGTGCAGGATCAGCTATAGAGTGCAACTCCGAATTGAGAAACCCATGAAAAACACATTCTTTAGCCAGACATCAATGTGATGTTAGGCCTGAAGCCACTGCCAACTTCCTGGCCAAGCAGCGGGGTTTGCTATTAGGTTGGGAGGAATATCTACTATACATTCTAGGCAATCTGAGTTCAGGCAAAGTAGTAGGTTATGGGTTGTTGAAGAGGACTTTTTTTTTTTTGGTTGGGGGGGGGGGGGGGGGGGGGGGGGGGGGGGGGGGGGGGGGGGGGCATCGAAGAACACTTTGATACCTGTAGTTTTTCATAGACACAGCTTAAGACCTCAAGTAAATACATGACAATAAGGGTTTAAATTGTGTATGCAAAAATTATTTCAAATTAATCAGGAGGTGAATAGAGTGTCAATGTAGGCAGGAATAACCCAACCCGAATCTATATGCAGCAAGTCCACTTCTCTGTGTTCAACATCACAAGAGCCATGGCCCAAGATGCAGAAAACATACCTCAAGCCTGATAAGAACATCTCTATTATGCAGGATCCTTTTATCCCATTCAGCTATTGCAACTGCATGTTTTCGGAATTTTGCAGTGCGCTCTTGAAGCTCAGAATCCATTCTTTTATAATCTGTCGCGCACACACATAAATTGATCAGCCAATATCTAGCAAGGACAGCATGTCAAAGAGCACAACAGAAGACTAAATACATACATTCAGTACATTAATGCCGGATAGATTTGTATAGCAACAAATAAGTAATAATTAATGCATATATATGTCAATACCATCCACTTTAAATGGATAGTTATAGCTAGTTACCTCCTCAACAGTTTTGCCAGCAATCTCTGATGGCAACTTAGGTGCTTGAGATGTTGTTAAACTGATCGAAGCCGTAGTTCTGAACCACAGAAAACAAGCAAAACAATGAAAATTAACATAAGCCCTAGGTTATTTCTTTTCTTCTTTTCTCTTTTCTTGAGAGAGGAAAGGTCCATCATTGTTTGTTAAAGCAATAAGGTATGACAAATATATTATTTTGTGCACCAGAAAAAGAAATATACCCGCTACTGCTGGCTCCAGTCGTTGAAGACAATGGCTGAGTTGTTGTGGAGGTGGAAGTTGATGTACTTGCAGAAAACGATGTAGAAGTTCCTGCAGCAATCACATCACATAGATGGTTCTGAGTGCATAAGCACATATGCATGCTTACTGAACAATTAGTGGGGAGTAAAGATGAAAATTGAGTTACATGGGCAAGAAGCAATAATAATGACCTAAAGCACAAAAAAGCCTAGTGACAGTCAGTCCCGTGATCATAACCAAGCAAAAACAAAGTAATTTCTTTCAGAAAACAAAGGTAGTCCTATAAGGTGCCATTAAAAGTTAAAAAAATTTCAGGTACACCTTCATGACTTGAAGCATTAGGAACATCCATTATTTTTACTGCAGTTAGCATTTGGCGAGATTAAGCAAATGAAACCTTGGAAATAAGCAATGAGTTGAAATGAATTGGAATGCAGGAATATAGCCAAACCAAAATAAAAACAGAAACAGAAACAAAAAAAACCCAAATTGCTATGACTCAACCATGTCTAAGAAGATTATAAAGACCAAAAATACATGCATTCACAAAAATAGCAAGAAATGAAAGACTTTTCCTGGTAAGACATACCCATAAACAGCAATAAAGTCACAGCCGTAATATTTTTAGGACTTTCAAAATATTAACAAAGTGCTAAGTGATCAGCACGATTTTTTCACATTTTCATTCCCATATTATCTATCATTTGTCTATAAATAATGTTGCTCGGGTATTTTTAGTGGTGTTTTACAGAGTGAGCTATCAAAAGGAAACTGGACCACAAAAGCGTGCTCTGGAGACTGTAAGATGTGCAACAGGAGACTAAAGGCGAGATGAGATGCTTGGCACTAGTGCTACTCTACCATGCTCAAAATAAACACCAGATAAATCTACAGTCAATTCGGAGAAGTTGGAAGTCACTTGGAACAAAAACGCAATTTTGTAAAGTTCAGGGGTTTTTAGTGCAATTTGACATTGATAGCTCTTCTGTATAATTAAATAAATGTTGTGAACTTTTATGGAAAAAAATCAAAACCCTAAGTCTATAAATAGCCAAGGCTAGGTTTTGAGAGGAGGTTTTTTTCTTTTCACTGTACGTACATTTTCTAGATCTGAAATTTTGAGGCTTTCATTTTTTTTCTCTCTGCATAAAATTCTCGTTCACATTATTATTTTCGTTCTTGTTTGATTTTGATTGATTCATCAAAAGCCTCTCCGTTTCTCTCTCTGCATCACAACTCCTCCATCATCAAAAAGAAGAAAAAAAGAAAGAAAAGGCAAAAGAGCTTGGACGCGCCCCCTCCTGTCACAGGCGCCCAGCACCAGATCAAAAGGAAAAAAAAAGGAAGAAAAGGCAAAAGAGAGAGGCACTTGCCTCTCTCTCTCTCTCTCTCTCTTTGCTCACAGGACAGCAAGGCCCCTGGCGCCTTTGATTGGAGCAAGGCCCCTTAGGCGGCCACTTTGAAGAGGAAGGCGCCCCCACCCACAGCAAGTGCAGGTCCCGCGGGCGTCTGCAAGGTAAATTTTTAATTTTAATTTTTTTTAATACTTTCATTAGTTTTTAATTAGAATTTTCAGTAATTGTTTAATTAAATTCAGATAATTTTAAACTGAATTAATTAGTTCAGTTTATTGTTATTTTATCATGAGTAACTAATTTACTGCAAGCACTTAGGGAGATGAACCTAAACTTAATTCTTGTGGACCGAGTCATTCTCCTATTTATGACTGTATGCACACCAATTGACCTACTTTTAGAAAATTAATTTCTAGAATAACTGTTTTTTTGACAGGCTATGTATCGGGAGTTAATGGTTCATGCTTAGAGCTTTATTGCCTTTATGTTATTTGTTTAATTTAGTTAATTTATCTTGATGGACATGTAACTGGATAATAGCTTGTGCTTAAATCTAGTGTTCAGAATTAATGTGCCTCTTAGACATAGAGATTTGGTGTGTATTACAAACTGGTATGGAGACCAAAATGACCGCTTGATGCTAGTTTAAGGATTCGATCCTAAGTGCTTGACTTTTCTTTTATTATAATTAGTCACATAGCTCACAAACCCACAAAAATTTTTGATCAATTCGTCTAAAGTGCTGAAACCAAAAGAACCACCTGTCCCTGTGGACCGACCCTCAAGTGCTACATCGAACGACCGTGCACTTGCGGTTATTTAAAACGAGGAGACAGAATCTCCCCATCAAGTTTTTGGCGCCGTTGCCGGAGATTGGTATCCTCTTTAGTCTTAGCACATCTACCGAAAAAAAAAAAATTTAGTGCTACCCAAACATCACACATTCCAACTCAATTCCTACGCTGATATATGTCAGCTTGGGAACGCGACTCAAAAGGACATCTTGTCAGCATAGATACGAACGAGATCAAGATGACTGCCCTGTTCCACCAATGGTCCTCATGGATCGATGTTACCCTCCTCGATCATCACACCCATCATGCATCAGATTGCCAGAAGCCACTGAGAACAACTACGAGTTGAAGCCACAATACATCACTATGCTCCCCAAATTCTCGGACTGGAATCTGAAGATGCATATATGTTCATCAATGAGTTTGAGGAGGTGTGCACAATGATGAGAATTAGGCAGCTGAGTGAAGATGGAGTCAAACTAAGGTTCATCCCTTTCTCACTCAGGGACAATGCAAAAAAGTGGCTTTACAGCCTCACAACAAACTCAATTCAATTACTACATGGGCAGAGTTTTGTTGCAATCTTTCTGAAAAAAATTTCCCAATGCACAAGACTGCAAGGATCGATCTGCGATAAATCAATTCAGACAACGAGACAAAGAACCATTTTGGAGATACTTAGAAAGGTTAAGGACCTTCTAACTCAATGTCCCCATCATGCCATAGAAAAGTGGCGTCTCTGTCAAATAATCTACGAGGGTGTCGATTACAACTCGAAAACCCTTCTTGAATCCATGAGCTACGGTGACTTCATGAGGATGACAGATGATGATGCATGGATATTCCTCGAAGAGATGGCAGAGAAAACCATGCAGTGGGAAGGATTTAATGAGAAGCCACCAACCACAAACTCAACCACCACATCGAGGAGTGGCATACATTCGATCGAAAACTCCATTGCAGCTGAAGCAAAGATGGCCGCACTGATGAGAAGGATTGAAGTGTTGGAAAGCAAGGGAATTCCTCCTCAGCAGTTCGATCAAGTGAATCAGACCTCTGTACCAAGTTGCTTTAACTGTCAATCTCCAACTCATGTCATGGAAGATTGCCCATTCCTTCCAACCCACTAATGAATAGTCATGGACAACAGTTAAACGCCACTTATCAGCGACAAAGGAATGATCCATTTGCACCAACATACAATCCAGGGTGGAAGAATCACCCTAACTTTTCATGGAATCAAGGAGGAGGATATCAAGGAGGGGCAAAAGCACCTCCCAACCAAGTGGTTCACAATGTTGGAACCTATTTCGATGAAGACGTTCGTGACGATCAAATTCATTTGGAGCTCTACACATGACGAATCAAGAGTCCGACATGATCAAGTTGTGCCAAAGAGGGTTGAGATGTTGTTGTTTGTAAAGAAGATATAGCATGTAAAAGCCTTGATACAAACCAACACTTTAGTGTCCTGTTAGTCGACTTGATGTCCCAATATAGTCGACTAATAAACACTCTAGTCGACTTACCCAAAGTCCAAGTCGACCAAGTTTTGTATCCTGAAACAGACCAACTCTCTGTTTGTCCAATTAGTCGACCAAACAGTAACTAAGTCGACTAATCCATTTTCTAGTCGACTTATAGAAAACCCCTAGTCGACTAATCCCTTGACTCAGTCGACTATAAAGCAGTTGCAGTCGACTTGAGGTAGTTAATCCAGAAACCTTTCAACCAACAGACATATCCCTAGTCGACTACTAGCTAAATCTAGTCGACTAATAGAAGGAAATTTGCCTAGGATAGTCGACTAACTCTATGGGCAAGTCGACTATAGGCAGTTTCTGACTGTTGGACAGTTTCTGTTATCTGAACCTTTTGGCAACGTTTTCCAACGTCCATATCATTTGAATTGGTCCCATAACTACCCTAACTAACCCTAGTCTACAGCTATAAATAGGGAAGTTATTCCTAAGGCCAAAGGTTAAGACAAACAAGATTTTCATTCAGTTTTCCAAAGCAAAATTCCAGAAAACCTGAAAACTGATTTCCTAACTTCTGTTCTTCACCAAAAGACAATTCCATTAGTGAAGTTCTCTGAAGTTCATCTTTCCTATACTGTACCTTGTCCACATACACATCTGTATCAAGGCTATAGGAAAAGGATTGTAATTCTCAAAGTGTTCATTTGTACACGGGAGGCTTCTTGGTTGAAGAGGCAAGTTGTACAAGGTGACCATTGTACACGGGAGGCTTCTTGGTTGAAGAAGTTGTTGTACAAAGGTAAAAGGTGTTCTCTTTGTGGAAGAAAAGGTGTACACATTTGGAGAAGGGGATTCGACAAGTGGTGTACATGTTGTATTGTTTTGGGTGGCAAGATCAAGGATAAAGGAAATCTCAAGCGGGTGGCTTGGGGACTGGATGTAGGTCACAAGGACCGAACCAGGATAAATCTCTTTGTTTGCGTTTGTCAATTCTGAGATTTGTTTTCCTTATTGCAAGTTATTTGTTTATTTATTAACGATTAATCTTTCTTGTTTAGTTTGTGGTGACTTGTGTTGTGTTTTAGATTATTGTTGCCAACAAGAGATAATTCCGCAATTAGTCCTTATCTCAACGATCCTACAATTGGTATCAGAGCGAGGGTCATCAACCGGCATCTACATTCCTACTTCATCAACAGGAGTACACGCTCTGATCCTACATTTGATATCAGGGCGGATACAAGTCAACAATAAGGATGGCAACGGAGTTTTCATCATCCCAATACAAGGAAGGACATTCTACACAACGTCCACCGCTATTTGACGGAACCAACTACAACTATTGGAAGTGTAGAATGAAGATCTACTTGCAGTCAATCAACTACGACCTTTGGAACATCGTAGAAGCGACGTACACCAAGCCTACAACCAACTACAACGCTTGGAGTGAAGATCAAAAGAAGAACGTCAACCTTGACGCCAAAGCAATGAATGCTCTATTCTGTGCCCTTACCAAAGAAGAGTTCAACCGAGTGTCAACAGCAACTTCTGCACATCAAATTTGGCATACTCTTCAGGTAACACATGAAGGCACTAGTAAAGTTAAGGAGTCTGAAATTTCTGTTCTTGTCCACAGGTTTGAGTTATTCAAAATGGAGGAGAATGAAACCATATCCGAAATGGTTACAAGATTCACCGACATCACCAATACTCTTGCATCCCTTGGAAAGGACTACACCCAAGTCGAAAGAGTTCGAAAGATCCTTCGTGCACTTACACCAGAATGGGAGAAGAAGACAACCGCCATTGAAGAGGCGAATGATCTCTCAACTATGACATTAGAAAACCTAATCGGTAATCTAATGGCATACGAAGTACAGTTAGAAGAAAGGAAGAAGGACCAAGAACGTCAACACCGTTCAAAGAAGAAAGAACTCGCCTTCCATGCATCTTCCGACACGGACAACGATGACGAAGAGGAGATGGCAATGCTCTCAAAGAAGTTCAGAAAATTTCTTAAGCAAGGTAAATTTAAATGTTTCAATTGTGATAAACCAGGACATATGAAGATGGACTGTCCCTTGCTCAAGAAGAAAGAAAAGAACAAGAATAAAAAGTTCAGAAAGAAGAAGAACTACGAAGCATCTTCAGAACATAGTGATTCCTCATCTTCCGATGAAGAAGAATCCACTGAACATGTTAACTTATGTTACATGGCCATAGAAGATGAAGAGGTATCGTTTTCTGAACTATCTGATGCATTTAATGAATTATTCTGAATCTGAAAAATGAAAAACTGAAAAAACAGATTTTTGTTAAAAGAAAATGAGAAACTTTTACAGGAAAATTCTGTTTATGCATTACAATGTTCTTCTATAAATTCTCAACAAGATGAAACTGAAAATGTCATATCATCTTTGAAATCTGAAAATGAGAAGTTTATAAAAGAAAACATTTTTCTGAAAATGGAAACTAAGTCTTTGAATGATCAATTTCTATATTAAATAAAGACATGTTAGTTTTCAAGAAGAAATATGAAGATCTTATGCAAAATGTGACCAAGTTTAATAAAGGAAAAGAAAAATTAAATGATCTATTATCTTTTCAGAAATTGTCACATGATAAACATGGCATTGGTTATATTGCAAAATCTTCATGTTACAGTAATCCATATAGTCATTTGTAAAAATAAGACTAAGAAAAGTAAGTTTATATGGATTCCAAAGAACTTAAGCTTTTATGATAAAAATACATATATTGCTTCATACATGCATGATATATGTGATTCTTGCAATTATGTATATACTAATAGGTGGAAACTAAATTCTAAATGGATTTGGAGTCCTAAAGGTTAGATATGATCTTTTATATTTGGTACCAACTAACGTTTATTTTGCAGGTACCATATAAAAGTTATTATGTATATAAGTACTAATATATTTGTTGCAGGGGGAGAACAAAATATTTTTATATCTGTTATAACCCATTTCTGCAGGGGGAGAAAAAGATAACATATTTTCTGCAGGGGGAGGAAAAGATATCAGGGGAGGACATGCACACACAAAGCGTCGTCATCAAAAAGGGGAGAATGTTGGAACCTATTTCGATGAAGACGTTCGTGACGATCAAATTCATTTGGAGCTCTACACATGACGAATCAAGAGTCCGACATGATCAAGTTGTGCCAAAGAGGGTTGAGATGTTGTTGTTTGTAAAGAAGATATAGCATGTAAAAGCCTTGATACAAACCAACACTTTAGTGTCCTGTTAGTCGACTTGATGTCCCAATATAGTCGACTAATAAATACTCTAGTCGACTTACCCAAAGTCCAAGTCGACTAAGTTTTGTATCCTGAAACAGACCAACTCTCTGTTTGTCCAATTAGTCGACCAAACAGTAACTAAGTCGACTAATCCATTTTCTAGTCGACTTATAGAAAACCCCTAGTCGACTAATCCCTTGACTCAGTCGACTATAAAGCAGTTGCAGTCGACTTGAGGTAGTTAATCCAGAAACCTTTCAACCAACAGACATATCCCTAGTCGACTACTAACTAAATCTAGTCGACTAATAGAAGGAAATTTGCCTAGGATAGTCGACTAACTCTATGGGCAAGTCGATTATAGGCAGTTTCTGACTGTTGGACAGTTTCTGTTATCTGAACCTTTTGGCAACGTTTTCCAACGTCCATATCATTTGAATTGGTCCCATAACTACCCTAACTAACCCTAGTCTACAGCTATAAATAGGGAAGTTATTCCTAAGGCCAAAGGTTAAGACAAACAAGATTTTCATTCAGTTTTCCAAAGCAAAATTCCAGAAAACCTGAAAACTGATTTCCTAACTTCTGTTCTTTACCAAAAGACAATTCCATTAGTGAAGTTCTCTGAAGTTCATCTTTCCTATACTGTACCTTGTCCACATACACATCTGTATCAAGGCTATAGGAAAAGGATTGTAATTCTCAAAGTGTTCATTTGTACACGGGAGGCTTCTTGGTTGAAGAAGTAGTTGTACAAAGGTAAAAGGTGTTCTCTTGGTGGAAGAGAAGGTGTACACATTTGGAGAAGGGGATTCGACAAGTGGTGTACATGTTGTATTGATTTTGGGTGGCAAGATCAAGGATAAAGGAAAATCTCAAGCGGGTGGCTTGGGGACTGGATGTAGGTCACAAGGACCGAACCAGGATAAATCTCTTTGTTTGTGTTTGTCAATTTCTGAGATTTGTTTTCCTTATTGCAAGTTATTTGTTTATTTATTAACGATTAATCTTTCTTGTTTAGTTTGTGGTGACTTGTGTTGTGTTTTAAATTATTGTTGCCAACAAGAGATAATTCCGCAATTAGTCCTTATCTCAACGATCCTACACACAGTACACGAGGCCAAACACATTTCAGTATCAACAACAACCGGCCTTTGTGGCACCACAATCTAATCCAACATATGCAAATCCATCAATGCCACCACCAGGATTTGGGAGTGATCAAAAGTTGAACACCATTGAGAAGAACTTCAACTCATTTATGCAATCGACAAATCAGATGTGCAGTCCAATCAACAAGCCATACAACAACTCACGCTGCAAATGAGTAAGATGTCATCTCAAATGAGTGAAAGAGAAAGAGGGACTTTCCCCAGTCAACCTGAGATCAACCCTAGGGATACCAGAGCTAACAATAACACTTCAAATTCAGCTTAACTGAATGCGATCCACATATTACGGTCTGGGAAAGAGGTGGACAATCAGGTGGAAGTCTATGGTCATCCAAAATCAACTGACCCGGTGACCGATCCATCATCCTCAAGTTCTAGCAAAGCAAGTGACAAGGAAACTGAGGAAGTTATTGAGCCTACATATGAACCACCGGCTCCCTTTCCAAATAGGCTCCGATCTAAGAAGAACACAATGCAGATGGAGAAGATCTTAGAAATTTTTAGGCAAGTCAAAGTGAATATTCCTCTCCTTGAAGCTATCGAACAGGTTCCATCATATGCAAAGTTCTTGAAGGACTTGTGCACAAAGAAACGAGCTCATCAAACTCCTAAGAAGGTCTTTCTTGCTGCAAATATTAGCGAGATCATAAAAAGCACAATGCCAGTGAAATACAAGGACCCTGGATGTCCGACTCTATCCTGCACTATTGGGACTACAGTGATTGACAAGGCCTTACTAGATTTGGGGCAAGTGTCAACTTGCTTCCATACTCAGTTTACAAGCAGTTAGGAGTGGGTGAGTTAAAACCTACAAGGATTACCTTGCAACTGGCTGATAGATCGGTAAAAATCCCAAAGGGCGAGGTAGAAGATGTGTTGATCAAGGTTGGAGAATTCATATTCCCAGTCGATTTTGTTGTCCTTGAAACTGCACCGGTGGAAAACCCGAGAGGACAAATTCCTGTGATTCTTGGCCGACCTTTCTTGGCAACATCAAATGCTTTGATCAATTGTCGCAGTGGGTTAATGAAACTCACCTTTGGGAACATAACTATCGATCTCAATATTTTTAATCATGGAAAGCAACCATGCGATCACTCTGACCAACCTTTTGATGTCAACATGATCCAAAGGATATCAAGCGAACATTTTGAAGATGAAGGATCAGACATCGAGTATCTTGACCAAGAGTCAGAGCCTGACGAAATGGAACAAGACTTTGATGAAGCGTTCATGCGAGCTGATCAAGTGTGTACAACGCACTGGGAGCCTCTTTATGAATCACTCGATGAGGGAATTCGAGCACCACTTCGACCATCTGTGGAGGAGCCACCTAACTTAGAGCTAAAACCTCTTCATGACACATTAAAATATGCCTATTTAGGTGAGGACGAAAAGCTTCCGGTCGTAATAGCTTCCAATCTGAGTAAGAACCAAGAGGAATCGCTCTTGTCTGTATTGAAGGAGAACAAGGAAGTTATAGGGTGGACAATGGCTGATATAAAGGGATCAGTCCAACCATTGTTCAGCATCGGATCCACCTAATTGAAGATGCCAAACCAAAAAGAGACCCCCAACGCAGAATGAATCCGGTAATGAAGGAGGCAGTAAGAAAAGATATTTTGAAATGCCTCGATAATGGAATCATTTATCCAATCTCTGACAGCTCGTGGGTGAGTCCTGTGCAAGTGGTGCCGAAAAAGTCGGGAATCACTGTGGTCAAGAACGATGATGATGAGCTTATACCTACTCGAATTCAGACAGGATGGCGAGTGTGTATCGATTACAGAAAGCTCAATGCGGAGACAAGAAAGGATCATTTTCCTTTGCCGTTCATTGACCAGATGTTGGAACATCTAGCCGGACATGAATATTATTGCTTTCTCGATGGGTACTATGGTTATAATCAGATCCCAATAGCTCCTGAGGATCAGGAGAAAACTACATTAACATGTCCGTTTGGAACATTTGCATACAGACGCATGCCCTTTAGGTTGTGCAATGCACCTGCAACATTCCAACGATGTATGCTCAGTATCTTTTCCGACATGGTGGAAAGATTCCTCGAGGTATTCATGGATGATTTTTCGATCTTTGGAGATTCCTTCTCGGAATGCCTTCACCATCTTAACCTAGTTCTCACTCGATGCAGAGAAAAGAATCTGACACTGAATTGGGAGAAGTGTCACTTTATGGTCCAACAAGGCATTGTTCTGGGTCATGTAATCTCAAAGAAAGGGATAGAGGTGGACAAAACGAAAGTGGATTTGATAGCTCATCTCCCACCTCCTAAATCAGTTAAGGACATCAGATCATTCCTGGGACATGCTGGTTTTTATCGACGATTTATACAAAACTTCAGCAAGATTGCTCGCCCATTAACCAGCCTACTCGCCAAGGACGTCCCATTTGTTTTTTTCCCCAGAATGCCTTGAGGCATTTGAGATCTTAAAGAAGGAGCTAATTTCAGCCCCTATAATTCATGCACCAGATTGGAGCCAACCCTTTGAGCTAATGTGTGACGCGTCAGATTACGCGATTGGTGCAGTCCTCGGGCAGCGGATTAACAAGCAGCCTCATGTGATCTATTACGCTAGTAGGACACTGAACGATGCGCAACTCAACTACTCCACAACTGAGAAAGAATTCTTAGCCGTGGTCTTTGCACTTGAAAAGTTTAGGTCTTACTTGATTGGCTCAGAAATCACTGTTTACACTGACCACGCTGCTCTAAAATACTTGCTGACAAAGAAAGATGCGAAGGCACGACTAATAAGATAGGTATTGCTACTTCAAGAATTTGACCTTCAAATTAAGGACAAAAAGGGGACCGACAATCTGGTGGTTGATCACATGTCCCGTCTACCAAACGCTCCATCCTCTAATGTACCCATAAACGAACACTTTCCTGATGAGCAACTGTTTGCCATGATAAAAGAGACATGGTTCGCTGATATTGTCAACTTCCTTGTGACCAGGAAAACACCTGAAGAATGGTCAAGACAATACAAATATAAATTTCACTCTCAATTGAAATACTTCTATTGGGATGATCCATATCTGTGGAAGTACTGTCCTGATCAGATCTTTAGGAGGTGTGTCCCTGAAGAAGAACACAAAAGCATCTTGTCATTCTGTCATGACCAAGCTTGTGGGGGGCATTTCGGAGCAAAGAAGACTGCAGAAAAGGTCCTGCAGTGTGGTTTTTATTGGCCCACCCTTTTTAAAGACGCTCACGAGTTCTGCAAATGTTGCACTCATTGTCAACATGTGGGCAGAATCACAAGGAGGAACATGATGCCGTCACACCCAATATTAACGGTCGAAATATTTGATGTGTGGGGAATTGACTTCATAGGACCATTCCCAAACTCATTTGGAAATCTTTACATTTTAGTTGTTGATTATATGTCCAAATGGGTAGAAGCTGTGGCAAGCAGGACCAATGACAACAAGATTGTTGTCAAATTTTTAAAAGAGAATATTTTTTCTCGATTTGGTGCGCCACGTGCAATTATCAGCGACAATGGTACCCACTTCTGTAACCGTTCTTTTGAGGCTCTGATGAGTAAGTACTCAATTACCCATAAACTGTCAACTCCTTATCATCCATAAACGAGCGGTCAAGTGGAAGTAAGCAACAGGCAAATCAAGCAGATTCTGGAGAAAACAGTAAATTTGAATCGCAAAGATTGATCGTTAAATTAGTAGATGCTCTGTGGGCGTATCGAACTGCTTTTAAAACCAATCTTGGAATGTCTCCATATCGGCTTATTTTGGGAAAGCATGCCATCTACCAGTAGAATTGGAGCACAGAGCCATGTGGGCCATAAAGCAGCTCAATTTTGATCTTGACATGGCAAGCGCACATAGAAAGCTTCAACTCAACGAGTTGGAAGAAATCAGGAATGAAGCGTACGAGAACGCCAGAATCTATAAGGAAAAGACAAAGGTGTTCCATGACAGAGCAATTTTGCGAAAGTCGTTTACACCTGGTCAGAAAGTCCTACTATATGATCTAAGTTGCATTTATTTCCTGGTAAGTTGAGATCCAGATGGATGGGACCATTCATGGTGCGTGTGGTATTTCCGCATGGAGCACTGGAGATAGAAGATCCGAAAAACGGTGCAGTGTTCAAGGTTAATGGGCAACGTTTAAAGCCGTTCTTCGAAATACCTGTGAGCGATAATGAGGAGGTTATGAGTCTTCATGACCACCAATACGCTGAATGAGCTGTTCATTTATTGAATCTGTAATTGTATGTTATTATTAAAAAAAATAAATAAATAAATAAATAAAAATAAATAAATAAATAAATAAATTATATATAAAAAAACTAACTTACTGATTCTATGTTTTAGACGCTAACAAAGCAAGTGGGAAAATTAAGAACATGGCAGACCCAGATATAGACCACGGCCTGTGGGACGACAAGAACGGTTTTCTGGACTACAACTCGCCGTTTTTTGGAATTTGGTTTTGATGAAGGAGAGTCGGTGAATGAATATGTTAACCGAATTATGCAACCAATTGCTACCGACACCGAATTTCGTCTGGGTATTCATAATTGGCAACACATGCTCTATCCACATGTGCCAATGCATGAGAATCTTGTGGGGTTGCACAACCTTGCACTGCCATCGCACACGGGAAGCAGAGATGAGTTAGAACGAGCCTTGAGATTCCTGCTACCAACCCCGAGTGATGAACCCGACCAGGAACCTCCAATGGCTAATCAAGGTAGCTCAGGTGAAGGTATGTACATTTTCACTATAACCTGCTTCATCTTCATCCACTTGTTTTTGTTGGCCCAAAGGCCTTCCACTCTAGTTTTGATGATGATTAACTCATGTAGTTATGTGTACTAATAATCTTGTGATTTTAGTTTCAGATCATTAGTCAAGTTATTAGTAGGTGATTAGCTTCAACAAGATGATTTGGAAGCTACCCACATGTTGATTCAAGAGCCCAAGCGTCAAAGATCATATATAGCACTTGCTCGGTGGATCAAAGAGTTTTGGATCGAGTCGGCTTGGAGATTGCGCTCTACAAGAAGACATCGGTACCATATTTTAGTTTTGGGTTTAGATCCTAATTGTAAAGATTAGAATAGTATGATAAGCTCAAGTTCACAACACACACGTATCATGTTTTGGTTTTCGGTTTTTGGTTTAACCGATCTTGGTTTGCATGAATAGATATTATATCAAAACAAGTTTACATGTTTTAATGTATATTAGATTTGTTCTATATACATGCATGCTTCAACTCTTAGACAAACTTACTTTGATATACCTATTTCATGAGTTTTAGGTTTTGTGTTTTAACAATACTTAATTTTGGAATTAAGGACAAAAACTATGATATGTATATGTTTCATGTATATTGGATTTCTATCCATATGCATCATGTTTCAAAATGTTTAAATATCATGTTTTTGTATTTGGATGAGTTTTAGACAAAATGTATTTTCTATTCAAGAATCCAAGTTTTAGAAAATACAAGGTTTGGTTTTTGGTAAAAATGAGAAGACATAAAAATAGTTTTAATTGCTTAATATTTGAGTCAAAACTTTTATCACATGTTTATATATCAATGCAATTTGACAAAACTATTTTTGGGATTTTTAGTAGTTTATAAGAATTTATTGGATATTTATTTCCCCAGATTTCTGACCTGTTTTGGTGTCTGCCAGGCTGATCGGTCGACCGTACGGTCGACCGCACCATGTAGACGGTCGACCGTGGGTCGACCGACGTGCACAAAAACGTGCACGCTGGCTACACCTTTAGACGGTCGACCGTGTCGGTCGACCGACTGAGAGCAGGTTTGCTCTCTGTTTGTTTGGGTCGACCGGGCGGTCGACCGCTAGCTCCAACGGGTCAAAATTGACCGTTGGGCGGTCGACCGGACGGTCGACCGTCAGGGTAATTCTGGCAAAAATTACAGCCAACGGCTAGTTTCCAGATTTGCCTATAAATACCCCATTTGAAAGAGTTTTTCTCTAAGATTTTTTGTGCGAATTTTTCCATACTCTCTGGTGTTTTTGCTGCAATCAAAAGAAGTTTTTGAACTCATATTGAACAATCAATTTGGTGTTTTTGCTAGGGTTTGGAAAATCAAAGAAAGGGCTTTTGGGAAAGATTTTGATTGAACTTCTATATCTTTGTTT
Organism: Agave tequilana; assembly: GCA_038442645.1. Lineage (NCBI taxonomy): Eukaryota > Viridiplantae > Streptophyta > Magnoliopsida > Asparagales > Asparagaceae > Agave > Agave tequilana. Next base: position 137,729 of record JAVJIF010003385.1, on the reverse strand, counting down.
CAGTTTTTCCCAAGGATTTTTTTTTGTGATTTTGATTTCCATTCCATTGGTTTTCTCCACACTTGAGCTAAGATCTACTATCTCTTCTATAGGATATTTGTGTGGGAGAAGAAATTGTTTGTGGTTGCTTGTTTGAACCACCAAGTTGAAAACCCAATCTTTGTTTGGCTTTGTACCTTGGGTTGTATCCCTCAAGTTGTGAGGTGATCCTTGTTTGCTTTGTGCTAATCCCTCAAGTTGTGAGGTGATTGTTTTGTTGGATTGGAGCTTGCCTCAAGGAGGAGGTTGTGTTTGTAAAGAGAGAAGTTGGGTACTCCTTGTGAGAGTTCTTTGTGGACTTGCTAGTGGATTAGAAATCCTTCATGTGTCGAAGGCGGGGATGTAGAGCTGGGTGCTCGAACCTCGAAACACATCTTGTTGTTTGCGCTTGATCCATTGACTCTCTCTATCTCTCTCTTTACTTTGTGCCTTGCAATTATTTATATTGTGCATTCATATTTGCTTGGCTTGGTTGTGTGTGCATCATTTGTTGATCACACTTGAGTGTAATTTGCATTAAGTTTTTAAATTCCGCATTTAGTTCACATATTAGCATTGTCACCTATTCACCCCCCCTCTAGGTGACTTTTCAGTTTTAGGATTTCTAATAACCATAAGGAGTCAGTATAGTGTTTAGAGTCTTTTATTTATCTCTTTCTATAACCTATGTGCTGAATTTATACAAGTGATACAGGATAAGCAAGGAGGCATCCACCATACACACGGAGAATTTTCGTTGATTCGACAACTTGATTTTCTAGTGCACCGTGAGTATTTCTAATTCTAGCATACTGTTTATATTTTTATATCTCTTGTATGCTTGGATTGCATGATCATCAGGAGTGTGTGCATGTTTTGGATGTGTAAATTACATGCTACATTATTTTTATCTCTGTATTCACTTGTGTGTATGAGAACATGACACAGTTTAGGTGCGGGGGGGAGATTCACATTTTTATTTTTCTCTCTGTTAAGAGTCATTTTTTTATTTGTTTTGCTTTTAGAGTTTTGTTTTGTTTTTTTTTGTTTTTTTATCTTTATTTTCTTTTAGGAGTCATCAAGATGAAAGAGTTATAGTCTTAAAATAAAGATTAGAATCTAAAACGGACATACCATCTAAACTTAGTCTAAGTGATTATGTACCCAATAGCACTTACACTATTAGTTCATAGGCTTGGGATATTGATTGCAACTAAAAAAAAAAAAAAAAGAAAAAATAAAAAAATAAAAAAATTTATTATATAGTAAAATAGATATTAATAAGTCTTGTCTTGTGGCCTCAGTTGCTTGAGTAATTAAGTCCGTAGGAGTGTCTTTACACTTATTGCCCTAAGACCATCTGGTTTGGGAGCATTGACCCAAAGCTCGCTATATGGGTAACTGAGAAAGCCTAATAGGACAAGACATTATAAAAACATAATAATTTTGATTATCAATTAGCTAGGTGCCTTGGCCTCAGAAAGCCTCGGTATCTACGCGAAAGATAGTTAAAAAAATTAATCAAAAAAAATAAAAGTTGTAATTAAATATTCCCAAGCTTAAGAACTACATCACGATCACGGGGTACATAGGATCTGAAACTTAGGACAGGTGGTGTAAAGTTTTAGATTTGAGACTTTATTTTATAGCCAATATGATTTCTTGAATTGAGGTTTTACTTGAAAATGAAACTCATGGAAATTGATGATCTTGCTAACTAGTTAACAAAAAAAAAATTTGATTTGTTTCTCTTTCTTGATTTTCGGTTATCCTTATTTTACTTTTATTTATTTCTTAATCTCTAACTTTCTTGGATTTTGTGGGTGTAATCTTCTGAAAACCCTCACGAGACAAAACTCGTCCTCTAGGGGTAACCTAGGGGTTTAACGGCTTGTTGCACATGCTAAGTGCAACCGTGATTCCTACGAAAGTGAGTTAGAGTAGTTTAGTTTTTCTTTTTCTTTTTATAGTTTTGCTCGAGGACTAGCAAAAGATGGTTTTGGGGGTATTTGATCAGCACGATTTTGTCACATTTTCATTCCCATATTTATCTATCATTTGTCTATAAATAATGCTGCTCGGATATTTTTAATGGTGTTTTGCAGAGTGAGCTATCAAAAGGAAACTGGACCACAAAAGCGTGCTCTGGAGACTGTAAGATGTGCAACAGGAGACTGAAGGCGAGATGGGATGCTTGGCACTAGTGCTGTTCTACCATGCTCAAAATAAACACCAGATAAATCTACAGTCAATTCGGAGAAGTTGGAAGTCACTTGGAACAAAAACGCAATTTTGTAAAGTTCAGGGGTTTTTAGTGTAATTTGACATTGATAGCTCTTCTGTATAATTAAATAAATGTTGTGGACTTTTATGTAAAAAAAATCAAAACCCTAAGTCTATAAATAGCCAAGGCTAGGGTTTTGAGAGGAGGTTTTTTTTCTTTTCACCTGTACGTACATTTTCTAGATCTGAAATTTTGAGGCTTTCATTTTTTTTCTCTCTGCATAAAATTCTCGTTCACATTATTATTTTCGTTCTTGTTTGGTTTTGATTGATTCATCAAAAGCCTCTCTCCGTTCTCTCTCTGCATCACAACTCCTCCATCATCAAAAAGAAAGAAAAAAAAAGAAAAGGCAAAAGATCTTGGACGCGCCCCTCCTGTCACAGGCGCCCAGCACCAGATCAAAAGGAAAAAAAAAAGAAAAGAAAAGGCAAAAGAGAGAGGCACTTGCCTCTCTCTCTCTCTCTCTCTGCTCACAGGACAGCAAGGCCCCTGGCGCCTTTTGATTGGAGCAAGGCCCCTTAGGCGGCCACTTTGAAGAGGAAGGCGCCCCCACCCACAGCAGGTGCAGGTCCCGCGGGCGTCTGCAAGGTAAATTTTAATTTTAATTTTTTTAATACTTTCATTAGTTTAATTAATTAGAATTTTCAGTAATTGTTTAATTAAATTCAGATAATTTTAAACTGATTTAATTAGTTCAGTTTATTAATTTTATCATGAGTAACTAATTTACTGCAAGCACTTAGGGGAGATGAACCTAAACTTAATTCTTGTGGACCGAGTCATTCTCCTATTTATGACTGTATGCACACCAATTGACCTACTACTTTTAGGAAATTAATTTCTAGAATAACTGTTTTTTTGACAGGCTATGTATCGGGAGTTAATGGTTCATGCTTAGAGCTTTATTGCCTTTATGTTATTTGTTTAATTTAGTTAATTTATCTTTGATGGACTATGTAACTGGATAATAGCTTGTGCTTAAATCTAGTGTTCAGAATTAATGTGCCTCTTAGACATAGAGATTTGGTGTGTATTACAAACTGGTATGGAGACCAAATTGACCGCTTGATGCTAGTTTAGGGATTCGATCCTAAGTGCTTGACGTTTCTTTTATTATATTAGTCACATAGCTCACAAACCCACAAAATTTTTGATCAATTCGTCTAAAGTGCTGAAACCAAAAGAACCACCTGTCCCTGTGGACCGACCCTCAAGTGCTACATCGAACGACCGTGCACTTGCGGTTATTTAAAACGAGGAGACAGAATCTCCCCATCACTAAGTCACAAAGAACAGAAAAGAAAGGGATCCTTATTTATAGTTGTATGCCTGAGATTCAATGTCAGGACTTACAAAGGTGGTACCTTCAGACTATAGCAATTAATCCAAACATAACAAGAGGCATTGAGTTTAATGTGTATATATCTAAGCTGTTATGCATCAAAATTATCCACTGTTTTTTAATTGACTGGATTATAAGTATAGCATGTCACTAGGAGACAAGCAAAGTTCTGCAACTTTCAATGGCCCAATCAGTAACAATCATGCAATTGTCAATAAGAGAAAATGTTACCAACTGGATTAACACTATCAAGGCCTTGAATCATCTTATTCAAAATTCAGGAATTGAGGTAGAATCAGTTATTTCAAAGCATACTGTGCAGCACTAATTTGTTCATTGCTTTCAAATGATGCATGTAAACCCTAATACAGAGAAGCATATAGAACTAGATCAAAAATCTAGTCATCCCAATAGACATGGTAAATTTACCCTTCACTGAAAACAACCATAATTAAGAGAATATCAGGCAATGAAGAATGAAAGCTAGTTAATCAGAAGCCAGAGTTTGAATCATAGAGGATGCCTGGTGTGCACACCTATTTCACTCTGATCACTGTACTTGCCTGATTATGGTGATTATCAATGCCTTCTTGTAATGCCCTTGACACCATAATAACTTGGGAGTTTTTTTTTAGGAGAGTTTATCATCTTTCATATCAAAACCTATATGTCCATTACTCTACTTCTTCATAAACAGTATATATGTATTCGAGTTGTTTAATTCAGTTGCATGGTTGCATCTCATCATTCTTGATAGTTTGGAGTTTTTGAAACAAAGATTTTCCTGAAATCTAGTTCAAGTGTTGCCGAGACTCACCCTATTGTAGATTATACTAAATCCTTTAAGGTAATACATTGTTATTATACATAGCTCATTGGAAGGTCAACAACATCCCGCAAAAGCAGATTATAGTACTAGTTTTACTTGATGGTACCATTGACCTATTCATAATGATAATGTTGTTTCCATCAGATAGATCGATATTTGCTAAATACTTGGGTTGATCATTGGGTCACTGCGTCATCATGTAATTATGTCATTGTGAGTATATCATGATTAATATAGTTATATCAGATTATTTGCTTGACTTCTAACATGTACTCTATCAACATGACAGACAAACCCCCAAGAACTAAACAACAACATCAACGGTACTTGAAATGTTCAGATGTAGCATGAAAAGTGTGCATCTTAATTTAGCCCTATGGCCAATATAACAGACATCAGTCAGCTTACCAAACAACGGAGCAGCTGATGTGGATGAAAACAGAGACGATGATGATGCTGGTGCCGAAACTGCGGCTGTTGAAGTCACAGCTGCAGCAGTGATAGCGGGCGCAGTAGATGATGACGAGCATGGAGCAGATCCAAACAAGGGAATTGACGGCGTGGAGGCAGCAGCAGAAGTAGAGGGCTGTGAAGAAAACAAAAGAGGAGTTGTAGCAATAGTTGTTGTTGCCGAAGTTGTAGCAGTGACTGCAGGGGTTGTGGAAAAGGACGGTGCCAAGACTGATCCAAACAATGGTGATGCGGGTTTTGTAGAGGCAGCTGATGAAGTTGCATTGCCAAACCCGAACGCAGGCGGCTGGGAGGAGGCTGGTGCTGCTGATGAAGGTACACTGCCAAACCCGAAAGCAGGAGGCTTGGAGGAGGCTGGTACTGCTGCTGCTGGGGTCCCACTCCAAAGAGAGACGGCGATGGTGATGAGGATGGGGGTGTCAAGGAGCTGGCTGTTGTTGTGGTTGAAGAGGTAGCAGTTGAGAAAGTGACAGCAGCAGTAGGGGTTTTGGAGAACAATGAGCTGCTCCCAAATGGAAATGAAGGGGCTGGTGAAGAAGACAAAGGGAAGGCAGACGAAGAAGAAGTCGTAGAGGAAGTTAGAGAAAATGAGGGGAAAGGTGGAGCTGGAGCTGCTGAGGTGGTGGTGGATGTGGTGGCGCCAAACAAGGATGAAGTCGAAAATGACGGAGTTGCAGCAGCCGAGGAAGAGGATACTCCAAAGAGGGGGGAGGAAGCGGCAGAAGTAGTTGATGAGAAGCCAAAGAGGGGAGACGGAGATGAAGCAGTAGCTGCCGCAGAAGCGAAATTAGGGGTTGGAGTGGAAGAGGGCGGGATTGATGAGGAAGAGAAAAGAGAAGATCCAGGAGCTGGAGCTGGAGCTGGAGTTGCGCCAAAGAGAGGGAAGGAAGAGGAAGATGAAGATGAGGAGGAGGAGGTATTCAGGGAAAATGAAGGGAATGGAGTCGAAGCTGGTCCAGAACCAAAACTAGGGCTAGGGCTGGGAGTGGCGGTTTTTGTTGACGTAGAGGCTGAAGAGGAGAAAGAGAATGAGAAGGGGGTGGAGGCAGAAGAAGGAAATGCCGAGGAGAAAAGATTGGTTGTAGTAGTAGTCGAGACGGCAGAAGAAGACGAGGAGGAGAAACTAGAGTTTGATGAAGAACCGAAGAGAGAGGAGCCAGAGGAGGTTCCAAAAGAGAAACCGCCACCGCAGGCGGCGGCGGCCGGCGGAGAAGAAATTGAACTGAACTGAGATTGAGAGGCAGCGGATCCGAAGGAAATAGCGACAGATGTCTGCTGCTGTGACGATGAAGATGAGTTGGAGAAGAAGGAAGGTGACGAGGAGGAGAAGGGGGAGGATAAAGGAGAAGGCTGAAAGAAGGAGAAACCCTGTGATTGGGACTGAGAAGCAGAAGATGACGACGATGGGATCGTCAATGGAGTCCCGAAGGATAAGGACGACGCCATCGCTGTCGCTGCTGCCCTCGCTCGCTCTCAGTTGAACTCCACTGAAATTGCTGGGGTTTGCGTGGGCTTCTAATTTCTAAATTTCCTCCTAAATTTTGAGAGAGAATCAGGGGAGCGGATACTTTCACCCAGAAGAATGACGAAGGCACTCCAAAAATCCACAATTAGCATGAGCATAAATACAAAGAGAGAGTGAGAAAATAAATAATTTAACGAGGTGTGATAACTTACCTATCAGAGCAGAAAAGATAAGATCTTATTCACCTAATAGAGTTACAGAGTGATTAGAAATTTCAGCTAGAAAAACTACGCACTAGACCGTAGAAATCTCATAAACAAGCTAACTCTATAATTCTCAATACAATTGTCAAGCAATCGATATGATTTGAGGTACAGAGATCCTTTTTATGTAGCCAGATGAACAATCAATAGAAGGAAACTCAAATTGGGATTGAAATTCGATTCAAAACAGAAACCTAAAATCAATTCAAACTGTCAGAACCTGATTAGCGGTCGACCGACTCCATGTAGCGGTCTACCATCGGTCGACCGCTAACCCAACTGGCCTCTGCAAAACTCTCGAGTTGGTCGGCCGACTGCAATCTTCATCTTTCAGTGTTTTTGGCTAGTCGATTGGGCTGTCGACTGTTATTTCCTTCTTTTCTAGCGTGCGCGCTCGTGGACACGCGGTCGAGCTTCTTTTGAGATATTTCCAATGAGTTTAAAAAAAACTCTTCCAAGCTTTTTTCTCTGATCTTCTCCCCCACAGCTTTCTGCTATGCCTTGTTTTACGATAGGGCCTGTATAGGTCTCTTACACATAGCTCCTTAGAGCAACCAGTGGATTCTCTCCATCAAAGATAATTGGTGATGGAAGCTATGGTTCTGTATATAAAGGAAAGAATGTTTGCGTAACATCCTGTTCCCAGAATATGTACTTAGATACTTATTCTGATTTACTCAAATTTTCAGCTAGTCCAGCGATCACCTTGATCAGATGAGTCTCGCCCCGCTTCCTCCGGGTGCCTCCGGAAAATTCGAGACCATCCTTCAGAGAACGACAACGGAAATGAAAGTCCAATAGAGGCTCAAGATCACGAAGTTCTCCCAATGCTTGAGCACTTTAACCTCTCTTCTGTGTCTATAAATTCTAGTGAAGATGCCTCCCTCCGTCAAGGAAAAATTCTCCATCTTCAAGTCATTCAGGAGAAGAGGCGGAGCTACTAGGCTTCTTCCAAACTCCAGAGCTTCACAGTCCTCTGAGGTTGTCAATAGGAGTCTTGAAAATCTGTTAAGGTGCCGTACTCCTCCTGTTCGAATCGGAGTTTGAAACCAAACTTCTCCTTAGGAGGATAGATGGGGCGATTTAGGTGAGATCCAATGTCGGATGGATTGGAAATTCCGAAACAAAATCTTTCAATCATATTTTTTATTTTCTCCCTGTATTTTGATTTTTACTTTATGTTTATTTATGTGTTTGTTTTGTATTGGATCCGGATTCTTGGACTCAGAGTCAGTCCGAGTCTGAACCGGGGATCCGAACCTAGTGTGATGTTCGATTTGATCTTTTCGTAGTCAAATTTAACAGATTTTATTTTCAACTATCTTTTTTTCAATATTTTGGATTTTCATAATTTTCTAGAATTTTTCTTAATTATTCTGTAATATCTTCAAATCAGTATCGACCGGTGTCGCCCACCGATTTTCAGATTTTTAGTTTTCAAATAGAGTTGAAATTTCTAAAATCAGTTTCATATTGTTTCTTCAAATCCTATTTTCTATCATAACTCATTTTTGGAGATTTTCTGAATTAATCTAAATTCGACCAGATTTGGTGCCAGCCGGTATCACCAGTTGATTCCAGGATTTTGATTTGAAAATAAAATTGAATTTCTTAAATCTGATTTACCATGACTCTCAGTATAATATTTACTATTTTAAAGAATTTTTGGGGTCTTTCTGAATTACTCAAAAATTCACCCTATTATAATAATATATTTATCTTGATTTTTAACAATTCTTTTCTTTACTTTCTCTTTCTTTTCCTCTCCCATGTGTAGCAGACCAACCCCCCATTCCTCTCCCATCACCTGACCATCTCCTGTCCCATCACCGCTCTTTCTTTTATTTTATTAATTTATCTTTTTTAAACAAACATATATTTCTCTCTCGCACTCTCATTTATCTTCTTCCCCTCACTCCTTCCCTCCCCCTCCTTGGTCGATGGCAACATAGGGTGACGCCGCCGCCTGCGTGCCCTTGGCCAAACAAGCCCCTTCCTCCACTCTCCCCATCTCTCCTCCTTTCTTCTCTTTCTCTTCTTTCCTTCTCTCTCTAACATCTCCACCACCACCACCTTCTTCCTCCAAACCCATCACCCTCCTCCACCACTTCCACCACCATCCTCTCTCCCCTTCACCACTCTCCACCATCATCACCACCTCTCCACCACCATCACATCTCTTCCCCCTCTCCAACACTTCACCTCATTCAACCTACTCCAACACCACCATCTTCACTTCATCACCACCAACTCCACCTCCAACATCTCCACCATCCATCACCCTACTCCACCACTTCAACCACCATCCTCTCCCCCCTTCACCACTTCCCACCATCATCACCACGCATTACCACCTCTACACTTCCATCAGCATCTTCAACAACAACAACAATAACATCATCATCAACCTCACCCTACCACCACCTCTACCACCTGAGCCCCATTCCCTGCTGGCCACCTTGGCCGTCGGCCGCCCAAGTCCGCCGGCGACCTCCGGCGGCTACTTGGTCACCAGCCAACCTCCCCTTCCTTCTCTTTGTAACACCCCGTTCCTAGAATACGTATTTAGATAAGTATTCTGACTTTTCTATCATATTTCTTTAATTTAGTTTTGTATTTGTTTTTGTTTTATGAATATTTGTGCTATTGTTTTGTATTAGATCCGGATTCGTGGACTTGGAGTCAGTCTTAGACTGAACCGGGGACCCGATCCTAGTATATTACTCGATTTGGTCTTTTCGGTAATCAAATTTGACTGATTTCAGTTTCAAGTATTATTTTTCAATATTTTAGATTTTTCATGATTTTTTGAAATTTTTCAGAATTAATTCGCAAAATCTTCAAAACCAGTGTCGCTGACCGGTTCCCGGATTTTAGTTTCCAAACGGAATTGAATTTTTAGAAACGGCTTTGACCGATTTTGGTGTCGACTGGTGTCGCCGGAAGATTCCAAGATTTTTAATTTGAAAAGCAGATTGCATTTTCTCGAATCCGATTTCACCAGGCATCTTAAAATAATATTTTCTATGTGAGAATTTTTGGAATGTTTCTGAAACAGTCGAATTTCACCTATTATTATAATATATTTAAATTGATTCTTTTATCTTTTCTTCTCTTTCTTTTCTCTTTCTTTTCCTCCCCCATACCCTACCGATAGCAACTACAACAGCCCCCTCCCCCCATTTTACCATACCACCACTCCATCCCTTCCCCCATCCCATCATTTTTCTCCCTCCTTTCTTTTAAATAAACAATCTTTCTCTCTCCCTATCTATCACTGTCACTCTCTGTATTACAATCTCATCTCCTCTCTCTCCCTTTCTTGGCTCCACCATCGGCCACCTCCGGCACCACCAGAGTGCCGCCGCAGCCTCTAAATCCGGCCATCTCCACCCCTCAAAACCCCCCTCTCACTTCCTTCCACCAAATACTAACCACCACCTTTTCAATTTTCACAAAACCCATCACCATCACTCTTTTCTTCTTCTTCAAAATCCACTCACAAATTCTCCACCACCTCCTCCACTTACACCATCCAACCACCATCTCCACCTCCTCCAACTCCCCAACATCACCACCAAACCCCATCTCCAACAACCAACACCACCACCACAACAACCACTATCATCTCCACCATCAACAACTCCCCTCCTCCTCTCTCTCCTCCACCCAAGGGATGCCGCCGGCCGCCCCTCCGGTCGCGCCGCCGCTGACCTGGCCGTCGGCGGCGGTCAACGCTGCCGGCCACCACCCACCACCCTCTTCTCTTCTCTCTTATTTCTTTCCTTTCTTCCTTTCTTTTCCTTTTTCCTTCTTTTCCTTCTTTCCTCTTTTACCTTTCTTTCTTTTATTCTCTGTCAACCCTTTCATTCATCCCCTATTACCCCATTCCATTTCCAGCAAACACACACACTGTCTCTCTCTCTCTCTCTCACTTTTCTATAAGTCTCTTTCTCTCCAACATCTCTTTCTCTCCTCTCTCTCTCCTCTCTCTCAATAAATTAATATTAATTAATATATATTTTAATATATGGATCGGTGGCTTGAATGTGTTTATGGTGTTCTAGTATTTTACGGTGTTTTTCGATGGTTTAGGCGAGTACCTTTTCTGGGAACGCTATTCTGATTTTTAATACATGATACATCGTTATGCGAGTTGATATATGATATGCGAGTGATTTTCTAATATTAACATGTTATATGAATACATGTTGGTCGTTATTTTAATTCATTGAATTGGTATTATACTTGCATTGGATATGCCAAGATACGCTCCCGCTTCACTCGGCTTCACATAGCTAATTAATAGATTAATCTATTGTTGTCATAAATATGGTTGTGAAGAGTTTAAAATGTTTAAATATAATGTTCTCTTGTACCATGTTACATGACCAGATGATTACCGGATATATGATGTTGTAACCTGTATTCAACTTACCTGATACCGACATGTTAATTACCTGACATTGATATGTTTATACTTGACACTTGATCCCTGACACTTGATATCTGACACTGATACTTGACATGTTATTACTTAACACCTGATATCTGACACTTGACAATTGACATGCTATCACTCGATACTTGACATATGCTATCACTTGGTACTGACACATTTGACCTAATGTTGTGACACCTGACTGGATACTATTACACCTGACATCTATATTACATTGCATATTCATGATTATCACTTTTACAGGGACCTTGACATGATTATTGTACTGCTGCCAGACATTTGGTACTCTTGAACTCATGTACTCCTGTATCTCCTGTACTCATGTCCCCTGCACTGTTACTCTTATTAATAGCACGGTCATACCGGCGTCCAGCAAAGCATGCCTGGTGTCGGGATGATGAGGATGTATTCCACGATCATGCTAGCGTCTAGCGGATTCTGAATGAAACTAAGTGCCACACGGAGCAAAGTGCCACGCCACACACGTGGCGGGGGCCACCTCTTGAATCTGTGGGGGCCACCTCAAGAATCTATTCCTCACACAGAGCAAAGTGTCACACAGAGCAAAGTGCCACACCATACACGTGGTGGGGGGCCACCTCTTGAATCTGTGGGCTACCTCCTGAATCTATCCTCCAAGGAAAATAATCCTTCCTCCTGCTTGTGCCGCCTGGTGTTAACGTGATAAGCATTCTCAGTGCATATTAAGACACACATACCTGTATAATATAACGCTAGGAGCATATGTTATTTGGTCTCTCTCCTATTCGAATAATGGTACCCGCATATCGGAGTTCGGATGAGTTCTACTTGAAGTGTGGGCTCTAACGTGAACTGTCGGTGTTGCGGGACGCCAGTGGAAAGGGGACAAGAATAACAAATGATACTGATGATTATTGTTGGATAACTTAAATGCAACATACTAATTTATCCATGCATGTGACTTGCCCTATTATTATGATTCAAAAATTCATGTTGTATGACTTGAGCTGACATTCTATTTTACAATATATAATTCTAAATTATTATGGAATTTTCTGATCTCTTGTTTACTGACTTGTACCGGCATTATATGTTTATGTGTACCTATGCTCTCGACACTATTTTTCTATGCATATTTTCTGATTCAGATTTATCGATATACATGTATTTACTTGATTTCAAATTTACTATTGTTCCTCTAATTTTCATTTATGTTACTGGTCATTGCCTGTATCTGCATGCCTGAATCACATCACTTGATCATGTACACGTGTGACTGCCTGAGCACGCCAACTGGCTTTAGCTTACGTACTCAATGGGTTGCTTTCTGACAATCCTGTATTCTCATGTCCAGATCTTAAAGTTTAGACCATTGTGGCCTTAATGTACCTGATCAGAGTGCGCAGCGGAAGCGTAGATTAGCGGTTGCCTGTCCAGACCCTCTTTCTTTCAGCCTTCCCTTGATCAGCTCACAAGATTCTCATCTTGCTGCTCGTGCGTACTTTTTCGTCTTTTATATTGTACATCCTGCTTTTGCGCTTCTTGGTGATCTTATATTCTTGAGATATTATATCATGTTCTGTGATAACTGTGTACTTGTGTTATTATTGCTGGAATGTACACTGTACTTTCATACTCTGATTCTTGCATGTACTGATACTTAGCGTATATACGTGAGGGTATTTTCGACTTACGTATATATGTCGCAGTAACGTCTCCGCACCCGTGGGATCGGGGCGCTACACTCTTTCTTCTTTTCTTCTTCCTTCTCTTCTCTTTTCTTCTATTTTCTTTCTTTTTCTCTTCTTTGCTCCTCTCTCTCTCTCTCACATTGTTCTCTCTTTCTCTATCTAAATTTAGTTCTCCCTTTACCTCCCTTCTCTCTTGCTCTTTTTGCTTTCCCTGGTTCTAGATCTGGTTCTCTTTCTTTTTCTAGCTCTCTCTAGGTTCTCTCTAGTTTCTCTCTTTCTACTTTTTACTTCTCTCTCTCCTCCTCCACTCTCTCTCTCTCTCTCTCTCGCACTTACATTTGAATTTCGCGGAGTTTCCCGATCGTTCTCGGTGTTTCATGATTTGAGGCGAGTACTCCTTTTCGGTATTTGGGCGAGCACCATTCTTTGGTTCTGCGAGTACTATATTTCATATTTGGGGAGTACTCCTCTAATGTTGTTTCATGCTTTACGATTACTATTCTAATGTTTGATACATGCTTTGCGAATGTTATTAGTGTCTGTTACATGTTTTGCAAATGCCATGTCACATGACCTGTCACCCACATGTTGTTTGATCACAATACTTACATGTATGGTTGTACTTTCCCTGAAATTTAACATCTGACATACTAATATCATGACACTGACATGTTAATTATCTGATTGCATCTTGCCCATATTACACTGATAATTCATAATCGTACACCACTGTTATATGCATATTCTATGTATTGTTATGCTCGTGAACTCTATTATTTCATGTACCTACATTACCATATATACATGTATACTTACCTGACACTGACATGTTAATCACCTGACACCTGATATTTGACATGTTATCACTTGGTACTGATACTCTTGACCCAATATTGTGACGCCTGACTGATTATATGACGTGATTCATGATTTTGCCTTTACGGAGAATTGACATGATTATTCTACTGCTACCAGACATCTAGTACTCCTGAACTCCTACATTCTCGAACCCCTGTAATAGGGAGACTCCTGATATTATACTCTTGATATTGTATTCCTGTGGATCCCCGTAAACGGCTAATCATGGATATTGAATTACCTTAAATATGTTGTGGACATTATCACTAGACAAATTATTATAAAGTACTAAACATACATTGAGGATGGGGGAAACTGATGAACACCGGTATAATAACGTGTTTATAGGGGTGGATTACTGATTAGTCACATATGTTGCATTTACATTGTCACCTTACCATGCTTTTTAGCTAATAAATCCTATTAATAAGTTTTCTTTTTCTTTGCTAAATGTAGGCCCAAGTGCTTAAAGAAAGAAAAGAGAAACAAGCCCAAAAGCCTACCAAATTCTGAATTAATTCAGAATAAATTCGAAATGAAGAAATCAGGGCTAAATCTTGGCATATCAAGGGTTGAGAAGAATCCTCCCTGAATCGAGCGGTTGAAGCCACACAATCAAAGGCTGTTTCGTCAACGTTTGGAGCAGAAACAAGAAATCCAGTAGAAGAAATGGGCAAATCACCAAACCAGAAGATCCCCCCTTTTGATGTGGCCACCTGGCCACACCAGGGCCGCGGGAACGCGGCCCAAGCCGCGTTTCCGCAGCCAAGTGGAGGTTGTTGGGGGAGCGTTTGCTCCCCCAATCTTCCCGGGATCCTATCCTTTAGGTTTTTGCCTATAAATACTGGTTTCAGCAAGGAAAAAAAGCAGCGAAGACTAGGATTAAGTTTTGTGTTTATTTTCTTAGGATTTAGGCTCTTTGTTAGCTAGCGCAAAAGTTATAATCTTGTTATTTACTTTGTAGTCCAGTATCAAAACTTGTGAGAGAGAGGAATTGAGTACTTGTACTTGAAGATTGAAGTGACGTCAATACAAAAGTCGAGCCAAGTTTTCTTCCACTTGCAGTACGGTATGGTTTGCATTATTTCTATGCTTTCTTCTTCATTATTTTCTATGAGTAACTAAACGATTTTCTGGGCTAGCTATCATAACTCTCTCTTGTTCTTCTTCTCTTCTGTTTTTAAAAGAAAAAGACCCAATGAATCATATGCATGCCTCACTTAAAAACCTTTCTTTTTGAAAGTGTTCTTGAAGGCACATGAGGATGGGTTTGGATTGTTGAACTCTCACTTCTTTCATGAAAATCTTTTAAATTGTTTTTACTTCATTCTTGCTTCTTCGCGCTTGATGATTTAATATTCAAATTCTAACGATTTCTCGAAGAAAAGACTACACTCTTCCAACCATCTTATGTGCTTTACTTAAAGCTTTCTAAAAATTAACTTTAAGTTTTGCAAATGATCACTTTGAGGCACTTGATATTTTAATGGAAGAATGAACAATTGAGTAGTGAGATAGTGAGTCCAGATTTGTTTTCTTATTATAAAACAACAAAACAACTCTCAAGCTTTCTAAATCACCTTCTCCAAAATCTTTCCTAAAAGTTGCAATTTCTCTTTTAATCATCTCTTTCTTTCTAGTCTCTTTTCCATAAAAACAAAGCAAACACAATTCTTTGTTTTTAAGCAATTCACCGAAACGCTTCCATCGCATTCCTCCTCGTGGACACGACCCGTTAGCCACAAGTTACACGGTAAACTCTTAAACTCTTTGATTGTTCTTTCTTCTTTTAGCAATTAATTTTTGGCGTCGTTGTCGGGGAGGGAACGGTGTATTTGTTTTCTAACAAGTTTTGTGTGTTGTTTTAGGGACTTGAAGATTCAAGATTTAGCATTCAAGCTTTGCAAGAGAAGACTTGCAAATTATGTGCCCCTACTCTCGAAAGTAGGAAACAGAATTTCAAGAAATTGCGTTACAAAATCTGAAAAAATTCATTGGACTACTAGAAACTCTTTTTTGCAGGACATATTGCTCGCAAAAATTTAAGTTTTTGTATGTCATATTTGTGCTATTTCTGCTATCCACCATCCCTGTTTTAAGCCAACAGTAAAACACTTGTTGAAAAGTTAAAAAATTGATTAAACGTTTGCATTTTAGGCACGAGTCTTTTCAATTCATTTACTTTACTGTTGAAGAGTGCTGGAGTAAGGTACGCACGCATTGCATTCAGAATAGGACTCATTTCTTGGTTGATTTATATCGCTTTGAGTGAATCTTATTTATCTTGTACACTTGTACAAATTGATTTTAAGGGCAACACCCAATAACAAGATAAGGTGGGGATTTAATCACCCTTCCTTGGCCCAAAAATCAGATTCCAAGCACTCACAAACCTAAGCCTAAGTAAAATCTGATAGACGTTGGCCTTAGGGACATCTCGAACTAACTAGGAGATTATCCTAAAGAGGGAAGGTGTTGGAAATTGACTCCTGCCAAATCAGTGTCTAGGAAGGGGATTGAGGGCCGAAAGCCCGAAAATTGGTGGTTACTTAATTAAGGAACGTCTTTGACGGATAACCTCCCACCAATCCTGCCCTGACCTGGCTGATTAGCTTGTGGTCAAAGTCTACATTCTACCTCCTGTGGACAATCAACCAGTTAGGAGTTGCCTAAGTCGAGGTTACCTTAGACTAGGCTTGGTTGATTTCTATTGTTGACTGTTGGTTGAACTTGTTTGTGATTGTGATTGTGTTTGTGTATGCAAGTGTGGTCGAGAGACCCTAATTCATCTAGGTTGACTAGAAACACATCACCATCCAAGTTTGAACCAAGACTAGATCCGATAATGGCTCAATCAACATCACTGCAGGATAGGTTCTACCCCATTAGAACCTCACTTCCATGTTGCATTCTACTTCCATCGGTTGGTGCATACAATTTTGAGCTCAAGCCTCAATTCATCAACACACTCCCCAAGTTTCATGGCCTAGAGTCCGAAGATGCCTACTTCTTCATAAGAGAATTTGAGGAAGTATGTCTAATGATGAAAATCCCACACCTTGTAGACGATGCTATTAGGTTGAGATTTGTCCCTTTCGCACTTAAGGACCTAGTAAAGAAGTGGCTCTACAGCTTAACGGCCGGTTCTATCACATCCTGGGATGGTTTCATCAAGGTCTTCTTGAAGAAATTCTATCTAATCCATAAAACCGCTCTCATTAGGAAGACGATCATGCAATTCAAGCAAGAACCTAGTGAACCGTTCTGGAGGTACTTTGAACGCTTTAAAGACCTCCTTGTCCAATGTCCACATCATGGAATAGAGAAATGGCGACAGTGCCAAATTCTTTATGACGGTTTAGACTATTCCACCAAAACCCTCTTAGAAAGTATGTGCCAAGGGGGTTTCTTGCAGAAAGATGAAGATGAAGGATGGGATTTGTATGAAAATCTAGCTGAGAAGACCATCCAATGAGAATTTGCTAGTGAGACCTCTAGGAATCCTAACTCCATCTCTTCAAAAGGAGGTCTCCATTCTATCGAATTGTCCATCGCTAATGAGGCTAAGTTAGCTAACCTGGCTAGAAGACTGGAAGCTCTAGAAACGAAAGAACCAAGTCCAGTCAATCAAGTCAGCCCGAACCAATTTCCAACCCCGGACTGCACTTACTGACAAGCCATGAATCATGTGTTCGAGGAGTGCCCTGTGTTTCAGGCTCAGCAACCGTACCATGAACCGATGAATGCGGCCTTTTCAAGGCCGAACAACAATCCTTATGGACCAACGTACAATCCCGGCTGGAGAAATCACCCTAATTTCTCATGGAGCCAAAACAACAATGACCATTCACGATCAAATCATGCTAGCCACTTCCATCATGGTAATAATTCTTTCAATCATCAACCCAACTTCTCCAATTTCCATAATAATTCTCCCAACCATCCACCTAACTTTCAAAACTATCAACAGAACTTTCCTAACCAAGCTCCACAATCCTCCTTCCAGAATCCTTAATTAGAAAGGAGAATGACTGACTTTGAAAGAAACATGGAGAGATATATGAAAAACCAAGATTCTCTCATGCAAACTATCCAGAGGTTAGAGATTCAAATGAGTCAACTAGCCACTCCATAGAATGAGAGACAAAAGGGTACCCTGCCTAGTCAGCCAGTCACTAATCCGAGGAATTCTCAACAAGCTCATTTGGCTGAGGATCATTCATTTAATCAATATAATGTTGTTCATACATTGAGGTCAGGAAAGAGAGTTGATAACCAAGTGTCAACACCAACCAATCCCATTCAGCACAACTACAATCAAGCTTCCACCTCATCTAATCCAATTTCTTCCAATTCTGACGAATCTGAAAAAGACAAGTCAGCCAGCCAGGTGCACTAGCCTATAGTACCATTTCCTAATAGGCTGAAAAACAACAAGCAAAATCCTCACATGGACAAGATAATCGAGATATTTAACCAAGTGAAGATAAATGTGCCACTTCTTGATGCCATCCAATAAGTTCCTTCCTATGCCAAGTTTCTTAAGGACATGTGCACCAAGAAGAGAAAGACTAATGTTCCAAAAAAGGTCTTCTTAGCCACTAACATTAGTGAGCTATTATCGGGTCTTATCCCTGTCAAGTACAAGGATCCAGGTAATCCCACCATTGCCTGCACAATAGGATAAGCCGAGATTAGTCGTGCACTTCTTGACTTGGGGGCAAGTATCAACTTGCTTCCATTCTCTGTTTATCAACAACTCGGGTTGGGCGATCTTAGTCCAACTCGAGTCACCATCCAACTGGCTGACTGTTCTGTTAAAATTCCAAAAGGGGAGATTAATGATGTCCTGATCCAGGTAGGAGAGTTCATTTACCCTGTCGATTTCATAGTTCTGGAGACAAAACCTGTGTCCAACTCTAATCATAGGGCTCAAACCCCTGTTATCCTAGGGCGACCATTCCTTACTACTGCTAATGCCATCATCAATTGTAGGAATGGGTCTATGAGGTTAACCTTTGGAGACATGACTAGAGAAGTCAATGTCTTCAATCTAGGAAAATAACCCCGCGATATCGAGGACCAAACATTTGAAGTCAACCTAATTGAGAACTTGACAAATAAACATGGGGAAGAAATGGAATTAGAAACAGAGTGTGAATTCGGATTAGAGTCTGACGACTTTAATCTTGATCAGGTTGTAGATTCTGCTATGAATTGGGCCTCAAACCCGATTTCACCAACATTGGAGCCAACAGATTTGATTAGTCCTACCAGTGAGCCTTCCTCTTCCTTAGAATTGAAAGCCTTACCTGCGCATCTCAAGTACGCCTATCTAGGCGAACAAGAGACCTTTCCTGTCATCATTGCCTCCCATTTAAATGACGGGGAAGAAGAAGATATGAAAGCTGTTCTAAGAAAACATAGGGAAGCCATAGGATGGACTATGACTGATATCAAGGGATTAAGTCCAACCATCGTTTAACATCGAATTCATCTCAATGAAGACGCAACACCTAAGAGAGACCCGCAGCGTAGGTTAAACCCTATAATGCAAGAGGCTGTTCATGCTGAAATCATAAAACTCTTAGACAATGGGATAATTTATCCCATTTCTGATAGCCAATGGGTCAGTCCTGTCCACGCGGTTCCGAAGAAATCCGGTTTCACCGTAGTGAAAAACGAGAATAAAGAGTTGGTTCAAACTCGACTTCCTACGAAGATCTGAGTTTGCATCGACTATAGGAAACTGAATGCTGCAACTCGTAAGGACCATTTTTCACTTCTCTTCATTGAACAAATGCTTGAACGTTTGGCGGGTCATGAGTATTACTGTTTCTTGGACGGTTACTCGGGCTATAACCAGATCCCTGTCGCTCCTGAGGACCAAGAAAAGACTACGTTTACATGTCCATTTGGGACATTTGCTTATCGTCGAATGCCCTTCGGCTTATGCAATGCCCCAGCAACGTTTCAACGTTGCATGTTGAGTCTTTTCTCTGATATGGTAGAACGATTCTTAGAGATCTTTATGGATGATTTCTCCATCTACGGAGATTCATTCACTCAATGTCTCCACCATTTAGAACTCGTCCTCCAACGTTGTGCTGAGAAAAATCTGACACTGAACTGGGAGAAATGTCACTTCATGGTAAAACATGGAATTGTCTTGGGTCATGAAATCTTCAAGAAAGGAATTGAAGTGGATAGAGCAAAAATCGAGGTTATTGCTAAGCTTCCCATGCCCAAATGCGTTAAGGACATTAGATCCTTACTAGGACACGCTGGTTTCTATCGAAGATTTATCAAGGATTTTAGCAAAATTGCTAGGCCCTTGACTAATCTGTTAGCTATGAATGTGTCCTTCACTTTTGATGCTGAATGCATAGATTCTTGGGAGAAGCTTAAGAGAAAGCTTATTTCCGCACCAATCATATCTGCACCGGATTGGTCTAAGCCGTTTGAGATCATGTGCGATGCTTCCGATTTTGCCATAGGCGCTGTCCTAGGACAACGCATTGATAACAAGCAGCATGTGATCTACTACTCTAGTAGGACTCTCAACGATGCGCAACTGAACTACACTACGACTGAGAAGGAATTCTTGGCAGTAGTGTTTGCCTTAGAGAAGTTTCGTCCCTACCTACTAGGGTCTAAAATTACCATTTTCACCGATCATTCTGCGCTTAGGTACCTCATGATGAAGAAGGATGCCAAGGCCCGACTCATTCGTTGGATCCTCCTTCTTCAAGAATTCGATCTTGAGATTCGAGATAAGAAAGGCGTAGAAAATGTCGTTGCTGACCACCTCTCACGGATCCCTAATTCTCCATGCAACAAATTACCCATAAATGAGGATTTTCCTGATGAACATCTCTTAGCTATCTCTAGGGAACCTTGGTTTGCTGATATAGTGAATTACTTAGTCACAAACCAAACTCAGTCACATTGGTCCAAAAATGATGTTTACCGGTTCTTATCCAAGTCCGGTATTTCTTTTGGAGGAACCGTATCTTTTCAAGTACTGTTCTGACCAAATTATTAGGAGATGCATTCCCGATGAGGACGTCAAGAGTGTTCTATCCTTTTGTCACGAACTTGCATGCGGTGGACACTTTGGTCCCCGCAAGACTGCTGAAAAGGTGCTACAAAGTGGGTTTTATTGGTCCACTCTGTTCAAGGATGCTTATGAATTTTGCAAGACGTGCCCTAGATGCCAAATGGTAGGAAGGATTTCAAACCGAAATATGATGCCCCTTAACCCAATTCTAGAAATAGAACTCTTTGATGTCTGGGGCATCGACTTTATGGGTCCATTTCCTAATTCATTTGGGAACCAATACATATTGGTTGCTGTGGATTATGTGTCCAAGTGGGTAGAAGCCATTCCTTGTAAAACTAATGATAACAAAGTTGTCATAAAGTTTTTGAAAGAGAACATTTTTTCACGCTTCGGAACCCCTCGTGCTATCATCAGTGATAATGGCACTCACTTTTGCAATAGGTCTTTTGAAGCTCTTATGCGAAAGTATGCCATAACTCACAAGTTGTCCACACCTTATCATCCTCAAACCAGTGGGCAAGTTGAGGTTTCAAATAGACAAGTCAAGCTTATATTAGAGAAAACTGTGAACCAAAACCGGAAAGATTGGTCCATCAAACTCGTAGATGCTTTATGGGCCTACAGAACCGCTTTCAAGACGATTCTAGGAATGTCTCCCTATAGGTTAGTCTATGGCAAACCTTGTCACTTGCCCGTTGAGTTAGAGCACCGAGCCTTATGGGCAATCAAGCAGTTGAATTTCGACTTAACTAAGGCCGGTGACCTTCGAAAATTACAAATTTCCGAATTGGAGGAATTGAGAAATGAGGCCTATGAAAATGCTAGGATCACTAATGATAGAGTCAAGATTTTCCATGACAAGCACATCATAAGAAAAACCTTTGTCCCTGGACAAAAAGTCTTACTCTATAATTCTAGACTTCATCTTTTTCCAGGAAAATTGAAATCGAGATGGACTGGGCCATTCGTTGTAAAAACCGTGTTTCCACGCGGTGCAGTTGAGATCAGTGACACCAAGAATGGAAATAACTTTAAGGTAAATGGTCAACGCCTTAAATCTTTCTTGGAATCGGTGCCGGTAAATGAAACGGCAATGGGTCTTTTTGACCATCCTCCTTTCCATTTTATTTCATGCTTTTATACATTTCTTTCATACATTGGGGACAATGCATGAGATAAGTGTGGGGGAGGGTTCTAACATGACTAACTAATATAAAAAAAGAAAAAGAAAAATATATATATAAAAAAAACAAAAAAAACTTTTTGAAGGGGTAGAACAATATTTTGATATATTTTTTGTAAGAAATTAAGTCAATTTTAAGGAATAGGAGAATCATAATTAGGATTTCTTACACTGGTCAAAATAAGATAACTTGTTTGATTTTTAGGGTCAGGAAGAAATTTGTGAAAGTAATTTAGTCTTGATATTTACCTTGATGACATATGCACACTAAATACACTTACACACTTAGGGTTTAAAAACAGAGACTCTTATGCCTTATAAAATGAAAAAGAAAAAAAAACAAGTCTAATTATTGATTAGCTAGGTGCTTTGGCCTAAGCAAGCCTTAATATTTATGCAAAAGATAATTAGATAAGTTTGAAAAAAAAATGTGTATATAAATCCTTTGATTAAGCTGGGTATTTATGCCTCATGAAGCATAAGTATTCACGCCTAAAAGGGGTACATCGTATAAATAAAAACCTTAGTTTCGTGGCCTTATCTGCTCGAGTGTTTAAGTTCTTAGGGGTGTTTTCTCACCTGGTGCCCTGAAACTATCCGGTTTGGGTGTCACCGACTGAATGCTCGTTACATGGGCAGATTAGAAAGCCTAAGGAAATTGAGGAATAAATTTCACCAAAAATAAATAAATATAAGGCATAGGAGTTAATGTTAAAGAACCTTTAGTCAACTTCACAGTCACGATGGTGCATATGACTCAGGGTAAATTAATAGACTAGATGAGAAGTACAATTTGACGCCTTACTTTAATTGATGACATGTTTTTGAATGGAGACTAAGTTTAGGAATGAAAAATTTGATATTCCTATAACTTATAGATTACTTCAAGCCTTATAAATATACTTCAAATATTTTCTCTTTTCAAAATGCTTTTTGAAAATACTAACTCTTTATTTCTCTTTCTTTATGGATTTTGTGGGTGCAATCCACTGAAAACCCTCACGAGACAAAACTCGTCCTCTAGGGTAACCTAGAGGTTTAACGGCTTGTTGCACATGCTCAGTGCAATCGAGTGACCTGCGAAAGTGGTCTAATAATTGATTAGAATTAGTCTGATGTTTTGCTCGAGGGCGAGCAAAAGATAAGTGTGGGGGTGTGATTAGTCACATATGTTGCATTTACATTGTCACCTTACCATGCTTTTTAGCTAATAAATCCTATTAATAAGTTTTCTTTTTCTTTGCTAAATGTAGGCCCAAGTGCTTAAAGAAAGAAAAGAGAAACAAGCCCAAAAGCCCACCAAATTCTGAATTAATTCAGAATAAATTCGAAATGAAGAAATCAGGGCTAAATCTTGGTATATCAAGAGGTTAAGAAGAATCCTCCCTGAATCGAGCGGTTGAAGCCACACAATCAAAGGCTGTTTTGTCAACGTTTGGAGCAGAAACAAGAAATCCAGTAGAAGAACAAATCACCAAACCAGAAGATCCCCCCTTTTGGTGTGGCCACCTGGCCACACCAGGGCCGCGGTAACGCGGCCCAAGTCGCGTTTCCGCGGCCAAGTGGAGGTTGTTGGGAGAGCGTTTGCTCCCCCAATCTTCCCGGGATCCTATCCTTTAGGTTTTTGCCTATAAATACTAGTTTCAGCAAGGAAAAAAGCAGTGAAGACTAGGATTAAATTTTGTGTTTATTTTCTTAGGATTTAGGCTCTTTGTTAGCTAGCACAAAAGTTGTAATCTTATTATTTACTTTGTAGTCCAGTATCAAAACTTGTGAGAGAGAGGAATTGAGTGCTTGTACTTGAAGATTGAAGTGACGTCGATACAAATGTCGAGCCAAGTTTTCTTCCACTTGCAGTACGGTATGGTTTGCATTATTTCTATGCTTTCTTCTTCATTGTTTTCTATGAGTAACTAAACGGTTTTCTGGGCTAGCTATCATAACTCTCTCTTGTTCTTCTTCTCTTCTGTTTTTAAAAGAAAAAGACCCAATGAATCATATGCATGCCTCACTTAAAAGCTTTTCTTTTTGAAAGTGTTCTTGATGGCACATGAGGATGGATTTAGATTGTTGAACTCTCACTTCTTTCATGAAAATCTTTTGAATTATTTTTACTTCATTCTTACTTCTTCGTGCTTGATGATTTAATATTCAAATTCTAACGATTTCTCGAAGAAAAGACTACGCTCTTCCAACCATCTTATGCGTTTTGCTTAAAGCTTTCTAAAAATTAACTTTAAGTTTTGTAAATGATCACTTTGAAGCACTTGATATTTTAATGGAAGAATGGACAATTGAGTAGTAAGATAGTGAGTCCAGATTTGCTTTCTTATTATAAAACAACAAAACAACTCTCAAGCTTTCTAAATTACCTTCTCCAAAACCTTTCCTAAAAGTTGCAATTTCTCTTTTAATCATCTCTTTCTTTCCAGTCTCTTTTCCATAAAAACAAAACAAACACAATTCTTTGTTTTTAAGCAATTCACCGAAACGCTTCCATCGCATTCCTTATCGTGGACACGACCCGTTAGCCATAAGCTACACGGTAAACTCTTAAACTCTTTGATTGTTCTTTCTTCTTTTAGCAATTAATTACTGTACTGAAGTATCGTGTGGGGCATAATATAAGTCCTCGATGAAGTGTCATGTGAGGCGTTATATAAGTCCTCAGAAGCAGTAGCATGAAGTGTTGTGTGAGGCATAATATAAGTCCTTGGAACAGTAGCCTAATGTCCTGAGTCGTAGTCCCGAGTAGAGGCGGGACCCACTATAAATATGATACATCAATTCTTCATCAGTTTTCAATTTAACTCGTCTTATTCATATATGGATGTATGTGTACCGGTAGCACATACCTAGACATACGGATCGGATGAATAATAAGAATTTAACAACCAAACAATAATGATTTTAGGAACGTGTGATATTTGGTCTCTCCTTCGTTCGGATACTGGTACACCCATTTCAGATCCGGGTGAGCTCTTCCCGAGTATAAATTCTAGTATGGACTGCCAGTGATGGATGACACTGGTAGGGAGATGATTGAAATGTCAGGCGGTACCGATAATTATTATTGCATAACATAATATACTACACCTTCCCTTGTATCTGATATAACTTAATTATCTAACTTAATAATGTCAGGAGTATATGATATTTGGTCACTCTCACGTTCGAATAATGGTATCCGTATATTAGAATTCGGATGTTCTGCTGGAAGTACGGACTCCAGCATGAGCTGCCAGTGGTATATGACACTAGAGGGGAATTATTAAAATAATAAGCGATGCTGATTATTATCATCGTTATATAATTAAGTTATCCTGACTGCCACCTGTACATGATTTTAAACATAACTGATACTTCTAATACTGGATTACACCTGCCCTACTCTACATACAAGAATACTAACAAACATGTTTATAAGCAATTCTGGTTGTATATATGATCGGGGGAAAACCGTGCACGAAAAGTATATGTTTTAAAATCAAGATTTAAAGTGTGTGTGCTTTGGCTTCCTCGATACTTCCGTTATAGCATAGAGGTTAAAACGAGTCAAATCCACAAGGACGGGAGGCGATAGAAGCTTACACGGTATGTTCACGTATATGTTAATGGTTCTTTAATGTTTGAAAGAATGAAAAGAAAAGAAAAGAAAATAAAGAATGAAAAGAGAAGTACGGTGAAATACAAAGAAGTGAGAAACATAAAAAAGAATATATTTATGGTTTTTGGATAATATTTCTAAAATAAAGTAAAAAGGAAGAAAACTCATGGTTACTAACTACTAATGGCTCCACTAACCATGCTAACCTCTTAGTGATAGTTGCCTCACACGTATCCTTGACAATCACTAGTCCTTGGTTCAAGAGCGTTTCAAAGCATGACCCATATGTAACTCATCACATCCAAACTCAATAAGTGCAAGCTACACTTAAACTATCAAAACTAAACAAGAGTAAGCATGAAGTAAAGTAATGTTAGCTTGTTAGAGAATTAGGATGTTAGAGTGTTAGATCCATCATCATGAGCCATCAATAGCTCTTGCAAGAGCAAGGTCAAGTAGAGGCTATTAGATTCATGTAGATTATCAAATAAGAAGTTTGAAAGTTAGTGGTTAGTAGTTAGTTTCCATGAGAAAAAAATTAGCTAAACATGTAAAAGGAGTTAGAGAGAAGAAAATAAAAAGAGGTAAAGAGAGAACCTTTCATAGATTGTCACCTTCTATTACAAAAACTCTTGCTTTCCAACCATGTATCACTCTCTCTCCTATTACAAGATTTACAAGAAATGAAAAATACAAAGGAAGAAGAAGAACTGACCTAAACTAAAGTACCCTAAAGCACAACATGGAAAGAAACTACCCTAACTCTGTATATTCCCAACTGAAGAACCCGAGGGGGTATATATAGGCACCAGAGGAAAGGGGGCCAGGGGGCAAACCTAGCCCAAAGTACGGGTGCGGCCGCGCCCGTATGGCCGCTGCCTCGCGTTGTCCTGTCGCCCCCCCGTCGGCTGTATATCCCAGTTTTGGGTCCTTGATTTTGACAGAATCACCCTCCTAGGTCAATGACTATCTTTATACACCTTTAATCACCAATTAAATTGTGATTTTGAGTCTTCTTCTTCATTGCACACCATGGACCTAGAAACATACAAGAGAGGTATTATTAGCAGAATTTAATATTAAATAAATGCAAAACTGTGGTATGAAATATGCAGTTTTAGAGACTAATCACACCCCCACACCTATCTTTTGCTCGTCCCTAACAAAACAAAAAAGACTAAGGAAATTATTACACCACTTTCGCAGGTGACGCGATTGCACTGAGCATGTGCAACAAGCCGTTAAACCTCTAGATTTCTTCTAGAGGAGGAGTTTTGTCTCCTAAGAGTTTTCAGCGGATTACACCCACAAAATCCATAAAAAAAGAAATCAAATGTTAGTATTTTGAAAACGTATTTTGAAATAGAGAAAAGTGTTGAAGTATTTTTATGAAAATATAAGTGATCCAAGGTCATAGGTTAACCAGAAATTATTCTTCCTTACACTCAGTCGAAATGCAAAATCTTGTTATAAATTAAATGTAAGAATTTAAAATTGAATTGATTCTCTGATCTTTCATAAAACTCTTAGAAAAATATGCACTTTGTGTACAGTGAAGGGTTTTGGGATATCGACTCTAACTTTCATGCCATTTATTTAATATATTTTTTCTCCTTAGTTTTCTTAGGCTTTCTTATTTACCCGGGTAGTGAGCCTTTAACCGGTTACTCCCAAATCAGATGATCTTAGGGCACTAGATGAGAAAATATCCCTCGGACTTAAGGACTCGAGTAAATAAGGCCACAAAACTAAAGGGGTTATTTTGTTTTTATCCACCATTTTAAGTATGAATAATCATGCTTCCTGAGGCATAATTACCCAATTTCAATAAGTGGTTTTATCATCATTTTTTTATATATATTTTTATAGCATTTTTATGGCATTTTCAGTTTTTGTTACAATGCCAAAATATTGTGTAAGTGTGAAGTGCATAACTCTAAGGCAAAAAATTCAAGATTAGATTATCTTTTCAATCTTACTTTCTTATCCTAAAATTTAAACAAGATCTATTATTTTGACTTGGCTTAAAATTTCATAATTTTAGGTCTTCCTATTTCCTAATATAATCTTAATTTTCTTTAAAAAAATAAATCAAAACTATTTATCTTGTTTCAAAAAGTTTTATAAAAAGAGAAAAAGAGTTTTTATAATTTTTTTAAAAAAAATTAAAAAGAAGTGTAAAAGAAAGAAAATATAAAACTAACTATGTTAGCAAACCCTCTCCCACACTTATCTCATGCATTGTTCTCAATGCATTGCGAATGTGTATATACATAAAACAAATGGAGAGGGAAGGAAGATTACCTCATGGTGGTGGTTCCGGTGGTGGTCTGACTGGGCCAAGCATTGCTACCCAATTAAGATATCGTGGATCTTACAGAAACCCACCAATGACCTCTCTAATATGACACAGTAAAAGAATGATTGAATGAATGGTCTTATTGAAAAAATTATCCGCATCAAATTTTCAATTTTCAAAAATAATTACTGAGTCATTTTCGTCAACATTCTTGTCCAATAATGAAGTGTGATTTTGAAAGATGATTGATTTGGACTCAAAATGAACAGGAGTAAAAACCGATACCAACTCGGGAATTTGGCTCAGATCAAGTCGAGATTCAAAAGGAGGAGTCAAAATTGGCTCAAAAATGGGGTCCAAACCAAAGAATTGATGTTCACACACTTTCACTAGCAATGAAGTATGATCATAAGAGATTGGTGATTCCATTTTGACGGTGTATTGGTACAGGATTCAATGTTGACTCCGGAATAGAGAAAAAAATCTGGTAAAGCTACCAGAGTCATTATTGAATCAAAAGTGAAATGGAATTACTAACATGAGGTTCAAGATCACTTTCAAGCTCAAGTTCAATTTCGGGAAAAGGATAACTTGCCAAAATGTCAAGGTGGTTTTCAAGATTTTGGACAAGTTCAAATGGATGTAATGAAATTGAATCTTGATTTTTGTCCACGGAAGGAATGTGAATGGGTGAAATGATCAATTCAAGTTCAAAAATTATGAAAATCAAAACTGGCTCAAGAACATTACTTAGTTTAGATAACACTACAGTAGTCGATGCTTGAAGCTCAGGTTCACATTCATTTTTAAGTTCAATTACAGGAAATGAATAACTTGCCAAAGTGTCGGGAATTAGATGTTGGTCAAGTTCAGGTTGGTATGATGAAATTGAAGCTGAATTTTCAAAATGACAAGATTCTTGAGTCATATGAACATCTGATGGACATGAGAACTTATTTATATTTTATATTATTCGCTCGGTCTCTTGCACGAATTCCATAATTTTTTTTCACAATGATTTTTCTTTGATTGGTTCTGGAAAAGAACTATATGAATTTTGAAAATTTTGTGGACATGATGACGCCATATTGTTTTCAAATTATTTTTGGGCCTCTATCGCTTCTTCCAAAGTCCTTTACAATGATGATTTTTTTCAATGGTGGTTCAGGAAAAGGAGGATATGAAGTAGAATCGGAGAATGAATATTATGAAAATTGTGGACAATGTGGTTGAAAATTTGACTCAGGGGAGGTGAATCCCCATTGACTCTGTGAAGATTTGAAATTATTTTGAAAATTATAGTCATATGATTGGGGATACGGGTCATATTGAGTCGGATAATTCCAACCCGACATATATGGTTGGTTCATGTTGTACATAGCCGGGTCGGAGTTATCCGAGTCAAATGAGGTAGGGGTGAAATATGGATCATATTCGGATTGAAAAAATTGTTGTTGTTGAAATCCATATCACAATTTACAAAAAAGAAAACAAACAAACAAAGAACGAAAAAGAAAAAGAAAACAAGCCTATGCTAGGGTTGACTTAGACCTAGACGACTCCTAACTGGTTAGACTGTCCACGGGAGGTATATTGTCAGAATCTGACCACGAGTTAATCGGTCAGGTAGGGGCAAGATCAGTTGGAGTATCTGTACCGGAGCAACTGGCCTAATTATGCCAAACTACTATTTTTTGAGGTTTCTCCTCTCAGTCCCTAACCTTAAACACCGATTTGATAAGAGTCAACTTCTAACAACTTCCCTCTTAGGTTAATCTCTTAAATGAGTCCGAGATGTCCCTAGGGGCCAACATCTAGCAATTTTTATTAGGCTTGGGTTGTGTGAGTGGAGAGGTGATTTTTGGGCTAAGGGAGGGTAATGACTTCTCCACCTTATGTTGTATTGGGTTTTGTCCTTAAGTTCAATTCGTGCAAGTGTGCAATATAGATAAGAATGAACACACAAGAGAGTAAATTACCCACGTGTTTGTCCTAACTATATGCTATGCAATATGTACACCTCCTTCAAGATCACAACAACACAAGAACAAAATACAGTATATTGGAATAAAAATTGACACGTGCCTAAATGCAAATGTCTAAACCATTTTAAAGCATCCAATTTCTACATTTTAGTTCTTAATTATTACAATGCACAGGTAATATAACCAAAAATTAGCAGCAGAGTATAAGAATATACAAGAATTTACCCAACCACACAAGAGCAAATGTGGACTTCTGCAATGCTAAAATTTTAACCTGCACACCAAAAACAAAGAAGAAAAGTTAACAGAAATATGAAATCAAACCGTTCCCATCCCCGGCAACGGCGCCAAAATTTGATCGGGGGAAAACAGCGCACGAAAATTGTATGTTTTGAAATCAAGATTTAAAGTGTATGTGCTTTGGCTTCGTCGATACTTCCGTTATAGCATAGAGGCTAAAACGAGTCGATTTCATAAGGACGGGAGGCGATAGAAGTTTACACGGTATGTGTTTGGGGGGAAAATTGAGGATCGAGGAGTAAATTCTTTATTTGATTGTAAAGAAAATTACAGTGGATCAATAATCCTTTCACAAGAGAGGGGAAATATTCAAGCTCAAATCTCCCCTTTGTTTAATGTCGGGTTCTTGATGTGGCGATGGAAAGTGAATCTTGTTTTCCGTTGACCGGGTAAATGTCAGGACCTCTTGGAAATTCTCTCTTTGGATAGTGGACGAAGTAACACAGCTCCTATCCACTAAGAATCTCAAAAAGACTGTAGGCAAAAACAAACTTGAACTCAATAAGTTGTTAGAAGAGTTGAACTCTCTTTTTCTTTTCAGCTGGAGATCTTGGTGCTTTTACGGCTTACAACCGAAGTTCTTTTTTGCCAAGAATTTTCCAACCCCTCTTCCATAGCAAACTAGGCTATTTATAGAGGTTTCAGGGGTAAACGTGTCCCCTAAAAATACTCCATAATGGGGTTAACTCCCTCATTACGTGGGCAGTAATTGACCCAGTAATTAGGGCAGTTATAACCGAGATGTGGGCTTTGGGCCTCGCGTTTTGCCATTGAGGTGATGCTTGAAAAATGCGAGCTTCTAATTCTGCGTCAAGTTTCACGTGAGACGCGGGCTTTGGACTCTGGTCTTGGTACTACAATAACCCTGAGACGCGGGTTTCAACCCTCGCGTCTTGGTCCTTGCAATGATGTTGAGACGCAGGTTTCAACCCTCGCGTCTTGGTGCTGCGCTGGTTGCGATGATTAGCCTTGCGTCTGGAGTTTGGATTCTGCTTTTTGACGACTTATCTTCAGTGATTTTTAAATAGCCTACAGAACCCTCTCCAAAGTTTTTGATATTCTGCGGTTAACTGGGACGGATTTCGAAATACTTTGGACTTTGGTTGAATTCATACTTCTTATGATTGGACTGACAATCATTTGAGATACTCTGAGCTTGATCTTGTCTGGAGTATAGTCTTCATGAGTGTATGATTAGTCTACGATTATGCATTATTATATCGCATTTCCCCACCGATTTATGAATAAATTGTCGGTCTAAACCGTGTTTTGGTCTCTATTGCAGGTAAATCAAGAGTTCAAGGGCAAAGGAGTAATAAGAGCTTAATTAAACCCCTTTTTAGGGTAATTAATCCCGAATTTCGTGGAGGCCAAGCAAAGGATTATCTAGAAGATACGTCGAACCTAGACTTCTGCGCACGTCAGACGAATATTAGGGCGAAATTACCAGAAATGGGATATACCAAGATTATTCTCGAAGCCATCCAGAGGAACATCCTGACAAAAACCAGGGACCTAAGTCCCTGGTATTGCCGCGGAAACGCGGCAATTGTCGCGTTTCCGCGGCAATAGGATGGAGTCACGCGTCGAGTTTCGACGCGTGGCCCCGTCTCGTCTTTTGGAATCATCCTATGCCTATATATAGCTCTGTATGTGGCCAAAACGAGCAGTTTTTATTTTTAGGAGTAGTTTTTAATTTTCTCTATGTTTTAGGTTAGTGTAGGTAGGTGCTCTTCATTTCTTGTATTTTGTTATGTTATTTCGTTTTTAGATCATGTATTAGGGCTGAGAGATTCAGAGAGAGAGATAAAGAGGGATTGATGTAATAGATGGTGACAGTCTATGTAAAGGTGCCTCCTTTCTTCTCCGATGTAATCTTCTTCATCTTCTACATGATGTGTTGCTAACTTTTCTTCTTCTCATGGCAATCTAACTACTAACCACTAACCATCTAACCACTTACTTGATAATCCACATGAATCGAGTAGCCTCTATAAGGCCTTGTTCTTGCAAGAGCCATTGATGGCTCATGATGATGGGTTCTAACATCTAACTTGCTAACCAAGCTAACTCTCTCTTATTTCATGCTTCCTTCTAATGGTTTGATGATCTAATGTTTGTATTAGCTTGCTCTTGATGCAAGTTTTGAATGTGATGAACCATCTATGTGCCATGCTTTGTATCGTCTCTTGAAGCCAAGGATTAGTGATGGCCGAGGATCAAATGTGAGGCAACTATCAATAAGAGGTTAGCATGGTTAGTAGATTAATTACTAGTTAGTAGCCAATAGTTTTCTTTTTTCTTGTTTTAGAAACTATTTTCAAAACTCTTTTATCATTTTTCTATCGATGTTTTCACCGCCTTTTTAGTTCACCTTTGTTTAATCTCCTTTTCTATTTTGTTTTCCAAACCATACTTCTCTTTTGTTTTCTTCGCCGTTTTTATCGCCTTCTCCACCTACCACATTCTGGATTTCCTTTTCTTTTTCTTTTCTTTTTCTAATTCTTTAACAAAGAATAACTGTTAACATAAAACGTGAATAAAAACTGTCAATGCTTCTATCGCCTCCCTTCCCTGTGGATTCGACCCGTTGAGCCAATGCTATAACGGAAGTATCGAGGGTACATTAGCACATATACGAGCTTTTCATTGATTTCACAAAACACACATTTTGAGTGCTAGTTCCGCCCCGATCAAATTTTTGGCGCCGTTGCCGGGGAACGGGAATGGTTTTGATGTCACGTTTTTGTTAACATTTTTCTTCTCTGTTTTGGTGTGCAGGACAATCTTTACAGGTGCTTAACATTGTAGAATAAAAACTAGCTTTGCATCTCCCTGCTCTAGAAAGCAGGGACCCAGGTTCTAAAGAACCGTCACGCAAACGCGACTTTTGCCGCGAAAACGCGGCCATGTTGTGATAATTGTGTATCTTGTTGTGCTGGGATGTGTTCATTGTAATAACTAGTTGATCTGTATTATTACTTTCCTGCTTTGATTGCCTACACACCATAATAAACTAAAGAACTAAAATACAGTATTTGAACGCTTTTAAAATGATTTAGACATTTGCATTTAGGCACGTGTCAATTCAATTCCAATATACTGTATTTTGTTCTGTTGTTGTGATCTGAATTGAGGTGTACATATGGCATTGCATATAGCATAGGACAAATACGTGGGTGATTTATCGCTTTGTGTTATATTCTTATCTATATTGCACGCTTGCACGAATTGAACTTAAGGGCAAAACCCATACAAGATAAGGTGGGATTTCATCACCCTTCCTTAGCCCAAAAATCACCTCCCCACTCACACAACCCAAACCCTAATAAAAATTGATAGACGTTAGCCCCTAGGGATATCTCGGACTCATTAAGAGATTGACCGAGGATGGAACTTGTTTTGAATCTTACTCTTGTGAAATCGGTGTCTAAGGTTGGGGATTAAGAGGTTACGCCTCGAAGATACCGTGGTTGGCGTAATTAAGGCCCGTTGCTTACGCACGGATACCTCCCACCGTATTTTGCCCCTACCTGGCCGATTAGCTTGTGGTCGGATTCAAGCAACAACCTCCCCCGGGTAATCGATCAGTTAGGAGTCGTCTAGGTCTAGGTCAACCCTACTTTAGGCTTGGTTTTGATTTTCTTTCTTTTTGTTTGTTGTTTGATTTTTCTTTTTTGTGATTGTTTGTGAAATGGAATTCAACAATAACAATTCTTTCAATCCGAATATGAATCCATATTTCACACCAACCCCATTCGATTCGGATAATTCCAACCTGGCTTTTTACAATATGCACCAACTAAATACACCGGGTTGGCCTTATCCGAATCAATACAACCCATACCCACATTCTTATGACTATAATTTCCAAAATAATTTCAACTCATCACAGAGTCAATGGGGATTCACCTCCCCCGAGTTAAATTTTCAACCTCCTTGTCCCCCATGTCCACCATATTCATCTTGTCCACAATATTCATTCCCCGATTTTGCTTCCTATACTCCTTTTTCTGAACCACCAATTGAAGAAAAATCTGAGTTCGAAAAGAGAGTAGAAGCCAATTTACAAGAGTTCGAGCGTCTACCTCAGAAAAGTAGGGCCTCTCCAATTCCACAGTATTTTCAAGAGTCTTACTCAGTTCCACCTCCTCATAATGAACAATCATCTGCCCCGGAAATGAGTAAAGAACTCTTGGTGAGTCCAAGCTTCAATCTCACAACATTTTTGACTCACATGCTTCACAAAATTTTCAAAACTAAGATTCTTATACTCCCATTCTAGAGCATCCACTTGCAAAAAAATCAAGTCTAGAAAAGAGAATAGAAATCTTGCAGGAGTCTGCGTTACAATTTCAAAAATCTTCTTCTCAGTTTGTTGATAGGATAGAAACACAATTGATTAAATTGGTCAACATTTGTAAGAATGAAGAAACTCTCTCTTCACCACCTTTGACCAATTCAAATATCTCTAACTCTATCAATTTGACCCATGACTCCTATTGTTTTGGAAACCAAGATTCCTACACTCCTTT
This sequence comes from Agave tequilana, assembly GCA_038442645.1. Lineage (NCBI taxonomy): Eukaryota > Viridiplantae > Streptophyta > Magnoliopsida > Asparagales > Asparagaceae > Agave > Agave tequilana. The sequence continues at coordinate 103,092 of JAVJIF010003385.1, read as the reverse complement.
TCTAGAACAACCACTTGAAGATACATCATATCTAGAAAAGAGGATAGAAGTCTTGCAAGAGTCCGCACTAAAATTTCAAAAATCATCTGCCGAGACTGTCAATAGGTTGGAAATACAATTGAGTCAATTGGTTAGCATTTATAGGAATGAGGAAACTCTATCTTATCAACCTTTGACCAATTCAGCTATGCCAAACTCTATTGATATTGTTGGCCCAAGAGGTTACACTCTCCAATTGTTTTGTGTTTTGATGATGACAAACCAAATTAGAGCTATTTGGTACTAACAAGTTTGTTAAGATGAGTTTCAGGTTTTGTACCATGTTTAGAGACCATTTGCTTAGCTATTGCAAGAACTTCTAAGTTCCACCAAGTAAGGAAGGCAAATTGCACATCAAGGAAGGATCATAGAAGAGAAGGCACTAGTAAGGCATTGAATGGCTCAAAGACTTGAAGATAGCTCAAGAAGTCTTCAAGTAATTTGTTTTTCAGTTTATAGTATGTTAAAGAATAGTGGATAGGTTTGAAGCTCTATCACACACGTTTTTGCGCACATGCTCATTCCAAAATAATTTCTTATAAATTATACAAAAATATTTTGCATACAAGTTTTTGCCTACAGATACATCTTTATATTTTATACTATTCCCTGTTCAAAAGTATTTTTGTTAAAATCAAAATCCTCTTTGTTTTCTTTCTTAAAATTGATTTTTGACCTGATCCGGTCGACCGGGACAGTCGACCGAGTCTGTGTCAGTCTGGTCCGGTCGACCGGACCAGTCGACCGCAGTTCTGGCAGAGGCACGTATCAATGTGCATGTCTGCCAGTCGACCGGGGCGGTCGACCGAGATATTTATTTTTGCTCACAGGTTGTTTCAGTCGACCGGGTCGGTCGACCGCTGGCCTATAACGGTCAAATTTTTGATCTACCGGTCGACCGGCCCAGTCGACCGATGTGTCCGTTGAACAGTAACGGGCAGATTTTTAGTGAGCTGTTTATTTTTGTCTTTTGTGTTTAAAAATTCGTTTAAGGATATATTTTGATCTAATTACCTCCTAAACATCAGTAATTATGTTTTATCCCTAAACCCTAGCCCTCTCCTATAAATAGGGGTGTTTGGGGAGAGATTTGTTACAACAATTTTTGCTAGAAAATTCAAAAGTTTAAGGCTTTCAAAAGAGACTTGTTTCTTGGTTTTTGTGCTGAATTTCTCACTGATTTTCTGAAGGGTTTTCAAATACTCTCTGATTTAATTTTCTTTCTTCACTTACAACAAGAGCTTCATTCCTACTCAATATTCTCTAAGGACCTTTGTAAGGGAAGAGATATTTGAAAGAGAGAGTTTGTGGTCTTTTGACTACCAAGGAAATTACTTGTTCTTGAGATTGTAGGAGCTGGGTACTCCATTGTATTTGAGATCTTTGTGATAGTGGAAGTGGTCGGAATCCTTCTGGGGAAGGCGGGGAGTAGAGCTGGGTGCTCGAACCTCGATAACATATCCTTGTGTTTGCGATTGGTTTACATTCTTGCAATTCTTACTCTACTTTGATTGCACTTATTACTTGCTCATCATATTCATTGTCATACTTACTTTCTTGCATTCATCTTGTGATTCTTGTTTGTAATTGTTGTAGCTTTAAATTTTTATTTGCCCTTTGATTAGCATTGTCACCTATTCACCCCCCCTCTAGGTGACTTTTCAATTGGTATCAGAGCTTGGACTCTAGGTTTGGCTTAACATCCATAGAGAGATCCTTAAATATTGCTAATCAACATTTTCATTTCATTCATTCATCACTAGTAAACATGGCCGACAACATTAAATCCCCACCTAAATTTGATGGCCTCAATTTCCCAATTTGGAAGGTTAGGATGACTATATTTTTGCAATCTTTGGGTAGCTTAGTAGCCAAGTCCTTGACCAAACCCTATGAAGCCCCCGATGGTGATGAGAGCACTTGGACCGACCTTGACTTTAAATTATATGAGGCTAACTCCAAGGCCCAAAACTCCCTATTAACCGCCTTGAATGAGGATGACCTTACACGGGTAATTCATTGCCAATCCGCCTATGAGATTTGGCAACACTTATTGGTCACACACGAGGGGACTTCACAAGTCAAGAGAGCTAAGATAGATCTCTTGAGGTCCCAATATGAGTCATTTAAAATGCTTGATGATGAGTCTATTGATAGTATGGCTACAAGGTTTACTAAAATCACTAATGGTCTTTCTTCCATAGGTGATGACATCTCCAACGATCAAAAGGTGCGGAAAGTTATTCGGGCTCTTCCTTCATCATGGGAGATCAAGGCCACCACCTTGAAGGAGTTGAACGACAAGGACGAGATGGACCTCATTAGTCTCATTGGGAACCTAAAGACCCATGAGATGGAGAAGAAGGCAAGAGAAGAGGCCACTACTTCAAAGAAGAAATCCATAGCCTTCAAGACTTCATCCACCAATGATGACGATGAAGATGACGAAGAAGAAGATGAGGAGCTAACTCTACTTGTGCGGAATGTCAAGAGGTTGTACCGAAAGAACAAGTTCAACTTCCGGAGAAAATTTGAAGGCAAAGAGGAGCGGAAGATCATATGCTACAATTGCCGCAAACCCGGACATATCATGGCGGATTGTCCGGAGTTCAAGAAGAAAATGACTTCCTCCTTCAAGCTAAAGAAGCCGGAGGAAAAGAAAGCTTACAAAGCAACATGGGATTCGGAAAGCGAGTCCGAAGAGGAGGTGGATCAAGCTAATATGTGTTTCATGGCAAACACACCCAAGGTAACCCCTCAATCCCTTGATGATGAAGATGATGATGTAAGTAAGGAAGTTCTAGTGCATGCTTTTGTAGAACTTTCTGAAACTTATGATAACAAGAAACTTGAATGCATAAAATTACAAAAAGAAGTTGCTTTTCTTAAGAATCAACTCGCCATTGTTTCTAAAGAAAAAGATGATATTTGTTCAAATTTCATTTCCATGCAAAAAGAATTTTGTGCCTACAAGAGTTCTTGTAAGGCTAAATCCCCTATTATTGATGAAAAAGAAATTTCTTCTTTTAAATCTAAAATGAATGATTTTGAAAAAGTTTTAAAAGATTGTGCCTTTAATACTAAGAAACTTGAAGAAAAATTTTCTAAAAAGCACACATCTCATGCTAAGATTCCTCATGCTCACACTACACCTAACACGTCTCATGTTCATGCTCACAATGCCCATGCTCACAAATCACACACTCATTATGCTTTTAAATATGGTAGAGTGTATAGATGCACATATTGTGGCAAAAATGGACATTTAGCTAAGTTTTGCTATGATCAACTAAATAGAACAAATAATCTTGTTTGGGTTCATGACACTAACCCTAGAGGACCCAAGAAAATGTGGGTACCAAAATCAAGTCTTAAATTGTTTGATATAGGTACACACCAAAGCTCCAAGACGTAGGGAGCGGTGGTACCTTGATAGTGGTTGTTCAAGACACATGACATGGGACATCAACAACTTCACAACCCTATCAAGGTACATGGAAGGTGGCACCGTCACCTTCGGGGATGACTCCAAAGGAACTATCATCGGTATAGGTAACATTCAAATTGGTGCATCTCCTATTATTGAGAATGTTGTTTTAGTAGATGGTTTAAAACATAATTTGCTTAGCATTAGTCAACTTTGTGATCGTGGACTTAAAGTTGTTTTTGATGATACTTCTTGCAAGATTTTTGATGTTAAATCCGATATTTGTATTCTCACCGGTTTTCGTGATAATAATGTTTATATTATTGACATGCTTAATTTAGATTGTTCTACTAAATGCTTAAATGCTTTTGATGAAAATTCTTGGCTTTGGCATAGAAGATTAGGACATGCATCTTTTGACCATATTTCTAGGATTAATTCAAAGGAATTGGTGAAGGGTATACCTTGCTTGAATTTTGAGAAAGACCGCATTTGTAGTGCGTGCCAACTTGGGAAACAAACCAAGTCTTCCTTTAAACCAATCAAGGATATCATGTCAACTAGGCCTTTAGAATTAATTCATATGGATCTTTTTGGACCAACTAAAACTAAGAGTTTAAATGGAAGTAGATTTGCATTTGTTTTGGTTGATGATTTCTCCCGTTTTACTTGGGTTTTCTTTTTACAAAATAAAGATCAAACTTTTTCTCATTTTAAAATTTTTCGAAAAAGAGTTGAAAAAGAAAAGGGTTTTCCGATTTTGAGAATAAGGAGTGATAGAGGTGGTGAGTTTGTTAACCAACTCTTCATGACTTATTGTGATGAAAAGGGAATTAAGCATGAAATGTCTTGTCCTAGAACTCCACAACAAAATGGAGTTGTAGAAAGGAAAAATAGAACACTTCAAGAGATGGCTAGGACAATGATAAGTGAATATGACTTCCCTCAATATTTATGGGCCGAGGCCGTAAACACCGCATGCTATATATCGAATCGTATTTATTTGTGCAAAAATTCTTCAAAAACATCATTTGAAATGTATCATTCTAGAAAACCAAATGTTGCATATTTTAAAGTTTTTGGATGCAAGTGTTTTGTTTTGAATACTAAGGATAATTTGGGTAAATTTGATGCTAAGGCTTATGAGGCTATCTTTGTTGGATATTCCTCTACTAGCAAAGCATATAGAGTTTTCATTAGATCTTCTCAAACCATTGAAGAATCCATGCATGTTAAGTTTGAAGAATCTAATGTGTTTGTTGAGAATGTTGTAGAGTTTGAACCATTAGGTGAAGACATGGAGAGACTATCCTTGAAGGACTCACCCGCTCAAGAAGAAAAGCTAGATCCTATTGGTGAAGTTCAAGAGGATAAGGAGAAAAGCACTCAACCGCTTCCTAAAGCTTGGAGATACGCTACAAATCATCCTAAGGAGCTCATCTTGGGTGATGCATCTAAAGGAGTCACTACGCGCTCCAAACTCCATGACCTATGTGGTAACTTTGCTTTCATTTCTCATTTTGAACCCAAAGGCATTCTCGAAGCTGAGACGGACCCATATTGGTTGCTTGCCATGCAAGAGGAACTCAATCAATTTGAGCGCAACCAAGTTTGGCACCTTGTTCCTAAGCCCCACGATAGACCAATAATTGGTACTAAGTGGATCTTTAGAAACAAGATGGATGAGTCTGGAAATGTCATTAGGAATAAAGCTAGGTTAGTGGCCCAAGGTTACACTCAAGTTGAGGGAATTGACTTTGAGGAGACCTTTGCACCCGTAGCACGGCTTGAAGCCATACGGATGACACTAGCTTTTGCATGTTTTAAAAATTTTAAACTTTTTCAAATGGATGTAAAAAGTGCATTTTTAAATGGTTTTATTAATGAAGAAGTTTATGTTTCTCAACCTCCCGGTTTTGTTGATCATGTTCATCCCGATTTTGTTTTTAAACTTGATAAAGCTTTGTATGGATTGAAACAAGCTCCAAGAGCTTGGTATGAAAGGCTTTCTAGTTTTCTCATTTCAAATGATTTTATTAAAGGCAAAGTAGACACAACTCTTTTTACTAAGCATGTTGATAATGACATTTTAATTGTGCAAATTTATGTTGATGATATAATTTTTGGATCTACTAATGAGCTTTTATGCAAGGATTTTGAGAAAGTCATGCAATTAGAATTTGAAATGTCTTCCATGGGTGAGCTCAATTTCTTCCTTGGACTCCAAATCAAACAATTGCAAGACGGAACCTTCATTAACCAAGCCAAGTACGCAAAGGAGCTAGTAAAGAAGTTTGGGCTTGAAGGATCAAAGGCTTGCAACACTCCAATGGCAACTACAACCAAGCTTGATAAGGACGAACAAGGTAAAAATGTTGATATTAAATTATATAGAAGCATGATAGGAAGTCTTTTATATTTGACGGCAAGTAGGCCGGATATCATGTTTAGTGTGTGTCTTTGTGCTAGATTTCAATCGTGTCCTAAAGAGTCTCATCTTATTGCGGTAAAACGCATTATTCGTTATATTAAGGGCACTATTGGAATGGGTCTTTGGTATCCGAAAACTAGAGATTTTTCAATGACTAGCTATTCGGATGCCGACTATGCGGGTTGTAGAGTAGATAGAAAGAGTACTAGTGGGACATGTCAATTTCTTGGTAATTGTCTTGTTTCATGGTCCTCTAGGAAACAAAATTCCGTTGCTCTCTCAACCGCCGAGGCGGAGTATGTTGTCGCGGGGGCTTGTTGTGCACAAGTCCTTTGGATGAAACATACTCTCCTTGATTTTGATTTGCACTTTGATCATATAAAAATATTTTGTGATAATACTAGTACTTTACACATGACCAAAAATGCAAATCAACATAGTAAGACCAAGCACATTGAGATTAGATATCACTTTCTTAGAGATCATTTTGAGAAAGGTGATATAGATATTGATTATGTTTCCACGGATTTACAACTAGCCGATATTTTCACTAAACCTCTTGATTTTGCTAGATTTTCGTTTATTTGTGGAGAACTTAATGTTTGTATTATTGAATAGACATGTTTTTCATAACCCTTTTTGATGTATGACAAAAAGGGGGAGAATAAGTTTACATGACAAAAATAAGTTCATTTGGTCTTGGTTCCATATGAATTTATATGCTTTAACCTTAAAGATTTGTTTTATGAGTTTTATGTTTATGTATGTATGAGTTTTTGAATTCATGTATTTTGAGAATTCTTGTGTTTTAGTTGTTTTGGTATTTTTGGTATCACGAGCAATTTTTGTGTTTTATATTAGTTTCAATAATTGGTGCATCATTTCAATTATTGGTATCTAGAGCATATTCTTGTGTTTTATGTATAGCATAATTTGAGGGGGAGTTTTCTCCTCCCTATATTTTTGTCAATAGCCTATTTGTTTTGTCATCATCAAAAAGGGGGAGATTGTTGGCCCAAGAGGTTACACTCTCCAATTGTTTTGTGTTTTGATGATGACAAACCAAATTAGAGCTATTTGGTACTAACAAGTTTGTTAAGATGAGTTTCAGGTTTTGTACCATGTTTAGAGACCATTTGCTTAGCTATTGTAAGAACTTCTAAGTTCTACCAAGCAAGGAAGGCAAATTGCACATCAAGGAAGGATCATAGAAGAGAAGGCACTAGCAAGGCATTGAATGGCTCAAAGACTTGAAGATAGCTCAAGAAGTCTTCATGTAATTTGTTTTTCAGTTTATAGTATGTTAAAGAATAGTGGATAGGTTTGAAGCTCTATCACACACGTTTTTGCGCACATGCTCATTCCAAAATAATTTCTTATAAATTATACAAAAATATTTTGCATACAAGTTTTTGCCTACAGATACATCTTTATATTTTATACTATTCCCTGTTCAAAAGTATTTTTGTTAAAATCAAAATCCTCTTTGTTTTCTTTCTTAAAATTGATTTTTGACCTGATCCGGTCGACCGGGACAGTCGACCGAGTCTGTGTCAGTCTGGTCCGGTCGATCGGACCAGTCGACCGCAGTTCTGGCAGAGGCACGTATCAGTGTGCATGTCTGCCAGTCGACCGGGGCGGTCGACCGAGATATTTTTTTTTGCTCACAGGTTGTTTCAGTCGACCGGATCGGTCGACCGTTGGCCTATAACGGTCAAATTTTTGATCTACCGGTCGACCGGCCCAGTCGACCGATGTGTCCGTTGAACAGTAACGGGCAGATTTTTAGTGAGCTATTTATTTTTGTCTTTTGTTTTTAAAAATTCGTTTAAGGATATATTTTGATCTAATTACCTCCTAAACATCAGTAATTATGTTTTATCCCTAAACCCTAGCCCTCTCCTATAAATAGGGGTGTTTGGGGAGAGATTTGTTACAACAATTTTTGCTAGAAAATTCAAAAGTTTAAGGCTTTCAAAAGAGACTTGTTTCTTGGTTTTTGTGCTGAATTTCTCACTGATTTTCTGAAGGGTTTTCAAATACTCTCTGATTTAATTTTCTTTCTTCACTTACAACAAGAGCTTCATTCCTACTCAATATTCTCTAAGGACCTTTGTAAGGGAAGAGATATTTGAAAGAGAGAGTTTGTGGTCTTTTGACTATCAAGGAAATTACTTGTTCTTGAGATTGTAGGAGTTGGGTACTCCATTGTATTTGAGATCTTTGTGATAGTGGAAGTGGTCGGAATCCTTCTGGGGAAGGCGGGGAGTAGAGCTGGGTGCTCGAACCTCGATAACATATCCTTGTGTTTGCGATTGGTTTACATTCTTGCAATTCTTACTCTACTTTGATTGCACTTATTACTTGCTCATCATATTCATTGTCATACTTACTTTCTTGCATTCATCTTGTGATTCTTGTTTGTAATTGTTGTAGCTTTAAATTTTTATTTGCCCTTTGATTAGCATTGTCACCTATTCACCCCCCCTCTAGGTGACTTTTCAGATATGACCCAGGACTCTTGTCATTTTGAACATCAAGATTCAATTTCAGCACATCCACCTGAACTTGTCCAAACTTCAAATCCCATTGACATATTGGCAAGTTATCCTTTTCCTGAAATTGAACTTGAGCATGAATATGATCCTAAACTCCACTTGATAATTCAATCTCACTTCCTGATTCAATATTGACTGAGGTGTTTTTACCTGAATTCAGGCCTTTTCCCGAGTCAGTATTGGATCCAGTGCCAGTCCATTGTGAAATTGAATCACCAGTCTTTTATGATGATCATATTGAACTTGATCAATTTCATACTTTTGAAAATCTCATTGATAAATTGGCAAGTTCTCATTTTTGTGGAATTGAACTCAATGAGGAATGTGACTTTGATCCTCAAGTTTGTGATCCAGTTCAAATTCCTAAATCAATATTGACTCCTGTTATGTTACCCAATTTGAGCAACATTTTAGAGTCAGTTTTGATTCCCATACCTGTCATTCTTGAACTTGAATCACCAATTTTAGATAGTCACATTCCATCATGGGGAAATGAATGTGGACTTAAGCTTCATCTTCTTGATTTGGACCCACTTCCTGAACCAATCTCGACTCCTGAACCTTTACTTGATTTAAGTCTTTTTTCTAAGTCGGTATTAGTTCCTGTACTTCCTGCGTCCAAATCAATCATTCCATTCTGGGACAAGGGTCTTGATAAATTTGACTCTGAAATTATTTTGAAAGTTTAGAAATTAGATGGGGTAAATTTTTTAATAAAAATTATATATATACATCATTCTAGTGGGTTGTATTCTTGAGGTCTCTGGTGGGTTCTTCCGGACTCCACTCAAGTTGGATTGGGCCGCATTTCGTGGACCAATCAGACCATCACCGGAACCACCACCTTGAGGTGATTTTTCCTTCCCTCTCTATTTGTTTCATGCATACATACATCACGATGCATTGAGGACAATGCATGAGATAAGTGTGGGGGAGAGTTTATTAACATAGAGTTTTTAGATTTTCTTTCTTTTACACTTCTTTTAGGATACTTTTAGAAATCTTCCCTTTTGTATAGGAATTTTCTCTTTCTTTAAAAACTTTTTGAAACAAGAGATAAAGTTTTGGTCTATTTTTAAGAAAATTAAGATGATCTTAGAAATTAAGAAAGCCTTAATTATGACATCTTAAACCTAGTTGAAATTATGGATCTTGTTTAAAATTATAGGCTAAGTAAGATAAATTGGGGAGATAATTTTAGCTTAAATTTTTGCCTTAGATAATATGCACTTCACACTTACACATTTTTGGGATGGAAACAAAGACCTAAAATGCCATAAATAAAAAGAAAAAAAATCATCAACACTTATTAAGCTGGATAATTATGCCTCAAGAAGCATGATTATTCACGCCTAACGGTGGTCAAAAGAAGCAAATAACCCCCTTTAGTTTTGTGGCCTTATTTACTCGAGTCCTTGAACCCGAGGGATGTTTTCTCATCTGGTGTCCTAAAACCGTCTGGTCTGGGAGTCATCGGTTATAGGCTCACTACATGGGTTAACTAGAAAGCCTAAGAAAACTAAGGGAAGAAAAAAGAAATAAATAAAAAATATAAATAAATAAATAGCTTGATGGTTAGAGTTGAAATCCCAAAAATCTTCACTATCACAAAGAGCACATTATCTAGGTTTTATGAAAGATAAAATATTCAATCCAATTTTGAATTCTTACCTTAATTGAAGATAAGATCTTGCATAGAAATTAAGTTTAAGGAAGAATGATTTTCGGTGGACTTATGACCTTAGATCGCTTATATTTTTGCAAAAATACTTCATAAACTCGTCTCTCTTTCAAAATGCATTTTCAAAATACTAACATTTGTCTTCTTTCTTTATGGATTTTGTGGGTGCAATCCGCTGAAAACCCTTAGGAGACAACACTCCTCCTCTATGGGTAACCTAGAGGTTTAACAGCTTGTTGCACACGCTCAGTGCAATCGCGTCACCTGCGAAAGTGGTGTAATAACCTCTGTAGTATAGTTTTTCTTTTGTTGTTTTGCTCGGGACGAGCAAAAGATAAGTGTGGGGGTGTGATTAGTCTACGATTATGCATTATTATATCGCATTTCCCCACCGATTTATGAATAAATTGTCGGTCTAAACCGTGTTTTGGTCTCTATTGCAGGTAAATCAAGAGTTCAAGGGCAAAGGAGTAATAAGAGCTTAATTAAATCCCTTTTTAGGGTAATTAATCCCGAATTTCGTGGAGGCCAAGCAAAGGATTATCTAGAAGATACGTCGAACCTAGACTCCTGCGCACGTCAGACGAATATTCGGGCGAAATTACCAGAAATGGGATATACCAAGATTATTCTCGAAGCCAGAGGAACATCCTGACAAAAACCAGGGACCTAAGTCCCTGGTATTGCCGCGTTTCCGCGGCAATAGGATGGAGCCACGCGTCGAGTTTCGATGCGTGGCCCCGTCTCGTCTTCTGGAATCATCCTATGCCTATATATAGCTCTGTATGTGGCCAAAACGAGCAGTTTTCATTTTTAGGAGTAGTTTTTGATTTTCTCTATGTTTTAGGTTAGTGTAGGTAGGTGCTCTTCATTTCTTGTATTTTGTTATGTTATTTCGTTTTTAGATCATATATTAGGGCTGAGAGATTCAGAGAGAGAGAGAGATAGAGAGGGATTGATGTAATAGATGGTGACAGTCTATGTAAAGGTGCCTCCTTTCTTCTCCGATGTAATCTTCTTCATCTTCTACATGATGTGTTGCTAACTTTTCTTCTTCTCATGGCAATCTAACTACTAACCACTAACCATCTAACCACTTACTTGATAATCCACATGAATCGAGTAGCCTCTATAAGGCCTTGTTCTTGTAAGAGCCATTGATGGCTCATGATGATGAGTTCTAACATCTAACTTGCTAACCAAGCTAACTCTCTCTTATTTCATGCTTCCTTCTAATGGTTTGATGATCTAATGTTTGTATTAGCTTTCTCTTGATGCAAGTTTTGAATGTGATGAACCATCTATGTGCCATGCTTTGTATCGTCTCTTGAAGCCAAGGATTAGTGATGGCCGAGGATCAAAATGTGAGGCAACTATCAATAAGAGGTTAGCATGGTTAGTGGATCAATTAGTAATTAGTAGCCATGAGTTTTCTTTTTTCTTGTTTTAGAAACTATTTTCAAAACTCTTTTATCATTTTTCTATCGATGTTTTCACCGCCTTTTTAGTTCACCTTTGTTTCATCTCCTTTTCTATTTTGTTTTCCAAACCATACTTCTCTTTTGTTTTCTTCGCCGTTTTTATCGCCTTCTCCACCTACCACATTCTGGATTTCCTTTTCTTTTTCTTTTATTTTTCTAATTCTTTAACAAAGAATAACTGTTAACATAAAACGTGAATAAAAACTGTCAATGCTTCTATCGCCTCCCTTCCCTGTGGATTCGACCCGTTGAGCCAATGCTATAACGGAAGTATCGAGGGTACATTAGCACATATACGAGCTTTTCATTGATTTCACAAAACACGCATTTTGAGTGCTAGTTCCGCCCCGATCAGTGTACTGTAAAACCCTTTGAAGCCACCAGAGATGATCGTGGTGAGTGTCCAGATACGCAGTCCAGACCTTCTCAGTGCTCTGAGCTGATTGTTGGTGTACTGTTGAACCAGGGGTGAACAGTCATCTTCTTGTGCCAGTGTACTGTTGAACTGATTGCAGAAGTAAAGACTGGATGCAAATCTTGTAGACGCAGGGGTCATGTGGCTTTAGAGATGCAGTCCGCGTTCGGAGTGGGGACGCATCTATTAATTTGCTGAAGAAACGCGGCCTCTGAAGGGACGAGATCTTTGAAGTGAAGACGCAGCTCTCATTCTGTTGACTAGGCGCGACTTTGGCCTTGCTGAAGAGGCGCGACCTTTGGAGGAACGCGGTTTTTGTTAAACGTGAGTCCCACGTTTTGGTCGCGTTGCGGGGACATCTTTCCTTGGATGCGCGAAATTCACGTCGCATTTAAGACGCAAGCCACGCGTCGGGCGGGATTAGGCCTCGAGCCATGCGCCGCGTATCTCTGCAGATCACTGTGCCTATAAAAGACAATAGTCTTTCAAGAGTCATCATTAGACTCTTTGAAAGTATACCTAGAGGGGGGGTGAATAGATGTCCGGCTATTCTAATGAACAATAATGTGGAATTAAAAACTTAATGCAACACACTTAGTGTAACCAACGAGTGTAGCCGAATTCCCGGTGAAGGGCTCTGGACTAACCCCTCTTGATTCCTCTGAATAAGAGTTGAGGTGCTATGTAAAGCTCTCTTGGTTAAATACAAGTATGGACACACACAAACAACACAAGCATGTATATGATATGACAATATGAATCAATACACAAATGTAAGAGAGAGAGAGTTAGAGAAAGTGGATCAAACGCTAACAATAAGATATGTTTCGAGGTTCGAGCACACAACTCTACGTCCCCGCCCTCACATAGAAGGATTTTCACTAACTCGTCCACACAGGACTTCCCACACAGGGAACCTCCACTGAGGATTTGGGGCAAATACAATTGGGAGTACACAACTTCTCTCTCAACCAATACAACCTCTCACTAGAGCACAACTCAAATCACCTCTACACTTAGAGGGATAGGCACTTAGCCACACAAACAACAATCATCTCACACTTGAGGGATTCCAACACAATCTCCACCTCTCACTAGAGGGAGCCAAATGCCACTTCCACAATCACCTCACACTTGAGGGATAACAACTCAATCACCTCTCAATAGAGGGATATCACAATCAATGGAAGGTTTACAACTTGGTGATCACAAAGACTACAAACAACTTCTTTTCCCACAAAACAAAGATCCTAATAGATAGGATAGTAGATAAGTTCAAGTGTGAGAAATCAAGGTGTTTGAAAATCAAAACACAAAGAAAAATACTTGAGAAATCAATTAGAATTTGATAGAAATGAAGAACAAAATAAATATCCCAAATCTCTATTTTTCTTTGATTTTTCCAACCCTTGAAAAACAAATAAAGATCAAATCTTTAAGCTTAAAAACTCTTTTGAAAACTTGTATTAAAACACTAGAGAAGATGGAAATTTTGCTCTTGAAAATTCTTATTGAAAACTAACTTCAAATAGGGTATTTATAGCCCCATTAGAAATCTGCCCGTTGGCAGCTGAAAAGGGCCAGAATGCCCTTCAACGGTCAAAAATTTGACCGTTGAGCCCTCCGGTCGACCGCCCGATCGACCGTGCCAGATCCAGAGACTGCTCTCTGGCCGGTCGACCGTCTGGTCGACCGGGCCAAAGTGAACGGTCGACCGCCCGGTCGACCGGCCCCACCCGAGAGTGGGGTGACTTCAGTCGGTCAACCGGCCAAATCAATTGGCCTTTGTGCACGTCTTGTGCACATCAGTCGACCGACCACTGGTCCGGTCGACCGTCCCGATCGACCGCCAGAGCCTGGCAAGAAAAATTTCAGGATTTAAAAACTAGTCTTTTTAACTTCAATTAAATCTCATAAAATCACATAAATTCCACAAAAATCAGTTCTTGTATTATTTTTGAAATACAAATATGCGTGACAAAAATTCAACACATATTTCAAACTATTTGAACCATTTTTGTGTGACAGAAAATTTGCCTTAAACCAAATTCTGTATTTTCCAAAATTAAGATTTTTGAAATGGAAAGCCGATTTTTCCAAAACTCATGTAAATACAAAAGCATGATATTTAAACAACTTTGAAGCATATAGTATATGGATAGAATCCAATATACATGAAAGGTATTATATTTATGTTTTTGACATTAAATCCAAAAATAAGTTTTGTCTAAATACAAAACTCCAAACACATGAATAGTGTATCAAAATAAGTTTTTCTAAATAGATAAAGCATATATGTATATAGATCAAATCTAATATACATTAAACCATGTAAACTTGTTTTGATTCTATCTATTTATGAAAACCAAGATCGGTTAAACCAAAAACCAAAACCAAAACCAAAACACGAAACGTGTGTGTGTTGTGAACTTGAGCATATCACACTATCTAATCTTCACAATGGATCTAAACTAAATCTTAAACTAAACAAACCGAAGCCTTCTTGTAGAACGTCGTCTCCAAGTTGACTCGATCCAAACGCGATTCCCGCGCTTGACTCCAATGAGTGCTAGATGTGAACTTTGACGCTCGAGCTCTTGAATCACCATGTGAAAGGTACAAAAACCTTTGTGAAGCTAATCACCTACTAACTTGATCAAATATCTGAAACTAAATATCACAAGATTATTAGTAAACTATAACTACATGAGTTAATCATCATTAAAACTAGAGTAGAAGGCCTTTGTGCCAACAATCTCCCCCTTTTGATGATGACAAAACTCATGGAGTTATATATACATGGATTAAAGTTAAGCTTCAAAGAAGCTCCCCCTTAACTCATGCATAGCAATAAACTATAAAGATATGCAATGAATGTTAAACATGAATATGCATAAACATGCATAAAACAATAAATAAACATGCTCTTGATACCAAATTTTTAAACTAAATTACTTCTCCCCCTTTTTAAAATAAACATGTTCTTAAATACCAATTGAAAATATAAACTTAAAATAAACATGTTCTTTAAATAATTGCTCTTGATACCAATAAAAATTTCAATTGAAAGCTTATCAATAAAACCAATAAAAGCTCTTGATACCAATTGAAAGATAATCAATAAAAGCTCTTGATACCAACAATAAAAAATTTAATAAAAGTTCTTGATACCAACAAAACAAAACAACAAAATATATTCTATCCATGCTCTTGATACCAATATCAATAAAACATAAAACAAATGTTTTTAATATAAATTTAAATATAACATGCATATATACTAAAAAACTTCTCCCTCTTTTTGTCAATCATCAACAAAGGGGTTAAAGAAAACAATAAAACAATATTTTCCCCCTTTTTGTCCGAAACAAAAATCATCAAGGGGTGAAATCAAATCAAAACATTATGATACCAATTGAAAAAATATATCAATTTAGTGTAAAGATATACATAGAATCATCATGATACCAAAATGATGATACCAATTGAAAATAAACAAAACATTTTGAAGAAACTAACAAGAATTTTGATATCAATTGAAAGATATAAACATATAGGTAATCTTGATACCAATTGTAAACATTAGTACCAATTGAAAATATCTTACACTTTTGATACCAAATGAAAAACATAAACGAATCTTTTTGGTTAAACACTAAACTCATTTTACAATAGAAATACCAAATAGAGAATAATATCAATTTAATGTGTTTGATACCAATATTGAAAATGAAACATATACCAATTGAAAATAATGAAAACATATACCAATTAAAAATAATTTTCATTATGAGCGTATGATACCAAATAAAAAAATCAATATCATTTTTCAACATAAGGTGTGGGAGTAAAATACAAAGGTAAACAAAACCAATTGAAAGGTGAAATATGCATTTTCTCTCCCTTTATGAAATACCAAATAAAATGATGCATAAGCTTGTATAAGATACCAATTGAAAAATAATCAATTGAAATATAATAGTCATTTAAGGAATCAAGCTTAACCAAAATTTGTGCTCAAAGATATAGAGATATAGTAAGCACAAATAAAAGTAAATACATATATATGTATGAAAAATTGAATACCAATCAAAATTGATACTATTTGAAGTTTAAGCATTACATATATAAAAATATATATGAGTATACAAAATAAATGAATGTCAATAGTGATACCAATTGAAAAGATACAATGATATCAATTGAAAATAAAATAAGATCAAGTGTATAACTCATACTTCCTACCACCATTTCATGCACATGTTTCAAATAGATTTTCAATAATGAGCATACAAGGCATGGTCGCCCAACAACCGGCCTTGGAAGGGTAGGGGTTTTCAAAAATAAGTTTGAAAATAATATAACACGTTTAAAAACTCTACCAAATGAAGAATACCGCAACTAGTTATATGATAAATTTGAAAACTAGTACAAAAACCTTCAAGTAAGGAATAAAACAAGAATATATTCCATAAAACATGAAAATCACTAAACCAATGTCACTCAAAATCTATATAGCACATATAATACTCATGAAAATAAAATCATGAGAAAACATCAAGTAATATGAGTGTACAAGTTTTGTAAAAGACATAGTCATGAAAATAGGCAATTTGGCTCAAAATGAAATTCCTTAAAACATGAAAAATAAGAAAATCTAATTTTCATCAAAATAATTTAACCTTCAAGGCATATGTATGTTTTATACAAACTAAAGTATACATACATATCCAAACATAAACGAGTCTACAAAAGTATATGCATGAAGGTAAGTGGCTCAAGGATGTATATGTATAACTAATAGTTTAGACAAAATGGACATATACATGAAGTTTAACATAATTATGAAAAACATGTCAAAAATATAGAATACAAGTCAAAATGTATGAATCATGAAAATAGACTATACTAATACATCTAATGGGTACAAATAAGCATTCAAGCATAAACATATAATAATCTATTTGTGGCTCACTAGTTGTACAAGTATATATACAAGTTTTAATGAAAACTAACTTCTAAACATGTAATCAAAACATGAAGCATAGAAATCAAAGCAAAACTTATAAACATACATATGATCATTATGTAAATGCACATGCATAGGTCTATGATATACACAATAGCTAAAACAAATGTGAGAATACAAAGATATAAGTTCATATTAAACATGGGTGAACTCAAGAACTAATCATGTATGTCATAGGACTAATAAACATGGCATATGACATAATGAACATTAAAACATGACATCCTAAAAATTAACAATATGAAAAGCATGTAGATATAAATGAGGAGTTAGAGATCGTTACCAAAATCAATAGGGCACATCTCCATATCTCCAAACCATGGTGGTCCTCCCACCAAACTCACCTTGAAAGTGATGCATCCAAATAGTCCTCTTTAAGCTCAGAACGCATCTACCTCAAGGTACCATCACTCTCACGTCATGTGAGAGCCCACACCTACATCAAATAAAATAGAAGTGATCTTTAGTACCCATACTCTTTTGGGTCCATGGGGGTTAGCTCCTTTCCTAACCCAAACAAACTTATTTGCTAAATTTGAATCATGTATCTTATCATACCAAAATTTAGCAAGGTGGCCCTTACGTCCACAATTTGTACAAGTGTACACATGAGCATACATAGTGTGATGAGTGTGAACGTGAGGAGCATGTGTATGCCGTGATTTGTGTTTATGCATAGAAGGAACTTGTTTCTTTCGAAACATAGATTCCAAACGTGTACGGTTCATGACACAATGGCTCAAAGTGGAGCCCAAACATTTAACACTTTTCTTCAAAACATTTATATCATTTTTAATACTAGAAGATAAAGTGGAGCATGCAATAGGTGAGCTAGAATGTGAAGCTACACTAGTATGGCAAACATGAGAATTTAAATCATTTTTCAAAGAAATGTTTTTCTTGGAAACCAAATCCAAATCCTTTGAAATAGAAGCAATTTTGTTTTTCAAGGATTCATTCTTTTTTAAGACAAAAATAAGTTTTGAAGTTAAAATCTCATTTTTCTTCAAAACATTTTCACAATCATTTTTATTTTTCAAAATTTCATTTTCTTTTAAAGTAAGGTCAAGTTTGGATTTCAATGAATCCCTTTCATTAGAAATCTCCACTTTCTCTTGCAAAACCAAATCTAGTTTTGAACACAAATCCTTATTTTCTTTGCTAAGTCCAAAACTCTTCTTTTTCAAAAGATTATATTTTTCAAGTAATTTTTCACAAACAATTGAAAGTTCTTCATTCAAAGCATTGGCATCAATATAATCATTACTAGAAAAACTAGTATCATCATTATCTAATAGAGTTTCCGAGTTTACCTCAAGGGAGTCATT
This sequence comes from Agave tequilana, assembly GCA_038442645.1. Lineage (NCBI taxonomy): Eukaryota > Viridiplantae > Streptophyta > Magnoliopsida > Asparagales > Asparagaceae > Agave > Agave tequilana. The sequence continues at coordinate 84,703 of JAVJIF010003385.1, read as the reverse complement.
CCCTTGGACCATGTAGCAATGTTGCTTGGATTCTCTACTAGATTCATCCTCCACAATGGTTGGCATTTGAAGCTTGGAGGAGGTCAATGTGTTCCACACTGCAAAAGCGGAATCACAATGAGAAACTAACATAAGATATTCTTTATTAAGCGTGCTTCTAAGTGCCTCAAGAGCTTGTGCATTGGCCTCTACATGATTTCTATTACCAAGATAGGATTTCTTGGTAGCGGCAAGAAAACATGCAAGCCTAGGTTTTTAGGTACATGGACATCCTAGCCTTCCAAACAACAATGTTGGAAGTATCAAACATAGGTGGGGGTCATGAAGTCCATGAGTGTGTGTAAATAATATAAGTGTGCAAATACAAATCTAGATTAGCAAAACCAAGATCACACCCCTAGGTGGTTAAACCTAATATCAGGAGCGTAGGCTCTGATACCAATTGAAAGTACACCTAGAGGGGGGTGAATAGGTGTACGGCTAATCTAATGAACAATAATGCGGAATTAAAAACTTAATGCAACACACTTAGTGTAACCAACGAGTGTAGCCGAATTCCCGGTGAAGGGCTCTGGACTAACTCCTCTTGATTCCTCTGAATAAGAGTTGAGGTGCTATGTAAAGCTCTCTTAGTTAAACAGAAGTATGGGCACACATAAACAACACAATATGTCTATGATATGACAATATGAATCAATGCACAAATGTAAGAGAAAGAGTTAGAGAAAGTGGATCAAACGCTAACAACAAGATATGTTTCGAGGTTCGAGCACACAGCTCTACGTCCCCGCCTTCACACAGAAGGATTTTCACTAACTCGTCCACACAGGACTTCCCACACAGGGAATCTCCACTGAGAATTTGGGAAAAATACAATTGGTAGTACACAACTCCTCTCTCAACCAATACAACCTCTCACTAGAGGCAATGCACAACTCAAATCACCTCTACACTTAGAGGGATAGACACTTAGCCACACAAACAACAATCACCTCATACTTGAGGGATTCCAACACAATCTCCACCTCTCACTAGAGGGAGCCAAATACCACTTCCACAATCACCTCACACTTGAGGGATAACAACTTAATCACCTCTCAATAGAGGGATATCACAATCAATGGAAGGTTTACAACTTGGTGATCACAAAAACCACAAACAACTTTTTTTCCCACAAAACAAAGATCCTAATAGATAGGATAGTAGATAAGCTCAAGTGTGAGAAATGAAGGTGTTTGAAAATCAAAACACAAAGAAAAATACTTAAAAAATCAATTAGAATTTGATAGAAATGAAGAATAAAATAAATATCCCTGTTTGCGGAGGGAAAAAAATCTTCGCCGTAAAAGTTTCCTTGAATCAACTGAAAGTTTACAACAGATTAATACTCCGATTACAAGGGAGGGAGGATGTTGAGTCTTGAATCCTCCCTTTGTTTAGTGCTGGGTTCTTCAAGTGGCGGTGGAGAGTGAATCTTGTTCTCTGTTGACCGGATGACCGTCGGGATTGTCAGGGATCTTCTCTTTGGCTGGTAGAAGGAGTAACACAGCTCTGTCTATCAAAACTCTCAAAGAGGAGGTAGGCAAAGGGCAACTTGTTCGCAGCAAGTTTGCTGAAGAGTTTAGCTCTCTCCTGCTTCTCTCTCTGTCTGCCTGTTGTCATCTCGTCTGTGTGTTCTCTTTTTTTTTTTTGTCGTCATAGCGACGGGGGCTATTTATATAGGTTTCAGGGGTGAACGTGCCCCCTAAAAACGCTCCACAATGAGGGGCTGACCTCGCTATGTGGGCGGCGACTGGCCCCATAACCAGGGCGGTTATAACCGAGACGCGGGTGTCGAGCCCACGCGCCTTGAGGTTGAGACGCGGGCTTTGGGCCCTCGCGCCTTGATGCCGAGACGCGGGTGTTGAGCCCACGCGCCTTGATGTTGAGACGCGGGTGTCGAGCCCACGCGCCTTGATGTTGAGACGCGGGTGTCGAGCCCACGCGCCTTGATGTTGAGACGCGGGTGTCGAGCCTCGCGTCTAGAACTTGAGACTCTGCTTTTTAATGGCTTGTCTTTTAGTGATTTTTGGACAGCCTACAGAACCCCCTCCAAAGTTTTCGATATTCCACAGTTAACTGGGACGGATTTCGAAATACTTTGGACTCTAGCTGAATTCACCTCTATGACTGGACTGTTAATGCTCCGGGTTTGATCTTATCTGGAGTTGGTCTTCGTGAGTGTACTGTTGAACTCTTTGAGGCCACCAGAGTTGATCGTGTTGAGTGTCTAGATACACAGTCTAAACCTCCCCGATTGCTTTTAGTCTGTCATGGACGCACTTTAAGCCAGGAGTGGACGATCATCTGCTTGTGCCAGTGTACTGTTGAACTGATTTGCAGAAGTAAGGACTGAACGCCAGTTCTTCTTTGAAGAGCAGAGATAGTACTGCTTTACAGACGCGACTTTCATGGGGTGCGCCTTTTGGAAATGGAAAACGCGACTGCTCAGCCCGGGTCTTCCCCTGCTCATGAAAGGAGAGATGAGTCACAGCAATCTAGGTCTCCAAGTGTGTTCATCTCCAGTCCTCGGACAGTTGACCCCAGCCCTACCACTGGGGTAATTGGTGGCAAGGCTCCGGCTACCGAGGCCTCTCGCGTTGAACTTTCGTCTTCCTTATCCGTAGAAGAAAGCGATTTTGAGGATGAGGTCGACTATGGTGACGAACCCGCTCCTCCTGATCCGAGTAAATTCTCACACATCTCGGAGGAGGAAATACATGGGTGCGAGCCGTTGACGGTATCACCACTGGCGGCAGTTATTCCCGCTGAAGGTACTCTTTTCACCTTCTGACTTGATCTCCCTTTTCATTTTGAAGAGGTGGTTTTAACATTCTCCTTTTTTGCTGCAGGGTTGGCCGAGGATATTGAGGCTGCAACCTCCTCGCATACCGAGGAGATGGTGCAAGAGTTGACCCAGCTGGAAGGAGTTGAGGTTCCAGCTGCCGAGATGCCTCCAGTGAAGGCAACTACTGAAATCGGGGAGACTCCCACTCTGCAGGACGTGGAGGCAACCACTGAGGCCGGGGAGACTTCTACTCTGCAGGATTCGTCCAAGAATTCGACATCTCCGGACCTCCAACTTGGTGAGGAAGCTTTGATGTCTTGAATGTTTCTCTTCTCACCATTGTAGCTAATGTTGAGATAATTTGCAGAGAGAACTGGGGGGGCTCAGGTGGAGAGTTTGACGGTCAGTGCCCCTCCGGAAGGCCACACAGCTTAAGCCTCGGCCGAGGTTTCTGAGGAGGTCGAGCTCACTACTCTGTCATCGGCTGTGGAGGTTCCTACAGAGGTAGCACCCCCAGAAGCGCTAGTGGCTACTCTTGCTCCTGCCGTACCGATGATCAGCCCGACTCTTGCGCGAGAAGAGCCGACTTACATCTCTCACCCCGTGATAGAAAGGGGGTCGGGGAGCACCTCGGGCGATGATACTATGGAGTTCCTGACACGCAAAACGGTGCAGCAGTTTTTGACGCGATGCGATCATGCATCGATTTCATCCTGTCTGGGGGTAGCTCCTTCGAATTCGCCCGGATGTTTCTCGGAAACTTGGCCGAGAACATCAAGTTGGCCGGAGGCCCTTCGCTAGCCCAGGCGTGTCTGCTGGTGGTGGAGCAGCTGGGACAAGACCTGAGAGAGCTTCGATCCCTGGAGGATGCCGGCTCACTCCACGAAGCCCAGGAAACTCTGAATAGGCTCCTTGCTGCTCAAGAGCAAGAAAGAAGAGAGGTGGAGGAGCAGATAAGCGATAACACCCGTCTTCTTGAAGGTTTCCAGGCTGATCATCAAAGGCTAGCGGTTGAGTCCAAGGAATCTGTCATGATCATACAGGCTGCAAAGCAGGCTATCCTTGACTCTCGGGCTGCTATAGCCAGGGCTGAGGCTATGATTGCTTTTAACGAATAGAAGCTCGCTACCTCTGAAAAGAGGCTAGCGGAGTTGGAGGCTACCAAGGCACAAGTTGAAGCAAACCTCTCTGTTCGTTCATCCAAGTTGGAATCCCTCCGAGTACAAGCGCAGGGATTTTTATCTGAGGCGGATCTGCGGGCCCAAGCTCTCATGGAGGCTGAGAAGGCGCGTCAACATAAGATACATCGCCTTAGAGAGCAAATTCGTTCCTTGGCGAACCAGGACTTGTAGCCTTCTCTTCTTTTCTCTTTTTTGTTGTAAAAAGGAAAAGGGCACTCTATTTACCAAGAGTGTTTGTATCTACTTTTACCATTTTTTGAATAGTAAAAGTCTTCGGAGTTCTTATTCCACCTTTATTGCCTTGCTGTAGAACATCAACTTCTCTTAATGAAACGCGGCGTTAACTCAGACTCTCTTGGTGAGACGTGGCATCAAATCATAGAGAGAGACGCGGTCATCATTTCATAGGAAGAGAGACGCGGTCATCATTTCATAGGAAGAGAGACGCGGTCATCATTTCATAGGAAGAGAGACGCGGTCATCATTTCATAGGAACTTAGGCAGAACTAAGTCCTTTTGATGAAACGCGGCGTCAATTCACAGAGAAAAACGCGGGCTTAATTGGCGCGAATCTGTCCTGTTAATGAAGACGCGGTTCAAGTAGACGCGAAGGACGTAGTTTTTGAGTGTGACTCACTGGTCGCAGTCCCTAAGGATGCAGCGCTGGGTCTTTTGACTAGGTGCCAAAAACCCGTCACTACCCATGCAGACGCAGCTCCTCTGATGAAGACGCGGTTTGAGCGGACGCGAGGGACGCAGCCTTGCGTATTTTTCGACTAATCCCACAATGGCCTAAGTCATTGGCTGAGTTAAGTGCTTTCCCTTAAAATGGGCCCCGTTTGCTGAAGGGACGCAACTCTGGGTCACGCGGACATTCCTCTGGAATGCAGGTATACGTCATTCGGTCTGAAAAGGGGACGCGGATTCCTAGACGCGGCTTTCTCATCTGCGTCTTGATGTAACTTCCCAGGCGTTAAATGTGGCCTGACTTAAAGATTTCATGAGATCTTTGAACGTCAGGTCTTCACTGACGATTGGGAAACCGGGTCGTCCGTTGTTTCCCAAAGCGATTTGTCCACGCGTCAGTTCTTCATTGGGCTTAGGCGTTAATGCCTTTTAATGCAAAATCGGCGCGGGCGGTTTGAGACTAGCGTCTGCGACGCTTCCCGAAGCAACGTTCCACGCGTCAGACTCCTATTGGACTTTGACGATCGTGCGGTCATTAAGGCCGACGGTTTTGATTAATGAACCATTAATGACAGTTATCAGGGGCTGCCTATAAATAGGGGTTCCTTCTCTCCCTTTAACAGTCCATGCTGTTTTCTTTTTGAGAGCGAGTGCTCTGTCTTCTCCCTTCAAGGACTTCACCAGGGGTTTGCTTCCATGGATGAAGATGACCCAGAGCTTTCATGCTTCTGTTTGGTCTCTTCAGAAGATTACCACCGTCAAGTGATTTCAATAACAGAAAGCGTCTCTCTGAACTCCTTTTATGTCCGCACTTCGATGCAGAGAGTTACATTCTTAATAGAGGCCTCTGCGGGTATGCCTTCTTGGTTTGGCATGACATTTTTAACTCAGCTAGGTTTGAACTTTGATATCTCTTAAAGAGATATTATCATCTGGATGAAGTCTTAGTTGGTGCATTCCTTTTCTGGAATTTGCGCCATCGACTTGAACTTCTCTGGACGCGAGCACAGAAGTCTTTGGCACTTGGCGCTAGCTTTGCTCATGAAGCTCGCGTTTTAAGGCCACTGACTTGGATGAATTCCAACTCGGGTTGAAGGTTTCAGTCCCGAATCTTGCAACTCCTGTTCCTCCAACAGAGAGATGGCAATTTTTTGGCGTCTGATTCTCTTCGCGCCTGGTGTGTTAGACGCGGATGCAGAAAATTGGACTGCGTTTGAACCCTACGTGTATCACAGTTTTAACTCGCGTCTGTTTCTGCCACCGCGGAAGTTTGACTCACTGCGTGGGTCATTCTCGCGTCTGCAGTCTTCAGCAATAACCGCGTTTGTGACTTAGTTTTCTTCTGTCGAAGTGTACTAAGTTCTGAATTGTCTAATTCCCTGGTTTGCTTCTTGCAGGTAGACTTGATCGTCTTTTTTCAGGTTCGCTGGGCCCCTGGAAGAATATTTCGGCCGGCGGACTTGTTCGATGTTCGTCCACAAGGGAATATATTATGGTCCTCGTCGTCCACAAGGGAATATATTATGTCCCTGACGAGGACTCAACCCTCGCCAAGGTCTCTTCAGATCCAATGCACCAGTCATGCCTGCTGGCAAGGGATGGTCAGGGTGAGTATGGCGGCGAGGGGGCTACGGTGGATATGGTGGCAGATAGCATCCCCTTCCTCTCTCACCCCAGAAGTAACATCGAGGACTCTTCATGTCTGCTGGATGGCCTGCTGGGGAAAGAGATGCTCATGAACGAAGGGTTGCAGGGCTTTCTGCTGCCACCGGACCTCAAGAACACCATTGCTCTTAGCTTAGTCAGCTAGGGCTCTTTCGATGTTTACATCATGCATCGTGGTGCAACCAGCTTCTGATCGTTGCCACAATGTCTGATTCTATTTTGGCGCCCTTCCAAACATCTTGCACTTGGAATCAGATGCGGCTTCAAGGAGTGAGTACGGCCTCTGAGAGAGAGAGGGACTTCTTTGTACTCCTTAAATGTAACACTCAATCTTACTGTATAAGAGAGCATTTTGTATCACTTTCATGTATCACTTTCATATGCCTGGATATAAATAAAAGTGACATTTTTCTTTTTGTCTCTTTCTATTGTCTTGAACCTTTTGTCTTCAGTTAGACGCATAGAAGCAGAAAATCTTTGACTTCGTCAAAATTATGATGATAATCTTAATAAGTCAAATTTTGTAGGGAAAGATCCTATTTCAGGAACTTTCATAATACTGTCAGAGGTGTACTATTAACTTGACAAGAGATAGGATAATTTTGTGGACCTGTCAATCTATAAAGGAGAATGACAAGTGAAACTCGTACCCCCAGGGAAAATGGGCCTTTATCAAGGTTTAGGATTTACTTGATTAAGCTCAGCTAGGGATTTGAAGGAAAACACTGTTAATGGTGTGGTATTAACCTAACAATGTTTTTAGGTAGACTTGTTATTCTGTTGAAGAGAATGACAAGTGAGACTAGACTCGCAGGGAATCTAGGAAAATCTTTACCGTTAGAGGTGTGATATTAACTTAACGGGTTGAAAGTTGTCTTGCCAGAAGTGTGATGTTAACTCGACAAGAATGTGAATCAGAGGTGTGATATTAACTTGATTCAGAAGCATTCCAGCTTTCGTTTGGGAAAACTGAAAGTGTCACTGACATAGGTGTGATGTTTAACTTGACAGTGAGGGTAATGCTAGAGGTGTAATGTGGAACTTAGCATTGGTCACCTCAACTCCTATACGGAAGTTCGAGGGAAATTCATTGTCATAGGTGTATTGTTGAACTTTAACAATGACTTAGATGCTAGAGGTGTAGTGTTAAACTTAGCATCGTTCATTTCAGCTTCGATATGAAAGTCTGAAGGAAAGTGACTGTCAGAGGTGTAATATTAACTTGAAAGCAACTTGATTACTGTTGGAAGTGTAATGTTGAACTTAACAGTAATTTGTCAGAGGTGTAATATTAACTTGACAAGAATTAATTTACGATACGAGCAATTTTGAGGACCTATCAATCTATAAAGGAGAATTGACAAGTGGAGTTTGGAATGTCAGAGGTATAGTGTTAACTTGACAACAACTGTATTTTGTAGACCTACCATTCTGTGGATGAGAATTGGTAAGGGATTTTGGAGGGAAGAGTGGAGTCAAGTCCACTTAGGATTTTTAGCAAACCCTCAGCTATCAACGGATTTGAGGTGCCTTTACCAACTACCGTTTGAGTTGGGCTAGCCATGCTATTCTCCTCAGCATGATGAGTTGTCGAAGACTTATGTTGGGCTTAGAAGCCAACATTTTCCTCTATCCTTAGCCGTCGGAGGCGTTGGATATTAATGAAGAAGCTCTTCTTGTTTTGATCAGAGGTGTAATTTTGAACTTGATCGGGAGAGGAGTACTATTAAGGATAGTACTTCTTCAAGAATCTGCCATTGATCGGCATCATAAGTGTATCGCCATTTGAAGTTATGAGGCGATACGATCCATTTGAGTAGACTGACTCTACTACGAATGGTCCTTCCCATTTGGGCTGGAATTTAACTTTTGTCTTGTGCGTCATCACCATGGGTCTTCTGACGGCTAAGACTAGGTCGCCTTTCTTGAAAGTTCGCACTTTAACTTTCTTGTTGAAGGCTCTGGTAATTCGAGCCTGGTAGAGCTCGATTTGCTGTTGGGCCTGCAGACGCTTGTCATCTAAGGCCTCCAATTCCTGGAGCCGCTATCGATGCTTCTCCTCGGTTGTCATCTCCGCTGTCAAGGCGTCGCGTAGAGATGGGATTTGGATTTCCAGTGGAAGCACGGCTTCACACCCATAAACCAAAGAAAATGGCGTAGCTTTAGTTGGGGTTCGCACAGTTGTGCGGTAAGCCCATAAGCATTCACCCAGCTTGTCGTCCCAATCACGCTGACTTTTCGAGACGAATTTCTTGAGAAGCTTGCCAATAGTCTTGTTGAAAGCTTCTGCGAGGCCGTTAGCGGCAGGATAGTATGCCGTTGAGGACACACTCTGGATTCTGAACTTAGCGCAGAATCTCTGGAACGCCTGGCTGATGAACTGGGGCCCATTGTCATGGACAATTCGCCGAGGTACACCAAAACAGTAAACGACGTGATGCTTCACGAACTTGATCACGTTAGACGATTTTACCTCCTTCAAAGGAACGGCCTCAGCCCATTTAGAGAAATAATCGGTTACTGCCAGAATAAACCGATGTCCTTTTGATGATGGTGGGCTGATAGGTCCAACCACGTCCATCCTCCACATTTCAAATGGCCAGGTAGAGGCCGTAGAGTGAAGGTACCCTGGTGCTTGATGGATGAAATCGCTGTGCACTTGGCAGGCGTGACATCTCTTGGCATAAGTGATGGCATCGGCAATCATCTTGGGCCAGTAGTAACCCAATCTTTGGAGTCGATGTGCCAATTTTGGGCCGGGTTGGTGGGCTCCACACATGCCGTCGTGGGCTTCTTTCAATATCTCTTGAGCCTCCTTTGGTGAGAGGCACCGGAGTAAGACCCCGTCATGCGATCGACGATACAATGTTCGTGTAATCGCATTGTAATAAAATTTAGGGGCTTTCCTTCGAATGGCAGCCGCTTCCTTGGCGTCCTCAGGCAGGATGCCATACAAGACATAGTCGATATAGGGGAATCGCCAGTCTTTAAGCTCTGGCCCGGTTGACAATTCCAGCGCTTCTTTGCCTCGATACTCTCCCTTTGACTCCTGATAGTGCTTGAGAGCAATTCTCGGGCAATACAGGTCGTGGCTGTAGACGAATATCTTCTCCATTGCTCCAGCTGGAAGAGCTAAGGAGGCCGCGAGGGACGCCAGTGCATCTGCATGCGCATTTTGCCTGCGCGGTACATGATCGATGTAGAAGTTTGTGAACCTCTCGGCCATGTGGATAGTTGCGTTGTAGTAGGGTACTAGGTCTTCATGTCTGACTTCGTACTCCCCGCGAACTTGGCTGACAATGAGTTTAGATCACCGTATGCCTCGAGATTTTTAACGCCAATCTCATCGGCGAATTGCATCCCAATCAAGAGAGCGTTATACTCCGCTACATTGTTGGAACAAGGCTCAGTTAATGAGACAGCTCGAGGAATCACATAGTTCTGTGGCGAGACGAGTACTACTCCTACCCCCGCTACTATATGTCCCTTTGGGCTTGTCCTCGACGCACCGTCGAAGAAGAGTTGCCACACTTGACTTTCGAACGATGTCTGAGTTAGGCAGGCTTCAGCGACTTCATCTGGGAGATCTTCGTAGAGTTTGGCTGCCCTCGGATCTGGGTGCTCAGCTAGGAAATCCGCCACCGCTTGTCCTTTAATGGCCTTCTGTGGTAAAAAGTGCATTTCATATTGGGATAGCAATATGGCCCATTTTGCCAGCCGGCCATTTAGCGATGAAGGTTTAGTCATAAGTAACCTCAGGGGTTAACTTTTGATATGACATTTATAGTTTGGCCTACCAAATAGTGTCGCATTTTCTGAATGGCGAACACCAGTGCCAAACATTCCTTCTCGATCGGGTTGTACCGATGTTCGGCTCCGATCATTGTTCTACTTAAATAGTAGATCGCTTGTTCTTGCCCTTGATCATCATTCTGAGCTAGTAGAGCTCCTAAAGAATGATCCATTGCTCGGACGTATACCAGGAAAGGTTTTCCGGATACCGGAGCTGCAAGGACTGGTGGTTGAGTGAGGTATTGCTTGATTTCCTCAAATGCTTGTTGACAAGCGTCGTCCCAAATGAACGAGACACCCTTCTTCATCAGCTTCGCGAAGGGTTGGCATCTTCCGGAAAGGTTTGAGATGAACCTGCGGATGTACGCCAATTGTCCTTGCAATCCCCTGAGCTCCTTGAGGCTTCTCGGGGGTTGCATCTCCTGGATAGCGCGGATCTTTTCTGGGTCCAAATGAATTCCTGTGGAAGTTACAACAAATCCTAGGAATTTGCCACTGGCCACCCCCAGGAAGGACTTGGTGGGATTCATCTTCAATTGATGAGCCCGCATGATATCAAAGACAGCCTTCAGGTCAGCTATGTGATCACCCTTAGTGCGGCTTTTTACCGCGATGTCGTCAACATAACACTCCACCGTTTTGCGTATTTGCTGATGGAAAATGGCATTCATGGCCCTTTGATATGTTGCCCCCGCATTCTTCAATCCGAAGGGCATGACGGTGTAGCAATATACCCCTAGAGGAGTCCTGAAGGAGGTATGCTTTTCGTCATCAGGATACATTTTAATTTGATTGTATCCTGAGAATCCATCCATGAAGGACATTCGTTCGAATTCACAAGTATTGTCAATCATGACATCTGTGATTGGCAATGGGAATTCGTCTTTGGGGGCAAGCCTCGTTTAGATCGCGGAAGTCGATGCAGATCCGGATCTTCCCGTTCTTCTTGGTAACTGGGACAATGTTGGCTACCCAGTCGGGATGTTGTTCTTCCCTGATGAAGCCAGAATCAATAAGTTTTCTGACTTCTGATTGAATTGCCTCCATTATTTCTGGACGGAACCGTCGCTGCTGTTGTTTGACAGGTTTTGCGTCCGGATTGATGTTGAGGCGGTGCATAGCCACTTGAGGATCAAGTCCAGGCATGTCCTCGTAATTCCAGGCGAAGACGTCTATATACTCTTGTACAAGAGATATTAGATCCTTCTTCTCTGAAGGTGTCAGGCCGTCGCTTATGAAGATGGGCTTAGGATTGGCCTCATCTCCTAGATTGACTTGAACAACCTTGTCTTCTGTGGGTGGCTCGCGCTGTTCAAAGCGGGTATCCCAAAGAGTATTTAAATGTTTGATCCAAGGATCTGTATCAGATTGGATCATTTCTTCATCTTCGTCTTCCAGGTGGCTTGTTGAAACCATGTTCACTGAAAGTTCTCTGAAGATGTTGCCGACACTGACATCCGACTCCCATGATGATGTGTCTGAAGAGTGGTTATGACCTGACGGCCCTCCAGAATCAGAGGCTGACGGGATCGGAGTCGATACATAGCCCAACCCCCGGCGCGTCCGATGATAATAATCGGGGGCTTTCCCTTTCGGCACAAAGGATCGAAGTAGCGTTCTCCTTCCTTTGCCGAAGTTCAACCCGGGTCTGTTGGTTAGATCGTACCCCATGCACTTCATCATTTTGAGCGCTTTTGGTTCATAATGACCGAATTGAGGGGATTCCTCCTCGCCTTCTGATTCTTCGTGGGGCGTTGGTTCAGACGAGATTCGCCCAAAAAGAATTGTTTTTGGCCTTTCCGTCTGGCTGGAACCATAAATATAGATTCTTGCGCATTACCATTCTCCTGGTATGTCCCGAAGGATGATTTTACTGGTACATGCAACGATGTCAAAGCATCCATTGCCGACCAGAGGTCATCGTCTACATCAGTACTAGTATCTGACGGCACTAAATCAGAAGCAAACACAGAAAGATAAGCTAAATCTAATTCTTCATTAATGTACCATCCGCCTGCATCATCAGCGGAGGTATTATCAACATCGGGCTTATTAATGCCCGTCACAGGTGGATCCAGCTCCCACACGCACTCATCTTCTTTTTCAGGCTCAGTGTCAGCCTCATTACCAGAGTCTGGCTCCTCTGGTTGCGGGACTTCATCTATTTCTACAGATTCCTGATATAGGAGGGAATCTGTGAAATAATTCTCCACTCCCTTGAACGGATGCCTCTCGGCAATCAACGTTCGCGCGTTTCCACTCCCGTCAATGTATTTCATGACTTGGTGGAGAGTAGAGGGAACGATGGAGTTGCGATGAATCCACGGTCGTCCCAGCAGCAAGTTATAGGAGGTGTCAGCATCTATGACGTAGCATGTCACCTCTGACCTCAGATCTCCAATCTGGCATTTGAGCTTGACCTTCCCCATCGGACGGGTACTGTTGGCATTGAACCCATAAATGGTCGTCTGGGTAGGGCTCAAACGGTGAGTAGGAATCCCGAGATGTTGCATGACCGGCGAGGCATGATGCTCAACGCGGACCCTGGATCTACCTGAATGCGGTTCACTTCAGACGATCCAATATACCCTGTGAAGTACAGGGGTCGATCATGCTTCCCTTTAACCTGCATATCATCTGCTGTGAAGGTAATGCAGGGATTGGGGAGGTGTGGAGGCAATCCTCTACATCTTCCTCCCTCGGCACCTGGGTCATGAAGACCTCAGCATTTGCCAGAGCTTCTTGTAGAGCTTCTCTGGTCGACTTTGATAGTCTAAGAAGTTCATACAAGGTAATGCGTGCCGGGATGTTGGCTAGTTGAGCCAGGACATCAAAGCGGTAAGGTGTCGTGGATCCTTCCGCTACACCTTTCGAAAGAACTCGAGAAAACCGAGTTTCTTTCTGTTTCTCCACAAGTTGTCTCGTGGAGGGCTTGGTTGGCTCTACAGCTGGTTGTGGAGGGGTCGCCGCCGTTTCGCCATACTGCTTCAAGTATGGCTGTCCCGAACGGGTTCCCGCCATCGGTTGGTTAGGCTCCGCGGCCAAGACTATTGTTTCCTCCTCGGAATCGGTTAACGAGGGAACATCAGTCTCGGCTTCTCGAGAGGAAGCACACACCACATTGCAGGATGAAGCCTTTGCCTTGCCTTTGGATTTCCTGTTGGTCACAGTAGTCCATTGCTGTTCATTGACAAGGTCAGGGTGGACCCACATGATTTCCCTTGAGGTGTGGGAACAGGTACCAAGCCTTTCTCTTGCTGCTGGTGAGGGTCTGTGTTGACCACTCTCAGCTCTCCCCTTGGGATAGGGACTACTCCAGAGGGTGTCGGAGGTTGTCTTCCGAACTGGAGAACTGACGTCACATTGGCCGTCACCTTCTTCTGCTCTGGTCGGAGCTTTAACACCTCCGCGTCAATCAGAGCTTGAAGGATGTCCTTGAAGACGTAGCAGCTTTTGGTAGGGTGCCCCAGCATCCTATGGTATAAGCAATAGGTGGGATTGTCGGTCTTGCCGACTTCCTCGGGCGCCTAGCTTCAGGGAGCTTCAGTCGGTTGCTCTTGTTGAGTAGTTTAAAGAGCGAATCGACATGTTCATCCTTGAAGGAATACTGCTTGTTGGCCCGTGGTTGGCTTGAAGAGCCACCTCCCTTGACCAGTTGAGGTTTGACAGGGGACTTGGTCTCCGCTGCCAAGTTATCCTTCCTTTTGGCTTGGAGGGATGTGTCTGGCACACGCCTTGTTGACCTCTCGGGCCTGGGTTTACCTTCTTCCGCTCTGACGCGGGCGACAATCTCCTCAGCCTGTTCACCTTGTTGGACTAATTGCTTCCAGGTGCGGCTTTCAGCAACTCCTATTTGAGTAAGGAGTGAGGTCTGGAGATTGTGGCGGCATGTTTCCACCAGAGTGACCTGGGTCATGCCACTTGGACACCGGAGTGTCACGTTCCGAAATCTTTCCACGAAAGACTTGACGGACTCTCCATTTCGCTGTTTAGTAGCCAAAAGGGTGGGCATCGTGACTTCCGAGTCATCCTCAAAGAAGCGCGTTAAGAAAAGCTTCTCCAAATCGCCCCAGTTCTTGATAGAACCTTCTGGGAGCTTCCTGAACCATTCAAAGGCCAGCCCTTTCAGGGTGCCGATGAACAGACGAGCCAGGATAGCATCGTTATCTACTACATTCCCGATTTGAGATTTAAAGTAGTAGATGTGTTGGTTGGGTGACCCTTTCCCATCGAATGCTTGAAGGGTTGGAGCCTTGAACTTGGACGGGTACAGAACCAAGTCCCATTCAGTAGGATAGGGCCGGACCACTCCAGCTTCTTGGAGGCCTTTACGGTTGGTAAGGGCCTCGAGGCGTTGTTCCAATTGACTCATTCTTTTAGCATGAGCCTTTCCCTGGTCTTGGTCGCCATTTAGTTGCGACGAGGATTTGGACGAACCAGAAGTAGATCGCGGCTTCTCCTCAGAAGGTTCGGAAGATGAGCTTTCTCCCTTTTTCCCTTTGCCCTTCGTCTTTTTAGGAGGAGATTTCCTCCTGTCTTCGAGCAACTGTGCAAGCGTCTGCTTGAGGGAGTCGATAGATTCCTGCTGAGAAAGAATCATATCCATTTGTGCCTTCTGGATTTGTTCCAAACGTCTAGCCGTTTCCTCAGGAGTGCCTATCATGTAGGCGGAGGCCTCCTTCTCAACGGAAGAGTTTGAAGCCTGTGATTCCGCTACGGCGGAGTGAGAATCATTCACTTTAATGCCATGGGCTAAGGCATTATAATCAATCGGGGGAATGGCCCCAGTCGGGTGCGAGTGTGTTGATACACCCCTTCCGGTTCAGAGTCAGACTCATCCGAGCTGACTGCAGGTTGTTTTCCCTTGCTCCTGCTCGTCATATTCGCAGTGAGCTCCGGGTACTCAATGTCAGAGAAGGTTCTCCTTCTGTGGGAGCGCCTTCTTTTGGCTGACGGGGGAATCAGGGTCAGCTGTCTAACTAAAGACTGCTGGTGCACACCTGAACTACAACGGCACTCGGAGAGCATAGAGATGAGCCGTTGGCAGCAACATGATGAAGTGACCTGATTGGCACTTCTTTTCTTCATCAAGTAATCCCTCAGATCCACGGGAGGGGGATCGAAGAGACTAGCCTCGCAACGTCGAAGACAGGAGGCATCCATGTGCTGTATAGCCTGGACGCAGGCTTCAGGGACGCGATGTTCGCGCCACGGCTGTAAAACGCGCGTCTGGCGTCTCTGTTGGGACGAGACGCGATTGCCGCGATTGCCGCGCTGCCGCTCAGTGCGTCGGGGCAGAGACGTTTGAGAGAGGATGGGCTGCTGGGCCCCACGCCTATGGGCGCATGCCTCTCGCGCTTGATGAGGCGCAGAGGCTTCACCTTGGCGTTTGGTGAGTTGGTCTTCAGAGGACCTAGCTTGAGGAGTTTCGCGTTTGGGCCGCCAAACGCGGACTTCACGTGCTGGACGTGGCGCGGGCAAGGCGCCAGATTGTACCTCGCGTCCAGCCTCAGTCGGACAACCAGAGGTTCCAACTTGTAGCTGACGCGCACGTCTCCTCTGTCGACGTTCAGCGTTTCGGTTGCGTCGCGGAGGTGGAGAGTGACCAACGACGACCTGATGCTGAACACCAGAGATTTTAACCACGCGGGTCTCCTGAGAGACGCTGACGCGGGTGTTCCGTGCTGCGCGGTTGATCGCAGCGGCAGTTGTGCCTGAGATCACGCGGGCCTTCTGAGAGGCGTTGGCGCGTGTATCTTGCTTGGCACAGTTGGCAGCAGCAGCAGCCCGAGAGAGCTTCAGATCGGGCTTCGGGGGCATTCCCAGCCGAGACCCTGCGGCAGACGCGGGTCCTGGGGCTCTTGGAGCCGGAAGAGAGAAACTCTTCGTACTTTGCCTGGTCGAACTCGACAACGAGCGATTCGACCATCTTTCCCTTAAGAAGGACGTCATCTTGCGCCACGATTTGCTCATCAGTGACAAACGAAGTCCCCAGCGGAGTCGCCATCTCTTGTTTGCGGAGGGAAAAAAATCTTCGCCGTAAAAGTTTCCTTGAATCAACTGAAAGTTTACAACGGATTAATACTCCGATTACAAGGGAGGGAGGATGTTGAGTCTTGAATCCTCCCTTTGTTTAGTGCTGGGTTCTTCAAGTGGCGGTGGAGAGGAATCTTGTTCTCCGTTGACCGGATGACTGTCGGGATCGTCAGGGATCTTCTCTTTGGCTGGTAGAAGGAGTAACACAGCTCTGTCTACCAAAACTCTCAAAGAGGAGGTAGGCAAAGGGCAACTTGTTCGCAGCAAGTTTGCTGAAGAGTTTAGCTCTCTCCTGCTTCTCTCTCTGTCTGCCTGTTGTCGTCTCGTCTGTGTGTTCTCTTTTTTTTTTTGTCGTCATAGCGATGGGGGCTATTTATATAGGTTCCAGGGGTGAACGTGCCCCCTAAAAACGCTCCACAATGAGGGGCTGACCTCGCTATGTGGGCGGCGACTGGCCCCATAACCAGGGCGGTTATAACCGAGACGCGGGTGTCGAGCCCACGCGCCTTGAGGTTGAGACGCGGGCTTTGGGCCCTCGCGCCTTGATGCCGAGACGCGGGTGTTGAGCCCACGCGCCTTGATGTTGAGACGCGGGTGTCGAGCCCACGCGCCTTGATGTTGAGACGCGGGTGTCGAGCCCACGCGCCTTGATGTTGAGACGCGGGTGTCGAGCCCCCGCGCCTTGATGTTGAGACGCGGGTGTCGAGCCCTCGCGTCTAGAACTTGAGACTCTGCTTTTTAATGGCTTGTCTTTTAGTGATTTTTAGACAGCCTACAATCCCAAATCTCTTATTTTCTTTGATTTTTCCAACCCTTGAAAAACAAATAAACATCAAATCTTTAAGCTTAAAAACTCTTTTGAAAACTTGTATTAAAATACTAGAGAAAATGAAAATTTTGCTTTTGAAAATTCTTGTTGAAAACCAACTTCAAACGGGGTATTTATAGTCCCATTAGAAATCTGCCCGTTGGCAGCTGAAAAGGGCCAGAATGCCCTTCCGGTCGACCGGCCAACGGTCAAAAATTTGACCGTTGAGCCCTCCGGTCGACCGCCCGATCGACCGTGCCAGATCCAGAGAGCAACTGCTCTCTGGCCGGTCGACCGGGCCAAAGTGAACGGTCGACCGCCTGGTCAACCGGCCCCACCCGAGAGTGGGGTGACTTCAGTCGGTCGAGCGCACGATCGACTGGCGAAATCACTTGGCCTTTGTGCACATCTTGTGCACATCGGTTGACCGGTCCGGTCGACCGACCACTGGTCCGGTCGACCGCCAGAGCCTGGCAGGGAAAATTTCAGGATTTAAAAACTAGTCTTTTTAACTTCAATTAAATCCCATAAAATCACATAAATTCCACAAAAATCAGTTCTTGTATTATCTTTGAAATAAAAATATGTGTGACAAAAATTCAACACATATTTCAAACTATTTGAGCCATTTTTGTGTGATAGAAAATTTGCCTTAAACCAAATTCTGTATTTTTCAAAACTAAGATTTTTGAAATGGAAATCCGATTTTTTCAAAACTCATGTAAATACAAAAACATGATATTTAAACAACTTTGAAGTATATAGTATATGGATAGAATCCAATATACATGAAAGGTATTATATCTATGTTTTAACATTAAATCCAAAAATAAGTTTTGTCTAAATACAAAACTCCAAACACATGAATAGTGTATCAAAATAAGTTTTTCTAAATAGATAAAGCATCTATGTATATACATCAAATCTAATATACGTTAAACCATGTAATTTTGTTTTGATTCTATCTATTCATGAAAACCAAGATCGGTTAAATTGAAAACCAATACCAAAACACGAAACGTGTGTGTGTTGTGAACTTGAGCATATCACACTATCTAATCTTCACAATGGATCCACACTAAATCTTAAACTAAACAAACCGAAGCCTTCTTGTAGAACGCCGTCTCCAAGTTGACTCATCCAAACGCGACTCCCCGAGCTTGACTCCAACGAGTACTAGATGTGAACTTTGATGCTCGAGCACTTGAATCACCATGTGAAAGCTCCAAAACACCTTTGTTGAAGCTAATCATCTACTAATAACTTGATCAAATATCTGAAACTAAATATCACAAGATTATTAGTAAACTATAACTATATGAGTTAATCATCATCAAAACTAGAGTGGAAGGCCTCTAGGCCAACACTCTTCTTCTTCTTTGCTGAGCATTATATTTAGGGTTAGCTTTTCATTTTCACAGTCTTCAACACCGATCTCACGGTCAAAATGGCACCGAAGACCAAACCTGCTTCCTCGTCCTCGAGCGCTGTCACTTTGGAGATTCAAATGGGTGGTCTTTCCACGCAGGAGGCCCCATTTCAGGTAGTAAAACCATCTGATTTGATTTTCATCATTGAAGAGGCTTAAAGAGTTCTCTTAACTCTTAAGTCTCTTTTGAATGTGAACCGCCAACGCGAGGCTCATGCCCGTGTTTGATTTTCAGACGCGGCTCTTGAATTGGTAGGCAAGACGCGGATTTGATGACCTCCTCATCTTTACTTCATCAACTTGAGTTCGTATCTATTTGTTGAATGCCGGCCTCATTGAGCCCTGCGTTTTGAGCTCAATACTCAGAATTTTTCTAAGTATGGGAAGTTCAGACGCAGACTTCTTATGATTCTCGCGTCTTTAAGATCAGGCGCAAGTTTCAGTGATTCTCGCGTCTGAGTCCGACACTTAAAAAAATTTCTAAGTTATGAATTTTGAAATGTGGGCTTCATTCAAGCCTCACATTCTTTGAGTCTGGAAGCATATTTTGCTGATTTTCGCGTCTGGGTTCATTCCCGCATTTGAATTTCAAACACTTAGCTATTTTCTTTTAGATTTCTAACAAGTGTCATCTTCATTGCAGTGCAATACTCTTCCAGCTCCTTGTCCAAGAAGTACCACTTTGGGCACGTAGGTGGCGCTGATCGTAATCTGACATTCGTGCTTCAGAAGACTGCTCCCGTGACTACGGGTAAATCAAAGGAGTGAAGGAAGAGGATCATCAAGGCCAGTATGGTGACCCTTCGGGAGATTATCTCCGATGGACTGTTCGAGATGGATTCCTATACTTCATTACGAAAGCTTGCTTTCCTCTTCGGTGACGCCATTGACGAGGATGATAGGATTCTGCATGACGGAGATTACAAGTGACTCCGTCAGATAGGGGACAGGAGGTTCTTTCTTCCCAATATGGAGAGGATGTATTCCTTGTCCTATCTTCAGCACATGTTTGTTCATCGTGCGATGGATTGGGATCTTTCCCGATTTATCTCCGGCGTCTCTCTTGACAGATTAGGTGCTAAAGAAGTATACTCTGCAGGTCATGAGAAGGATACCTTCGGTTTATTTTTCAGGTTAGTCAGGCCTGAGTATCCGAAGGAGAGAACCCCTCAGCTTGGCACCACCTTCATCAATCGGTTTTTGAAAGTTAAGGGTGATTTTCCCATTGACTTTCGTCCACTTGGATGGGTCCATTCTACCGACAAATCATAGTGGGGTAGAATGGTTGGATTTGTTCTCGTCGAGCTCAGGGCTCTGCTGCAGCAGGTGGGGCTATGTCACTCGGTCAGGGCTGCCCAATATGGCCTCCTGCAGAGTTCCCACAATTTTTATGGCGTTCTGGAGCATTATAATCCTCTGACGGGCACATTTTTTACTTCAGTCGAGAAGATGGGGCTCGCTCTTCATGAACTATATGAAGTCTCGGGGCTAGTTATGGGAGATGCCCCTTATGAAGAATATGTCCCGACTTCTGAGGTCTTCACCTCTTGATAAAAGAGGATCCTCAAGTGTATGAGATGTACTGGGAAGTGTTCACTTCCACATCTGCAGGCAGATATCCTCTTGGAGGAACAGGGGTGTCAAGCAGATGTCCTGGGCGAGTTATCTGTTCAATGGCATAAATGAGAAAGATAGCCCAGTGACTACTCTGGCCCCTTGCACTGACGAAAAGATTGCTGAGAGGATCAATGCCTCTGCAAGCTCTTACACCACTGAGTCGAACGAGGACACTTTCAGACCTGATACGGTCTTTAAAAGTTTTCATCACCAGGCTCGAGTTTCCATTTCTGACCGGGCTCTATTGGCGGGCTTTCTCATGCTATGGCTGAAGCTTTGTGTGGTACCAACGCTGCCGCATGAAGTAATCATTGCTGATGTGGTATACCCGGCGGTCTTGCTTCCTACGGGAAATCTATCGCTCTTCTTCCAGCGATGGTAGCCAGAATACTGAGCAGTTTACAGGCTCTAGTCAAAAGCCTGTGCCAAGTGGAGGCCATTGTAGATACTGAAGGTAGGCCAGTGGTCGCTTCGGAGGGAAGGCCGAGAGTGAAGATCCCTAACCCCAGGATCGAGCTTCCATATATGTACCTGATGGCCTAGTACGTTATGCACTGCTCTTCACTGATGACGGCAGTGCCTCTTTTGCAGGTTTTTTCCCCTTCGTGCAGAAGCTGGAGAATTCGAGCTGGACTCACTACTATATGTTCTATGTTCGAAAATCCATTCTGAGCATTTCAAACTATCAGCTCGACCGTTGCTTCACTGAGATTGCTGATGCATCTTATGGGGATAAGTTTGCCGACCTTGCGGGGCCAGATGATTTCACAAGGCTACCATCGGGAGTCTTCTGGTGGCTGATCAATATTCGGCCTAGATACCTGATCTTCCGGCAAGAGAATTCATGTACGATCGAGCCTTACATGCCTAACCTTTTGCTCGGCAGTTTGGCTATGATCAATTATATGACGGTAACCCCAATGCCGGCCTCTGCTTCAGCGGAAATTTATTTGAAGTTGCTCGGGCATGGTACTACAGTGTAGCTAGAGGGACAAAAGCTGTTTTCAGCTTGCCTCACAAGACACCCAATTATTATACAGCCTCAGTTTCTGCACCTGGTACTCCCTGGCTAGGATACCTGATTTCGGGATAAATACCTCTTGCATTATGAGCATCAAGGCATCTTATGAGACCAAGTTAGAGTCCAACAAACGTATGCGAGGTATGGACGAGTATCAGGCAGCCGAGAGGGAAACTGGAGGGGAAGTAAGGATAGGACCAAGGTCAGTACCACCTAAGGGGCAACCTGTTAAAAAGAGTCAGCAGGCTGTGTCCAAACGTTCCCGTGGCTCTGCTTCCAAGGGTGAGCCTATCCCAAAAAAGGCTGGAAGGGAATCGGAGGCTGAAGCTTCGATGCCCAAAGCAGTTCCTCTTGGTATTAAAGAGCAGGGGGAGGAAGAAGAAGAGAGGAGGAAGTCCCCGTCCTTTGCTCCCGCGGTCGCGCAACAGGGGTCCTGTGATCCTAGAGGAGGGAGAATTCGCAGATGAACCCGTCATGGCCGAGGAGGTCGAGCGACCTGAAGTTAATTTGGTGGGGAGGGATGGCGTTGAGATTCTCAGAATCTCGGCCCAACCTGAACCTTCTTCAGCTCATGGGAGAAGGGTGGAGGTGCAGCAACCTGGATCTCCTAGTGTATTGATGCCCGCCTCGCGGATTATTGATCCCAGCCCTACTACTGGGATATTTAGTGGTAAGGTCTCGATTACGGAGACCTCTTGTGTTAAGCTATTGTCTTCATCACTCGAAGAACATGGATATTATTCTAGCGAAGAAGTCGATTTTGGCGATGAACCCGCTCTTCCTGACACGAGCAAATTATCTCATATCTCGGAGGAAAAGATACAGGGATACGTCCCTATGATGGTTTCGCCGATAGCAAGGATTGCTGCTACCGAAGGTATTTTCTTTGTCTTACTGAACTGGTTCCCTATCAAGTTAGGAATGAGTTCTAACATTTCCTTTTGACTTTCTTCTAAAGGGTTGGCTGCCAGTAGTGAAGCCACAACTTCTTCTCATATTGAGGAGATGATCCAAGAGCTGGCCCAGCAGGAGGGCCTTGAGGCTCCCACTACCAAGATGCCTCATGAGGGTGCAACCGCCGAGGTCGGGGAGCCCTCATCCCCAAGTGGCCTATCCAGGGATTTACCATCTTCAGATCCTCAATTTGGTAAGAGAATATTGATGTGTTGGATACTCTTATCATTACCACTAACATTTAACATTGTGGTTTGCAGAGAGCACTGGGTAGCTCAAGTAGAGGATCCTATGGCAAGCATTGGCGCAGAAGATATCACAGTTCAAACTTCGGGCAGGGAACCCAGTGCCCTAGAGTTTGCTGTTGCTTCTGTTGCAGTGGAAGCTGCTATAACAATAACTGTCCCGGAGGTATTGGTGACTACATCAGTATCTGACGAACCTACTGTCGGCCTCACCCCTGCGATAAGTTGAACCGGTTCCCGTCTCTCATCCTGTCATGGAAAGGGGGTCCAGGAGTACATCAGCAGGGTTATCTCTAGCTAAAGGCATCATGGAAGTGCTAGCACATCAAATGGTGCAATAATTTTTTACTTCCATGAGGTCCTGTATTGATTTGATTCTTTCCGGAGGCAGTTCTTTCGAATTTGCCCAGATACTTCTCGAAAATCAGATCGAGAACATCGGTCACACTGGAAGTCCTTCGCAAGCTAAGGCATGCCTGATTCTTGTTGAATAGCTAGGGAGCCATCTGAAGGAGCTCAAGACCCTGGAGAATGCTACTTAATGAATGAGGCTCAGTCGGTACTGAATAAGCTTCTTGCCGCGAAAGAACATGAGCGAAAGAGATAGAGGAACAAATGGCTGAAGAAGCCCGCCATCTTCAGTGCTTCCAAGTTGACCACTAAAGACTGATTGGCGATTCAAAGAAATCTGAAATCGTCATCCAGAGTGCAAAGCAAGTTATCACCACTGCTCGGATTACTATTGCCAGAGCGCAAGCCTTGATTGCGGCCAATGAATAGAAACTTGTTGCTACTAGAAAAAGGCTGGAAGAGCTGGAAACTGTCAGGACACAGGTTCAAAAAAAACCTTACTGCTCATTCCTCCAAGTTGGAGTCTCTTTAGGCGCAACTGGCTACGAAGAGATTTCTGTCCGAGGGAGAGTTGCGAGTCCAAGCTCTGATGGAAGCTGAAAAGGCGCATCAGCTCGAGATGCATCGCCTCCGGGAACAAATTCGTTCTTTGGGGAATTAGGATTATTATCCTTCTTCTCCTTTTTGTAACACTTTTTTTGTTAAATAAGAGTGTTATTACTTTTTATTATTTTCAAGTCAAATAATAAAAATTGTCCAATTTTTATCTCACTTTATCTTTTCGGACTCTTTGATGTCTGGATGAATTCAGCTTTCATAGTCGTACTCCTTGACTGTTTGTAGAAACGCAGTCCTTAGTTATTTTGATAGGGTACAACCATGAATAATAAACTCAGACTGTACAGAATTCTTGAGCGAGACGCGGTTCTCATCTATAATGGAGACGCGATTTTGGGAGACACGACTCTGACTCATTAATGGAGACGCAGTTCGGGTTCATCAAGACGCGCGAACCTTCCTTTTTGTTAAGGATATGACCCTGGCTTAAAAACAAAAGGCGCGATTCTGAGACGCGAATTTGCGTTTTTTAATAAAGGGGACGTGACCTTCATGCTTATGAAAGGACGCAGGTCCATGGACGCAGCCCTTGATTCTATCAGGATGCGGACTTCAGAACGCAGTGGAGACGTGGTTTTGGGCTCCTCAGGACTAACGCGCGGGCTGAGCTGGTTGATGGGGACGCGGCTCTGACTCAATAGAGACACAACTCAGGTCCCTAGGGAAGGCGCAAACTTTGAAGTACGAGTCTGAATAGTCATGGAGGGTGGTTCCATCTTGCTGAGGAGACGCGGCTCTGAACCACTTCAGGAGACGCGGTTGTGGCTTCTTCAATAGGAATGAAAGGAACACAGCCCTTGGGTTTATGAAAGGACACAGACTTGTGGAAATGACCTCTGAGTCTGCGCCTGACGCAGCCTCCTAAGCGTCACATGCAGCCTGTCTTAAAGATCTTGTTGGATCTTTAAATGACAAGTCGGTGTTGACGATTGGGGACTTGTGTTTTTCGATGTTTCCCGAAGTGGCAATCCAGGCGTCAGCTCCTCATTGGATTTTGATGTTCGTGCAGGAATTAAGGCTGATGGTTTTGATTTTTATGTCATTAAGTGTAAGCCTTATGGTCTGCCTATAAATAGGCCTCATCCCCCTTAACTTACCATTAGTTAGACTGTTTCCCTTTGAGAGCATGCCTCTGAGAGTCTTCGTCTTAATTTTGTCCTTCTTCCCTTTAAGGGGATATGTTCCAATGAACAGCAAGAACTCAAAGCTTCCATGCTTTCCTTTAATCTTTTCTAAAGATTATCACTGTCAAGTGATTTCAAGATAAAAAAGTATCACCTTAAGTGATTTTACCGGCCGCGCCTTGATGTATAAAGTTCAACTTCTAGAGAGTTCTTTCCCGAGTAGGAACCACTTGTCGCCATGAAATACTCAGTCCCACTGAGTATCTATTTTTTTGTCCCTTGAAGAGATTCGATCTCTTGATCTTCTCTTAAAATCTGACTGATGCGCCCGTATTCAAAAGTCGCGTCTTTTAGACTTCTTGATGAAGCGCGAGTTGACTGACTCTGAACTCTAACTCAAAAATCCTTTGAATGCAAGTGTGATGAACTCTGTACTTGGATCTTGAGACGCGAGCTTTGTATTCGAAGCCCGCGTTTGAGGTTCTTCACTTAAAGAATTTTAATTCTTTCAAGAGCTCTGGACTTAGATGTGGCAACCCTTGTTTCTCAAACGCGGGTGTGGCGACTTCTGCGTCTGGTCTACCTCGCATCTCATATCTTGGACGCGGGTCTAAAACCAGACCGCGTTCAGATCTGTGCTGCTTAAATCTGCGTCTGAAGTTCACAAATCAGCTTTTACGCTGCTGCCTTGACAGAATTTTAAACCTTCTGCACTGGTCATCCTCGCGTCTGAAGTTTAAAGCTTCAACCGCGTCTGCCCTTACGTTCTTGCCTTAATAGAATTTTAACCTTTTGGTTTTTATTTCTTACAGGTTTAGCAGTCTCAGTTAGTCTTCTGTATTTTTGTTGGGCTTTTGGGAGAATATTTCGTCCAGCGAGCTTGTTCGATTGGCGAGCACTCGGGGAATCAAAGCTCCTGTTCATGGGCGAGGAGGATTCGCGCGGTTAATGACATCCGTCAAGGCCTTATTGGACATGACGTACCAGCAATGCCCTGGGTTTGCCATGGTCACAGTGGGTATGTGATAGGTAGTGAAAAATGCATTTTTATCATCATATTTACCATCACATTTTCATATTTATTCATTTAATTCTGCACATTTATTAATAATTTGTAATTTATTGTGTGCAGGCCTCGAATTCTTATTTTTATAATAAATAAAGCTTAAAGAGCCCAAAAGCCCAGATCCAAGCCCATATTTGAAGCCCAAGAGTCAAAGTGCAAATATCAGATTGTCAAAGTGCAAATATACAAGGGCTAAAGTTGCAATTATTGAAGATGAGGGAAGGATAGAATTCTACCCAACCCTAAACTCTTGCAGGATGAGCATAAAAGCCAAAGATGAGAAGGAAATTCGTTTAAAAGAGATTGGGAGAATTCAAAATCTAGGTAACTTGATTATCAAGTTACATCGAAATCCCAATATGAAGAGCCAGGATCATAATTCCAGAAGCTGGCGCCCACATGGACGGACCAGACGAAGCCACGCGCCAAAGCGCGTGGCCAGAAGCCACAAAAGTGCCGCGGAACCGCGGCAAAACCGCGGCAATCTAGTTGATCCAGAATCCCAGATTTCGTGGGCAAGTTCATCCAGGACTCCTCTGCCTTCTGCACCTATAAATATCCCCTGCAGTGCAACGTACAGAGTCGTCCAGAGGCGAGCCAAGGCCCAAAAGCTAGGGTTTAGGTTTTAGGTTAGATTTTATTTTGTAAATTTTGTAACTGAGAGTGGAGATGCTTTCATGGAGGAAGGAATCATACTTGTACTGAGGTGACATCGGTGTAAGTTTTTATTTTTCCCCCATTGTTAATAAAAATCTGCTCGAGGTTGGTTTGTTTTTATTCTTGTTTCATTGTTTCTTTATTCTCGCCTTATCTTTGTTTTTCTAATCTTGTTCTATGTCATTGTTTCTTTCTCTAATGTCTTGCCCACCATGAGATCCATCTGCTTCGAGAATACCTAGCCGAAGAAGGAACCTTGATGGCCTATGGCGATGAACAGGTCTTCATAGTTGCTTTTTATTCCCTAGTTGCTTTTTATTCATAGTTAAGAAGGCGGACGATCCTATATGCCATGCTTGTACGCCTTCGAAGGAAAGGAAAATCATCGCAACGGTTCAAACGGCAAGCAGACTAAAGAGATAAGTTTTCTTTCCTTTTCTTTTATTTTCTTTTCTTTGTAGATTAAATACAACTCATCTCCATATTCTTTTCTACCACCCATTGTAAATACCACCATTTAACTAATAAAAATAAAAGCTTTAGAGTATAACTTGCTTAACGCTTCCATCGCAGTCCCTCCTTGAGGATCACGACCCGCATAGCCCTGCTACCGCGGATTAGAACTGAGACCTCGCACGATCTTTTCTTAAATCTAATATTCAGTATTTTGTGTGCAGGAAATCTCAGTCAACAAATTGGCGCCGTTGCCGGGGAGGGACGGTAAGTTATTCTCTAATAAAAAAATATTTTTTATTAACTAATTCTTTATTCTTTTCTGTTTGCAGGTTTGGAGAACAGGAAACAGAAACAGAGCAGCAGCAAGGACATACAGCAACCCAGTGCCTCTGCCCTCGAAGGCAGAGCACGAGGGCCTGCAAGTTTGCCGCGGAAACGCGGCCAGAGCCGCGGATCCGCGGCAAGTGCAGTGAACTACTAATTCAGTTTTTTGCAGATTGCTGAAATTTGAGATTACTGCTTACTGCTCTATTCTGTTTTGTTCTGTGATATACCTGTAAATTGCTAATAATTCAACAGTAAATCATTGGTTGTTAAAAATAAAAAGTGATTAGACGTTTGCATATTAGGCACGTGTCTTTTCAATTATTTTTTACTGTTGAAGAGTGCTGGAGAAGCAAGGTACGTACGCATTGCATGTAGAATAGGATTCATCTCTTGGTTGATTTTCTGCATTGAGTGATTCTTATCTATTTATCTTGTACACTTGCACTAATTCATCTTAAGGGCATAACCCATTAACAAGATAAGGTGGGGATTTCATCACCCTTCCTTAGCCCAAAAATCATATCCCGAGCACTCACTAACCCAAGCCTAACATAAAATTAGTAGACGTTGGCCCTAGGGACACTCGGACTCAATTAGGAGATTATCCTAAGGGGGAACGGTGTTGGAAGTTGACTCCTGCCAAATCAGTGTCTAGGAAGGGGATTGAGGGCCGAAAGCCCGAAGTGTGGTGGTTATTTAATTAAGGAACGTCTTTGACGGAAAACCTCCCACCACTCTTGCCCCGACCTGGCTGATTAACTTGTGGTCAAAGTCTACACCCTACCTCCCGTGGACAGTCTAACCAGTTAGGAGTCGTCTAGGTCTAGGTCTACCCTAACTTAGGTTAGAAATTTTTCTTTTTTGTTTGTTTTTTTTCTTTTGTTTGTGATTGTGTGATATGGCCTATAACAACAATTTTTTCAATTTTAATGAGGATCCATGTTACACACCAACCTCTTATTCGGATATTACCAACCCGGCATATCATAACTTTGACCAACCTAGTGTGCCAGATTGGTCTTATCCGAATCATTACATGCCCCAGTCCCAATACTATGAACAAGATTGGAATAATCATCACTACTCTTCACAGAGTCAATGGGGATTCAATACCCCTGAGCCATATGGTCAACCACCTGTTCAACCATTATCTTCGTACACGTCTTTTCCCACATCACCAAGGTTTCAGTCCACCATTGATCTATTTGATGGGTTAGAAGAAAAAGTGGATCAGTTGCAAGATACAATGAATGATCAAATTTCTAGACTTTCAAACATTCTTGAGCATCTTGATAGGAACCAAGAATCATTCTGTTTAGAAGACCTTGATCAAAATTCAATTTCATCACATCAATATGAACTTGCTCAATCCCAATCCTTGGACAAATTGGCTAGTTTTAATTTCAATGAGATTGAATGTGAACCCGATCCCCAACTTTGCGATTCAGTTTCCATCTTCGAATCTATGTTGACTCCAGTATCCTTACCCAATTTGGACCAATTTTCTGAGCCAACATTTATTCCCATACCCATAGATCATGAAATTGAATCACCCATTTTTGATGATCATATTGAACTTGACCAATTGTGCAATTTTGAAAGTCCCATAGAAAAATTGGCAAGTTCCCATTTTTATGAGATTGAAACTAATGAGATATGTGACCTAGATTCCCAAATCTATGATCAAGTTCAAATTCCCGAATCATTATTGACTTCTGTTTTGTTACCCGACTTAGGTAATATTTTAGAGTCAGTTTTGATTCCCACACCTATCATTCCTGAACTTGAATCACCAACATTGAGTCACATTCCATTGTGGGAAAATGATTGTAGACTTGAGTTTCAATTTCTTGACTTGGACCCACTTCTTGATCCTAGCCTGACTGCTGAACCTTTACTTGATTTGAGTTTCTTTCCTGAGTCGGTATTAGATCCTGAACCTATCATTCTTGAGTCCAAGTCAACCATTTTACCAAGTCACATTCTTTTGTTGGACATAGGTATAGACCATGACTCTGTGATGATTTTTGATTAGTATCCAATATTGCATATTTTACATCATAACTCCCATGCATATTACAAATAAATATGTGATTTTTACTCCTCTTCTCTACTTATTTGCAGGTACACAATTAATGGAGAGATATTCAAATAATCACTTAATTACCACTAATTAAGGTGATTAATTAAAAGATTAAAGATAAAGCCAAATCAAATTCAGATCTCACCAAGATCCGCGCGCTAACTGCCAGATCCAACCAG
Source organism: Agave tequilana (assembly GCA_038442645.1). Taxonomy (NCBI): domain Eukaryota; kingdom Viridiplantae; phylum Streptophyta; class Magnoliopsida; order Asparagales; family Asparagaceae; genus Agave; species Agave tequilana. The sequence continues at coordinate 55,580 of JAVJIF010003385.1, read as the reverse complement.
TCCACGTGGCCAACGACCTAACAACCAGATCCCACCAGAAAGATCCGATCCAACGGCCCAGATCTGGCGGCAATCTGGCCGCAATCCGCGGCAATCTTAGGGTTGTTAAGCCCCGGATTTTGTGGCAACAAACCTCTCTCTGGAAGCTTCTCAGTTCTCCTATAAATACCCCATGAAGACCTGCGTACTAAGACTGATCAGAGAAGAGAGAGAGATTAGTTCTAGGCTTTGTAATTTTCTTAGTTTTAGTTTAGGGTTTGTAACTCTCTATGATCTTCTCCTCCCTAGATTTCATTGCAAGAGAGAGATTGTAAGAGAGAGAGCTTGTATCATCAAGAAGTGACACTTGAAGCTATACAAGGATTGATCCATTCTCTACTTCTCTACTTGAGCTTGATTCTAGTTTGCTTTCTTTACTTGCTTTATTACTTGCTTTCTTTAATTCTAGCACTTTAATTCTTGCAATTTACTTCATGCTTTCTTGTATTTTTCTTATGGCTTGTTGTATCTAATTCTTCTCCATGTACTAGCTAACCACTAGCTTAGCTACTTCACTAACTCATGGGTGTTTGCTTGATTTCATCTTGCAAGTGTATGATCTTCTCTTCTCCGACGGTTAAACCACCGTCTTGCAAATGAGAAAGTAATTAGGTCAACACGCTAGACGAATCCATAGCCAACGGAGTGACAACGTTAGGCAAGCTTTCATTATCAAGGAGTTTGGTAAGTCTTGGCAAGCTAGCAAGGTAAGCTAGTCATGGATTGCCTTCTTTAAGTTCTTTTCCTTTTCTTGTTAATACAACATCCACTTCTTGATTTCTTTTCCACTTCCACCATGAACATATCCATCCTCTTTTGGTTTCTTTTGTATTTGCTTCACTAAGTTTATAATCAAGAGAAGGATACTAGTTTGATCACTTCACTACCTAACGTTTAAAGCTTCTATCGCGAGCTCTCCCTGAGATCCGACTCGGTATAGCCTTGTGCTATAACGGAGACAAGAAAGGGTACATCAAATACATTTGCTACATAATAAGTACACCTCTCTCGTCTAATCAAAATGGCGCCGTTGCTGGGGAGAGCGACGTATATTTTGGTTTAAAGTGAAGTACTAAACTATTATTCTTCTCTGTTGCAGGTTTCAGGAGAAGAAAACAGGAAATTATTTACTGCAGTAACATCTAAGTGAACCTGGCCCTCTGCTCAAAAAAGCAGAGACCAGGCTTCCACTGAAGTGCCGCGGACCCGCGGCATATCCAGTGGAAACGCGGCACTTTTGAGAGAAGTTCTCACCAAATTTCTGCAGGGCCTCTGGTTCTGAAAAATACTGCTGTTTCTATACTTCATTTCCTGTATACTTCACTGTATTCCTGTTAATTAATACAACAGTAAAAATTGGTTGATAATTGTTAAAAATTGTTTAGACACTCGCATTTTAGGCACGTGTCTTTTCAATTCTTTACTTTTACTGTTGAAGAGTGCGTGGAGGCAAGGTACGTGTTTGCATTGCATTTAGACTAGGACAAACTCTTGCTTGATTTTCTTGCTTTGAGTGTATCCTAGCTATATTTCTTGTACACTTGCACAATTCAAATTTAAGGGCATACCCGTAAATAAGATAAGGTGGGGGAGGTCATTACCCTTTCCTTAGCCCGAAAATCATTTACCCAAGCACTCACTAACCCAAGCCCTAATTTAAAATCAAGTAGACGTTGGCCCTAGGGACATCTCGGACTCAATTAAGAGATTATCCTAAGGGGGAAAAGTGTTGGAATTTAACTCTTGCAAAATCGGTGTCTAGGAAAGGGGTTGAGGGCCGAAAGCCCGAAGGTTGCTGGTTACTTAATTAAGGAACGTCTCCGGACGGAAAACCTCCCACCAACCTTACCCTTCCCTGGCCGATTAGCTTGTGGTTAGAGTCTGCACTAAACCTCCCGTGGACGGTCTATTTGTTAGGAGTCGTCTAGGTCTAAGTCTACCCTAACTTAGGTTAGAATTTTTTCTTTTCTTTTCTTCTTTTGTTTGTTTGTTTGTTTGTTAGTTTGTTTGTGATTGTGTGATATGGCTTATAATTACAATTCTTTCCATCCATATGTCACACACACTCCATATTCGGATAATTCCAACCCGGTGTTTTACAATATGCACCAACCAAATACACTGGGTTGGCCTTATCCGACTCACTACGACCCATACCCCCCATCTAATAATTATAATGTCCAAAATAATTTCAACTCTTTACCGAGTAATTGGGGATTCCAGTACCCCGAGTCAAATTATCAAAATCCTTGTCCACCATATTCACCTTGTCCACCATATTCATTTCCTGAGTCCACTTCATATACTCCTTTTTCTGAACCTCCCTTTGAAGAAAAATCTGAGTTGCAAAGGAGTATAGAAGCCAATTTACTGAGAGTTGAGCAACAACTTCAAAAACCATTTGTCTCTCCAATTCCACCATATTCTCAAGAATCTTACTCAATTCCACCTTTTCATAATGAACAACCATTTGCTTGTGAACCGAGTAAAGATTTCTTGTGTGAGTCAACTTTTCCATCATCACACACTTTTGACTCACACTTCCAAGACAACACTTCCTCTTTCCATCAAAACAATGAAATCATCGATTATGGAAAGATGCTTGAAGACATGACCAATGCTCAAAATGCTAGGAATCGTGACATAGAATTGATGATCCAAACTCTTCATTCTCATCCTCTTTCTAATGTCACTAGCCACTCTAAATCCAAAGAGTCATGTAGTCTTGGAAGTCCAGATTCAATTTCAGCACACTCACCTGAACTTGTCCAAACTTCAGATCCAATTGATACATTGGCAAGTTTTTCATTTCCTAAACTTGAACTTGTCCAAAATTCAAATCCCGTTGACATTTTGGCAAGTTTCTCATTTCCTAAAAATGAACTTGTCCATACTTCGGATCCAATTGACAATTTGGCAAGTTTTCCTTTTTCTGAAATTGAACTGGAACATGAATTTGATTCTGAACTTTCACTTGATGATTCCAACTTACTTCCTGATTCAATCATGACTTCCATATCCTTACCTGATTTCAATTCATTTCCCAAGTCAAAATTGGATCCATTTCCTATCCATTGTGAAATTGAATCACCAATCTTTTATGATGATCACATAGAACTTGGCCAGTTCCTTACTTCTGAAAATCCCATTGATAAATTGGCAAGTTCTCCACATTTTATTGAACTACATGAGGAATGTGATCTTGAACCCAGACTCAGTGATTCAATTCTTTTTCCTTATTCCATAATGACTCCGGTATCTTTACCTCACATCAATCTTTTCCCGGAGTCAATTTTGGATCCTTTCACAATTCACAATGAAAGTGAATCATCCATCTTTGAGGATCATGTTGAACTTGCCCAATTCTACACTTCTGAAGATTCAATTGACATATTGGCAAGTTCTCCATCTTGTGGAATTGAACTCAAATTGTTGACTGAGATTTCCTGCACACAAAATACTGAATATTAGATTTAAGAAAAGATCGTGCGAGGTCTCAGTTCTAATCCGCGGTAGCAGGGCTATGCGGGTCGTGATCCTCAAGGAGGGACTGCGATGGAAGCGTTAAGCAAGTTATACTCTAAAGCTTTTATTTTATTAGTTAAATGGTGGTATTTACAATGGGTGGTAGAAAAGAATATGGAGATGAGTTGTATTTAATCTACAAGAAAAGAAAATAAAAGAAAAGGAAAGAAAACTTATCTCTTTAGTCTGCTTGCCGTTTGAACCGTTGCGATGATTTTCCTTTCCTTCGAAGGCGTACAAGCATGGCATATAGGATCGTCCGCCTTCTTAACTATGGAATAAAAAGCAACTAGGGAATAAAAGCAACTATGAAGACCTGTTCATCGCCATAGGCCATCAAGGTTCCTTCTTCGGCTAGGTATTCTCGAAGCAGATGGATCTCATGGTGGGCAAGACATTAGAGAAAGAAACAATGACATAGAACAAGATTAGAAAAACAAAGATAAGGCGAGAATAAAGAAACAATGAAACAAGAATAAAAACAAACCAACCTCGAGCAGATTTTTATTAACAATGGGGGAAAAATAAAAACTTACACCGATGTCACCTCAGTACAAGTATGATTCCTTCCTCCATGAAAGCATCTCCACTCTCAGTTACAAAATTTACAAAATAAAATCTAACCTAAAACCTAAACCCTAGCTTTTGGGCCTTGGCTCGCCTCTGGACGACTCTGTACGTTGCACTGCAGGGGATATTTATAGGTGCAGAAGGCAGAGGAGTCCTGGATGAACTTGCCCACGAAATCTGGGATTCTGGATCAACTAGATTGCCGCGATTTTGCCGCGGTTCCGCGGCACTTTTGTGGCTTCTGGCCACGCGCTTTGGCGCGTGGCTTCGTCTGGTCCGTCCATGTGGGCGCCAGCTTCTGGAATTATGATCCTGGCTCTTCATATTGGGATTTCGATGTAACTTGATAATCAAGTTACCTAGATTTTGAATTCTCCCAATCTCTTTTAAACGAATTTCCTTCTCATCTTTGGCTTTTATGCTCATCCTGCAAGAGTTTAGGGTTGGGTAGAATTCTATCCTTCCCTCATCTTCAATAATTGCAACTTTAGCCCTTGTATATTTGCACTTTGACAATCTGATATTTGCACTTTGACTCTTGGGCTTCAAATATGGGCTTGGATCTGGGCTTTTGGGCTCTTTAAGCTTTATTTATTATAAAAATAAGAATTCGAGGCCTGCACACAATAAATTACAAATTATTAATAAATGTGCAGAATTAAATGAATAAATATGAAAATGTGATGGTAAATATGATGATAAAAATGCATTTTTGACTACCAATCAGTATGGTGGTAGGTATTGTGGTGGGTATGGTCCTCTTGCAGGTCATGGGAAAGAGGACGTCACCTGTAAGGTCTCGGATCTTCCCTTCACCAATCTTACCCCCAGAAGTGACATCGACAAAAAACTCATGCTCATTAGATGACTTTCTGGTGGTGGAGATGTTCATCAACGAAGGACTACGACTCACACTAGTTGGTCGGGTGGAATCAGAACGTTCTTCTGCATTTCGACCTCGAGAAATACCATTGTTCTCGGTCAGCGATGAGCTCTTTCAATGTTTACATCATGCATCATGGTGTAATCAGTATCCGATTGTCTCAATACTGATCAACTGCGACATGATTCAGTGGAGGAAGAGAAGAATCTTTCTTCGGCACTCTTCCAAACATCTTGTATTTGGAGTGGTGTAGATGTCTTGAGGAGTGAGTGCAACCTTTCGCTGACAGAGAGGGACTTCTTTGTACTCCTTTATTGTAACACTCAATCTTATTGTATAAGAGAGCGTCTTGTATCACTTTCATATGTTTGAATATTAATAAAAGTTACACTTTTTTTTGTCTTTTTATATATCTTAAAATTCTTTTTTTTGAAAATCAGACACATAAAAGTATAAACTGTTGACTTGCTAGAAATGTGATAATTAACTTAACAAGTCAACGTTAGGAAAATTCTATTTCAGGAATTCAAGATTACTGTCAGAGGTATGATATTAACTTGACAGGAATGTGGGTCAGAGGTGTGATATTAACTTGACTGAACAGGAATTTCAGTTCCATTTGAGAAGACTGAAAACATCACTGTCATAGATGTAATGTTAAACTTGACTGTGAAGATAATGATAGAGGTGTAATTTTGAACTTGGCATTGGTCATCTCGACTTTGATAGTGAAGTTCGAGAGAAAGTCATTGCCATAGGTGTATTGTTGAACTTAACAATGAACTGGACGCTAGAGGTGTGATGTTAAACTTAGCGTCGCTCATCTCAGTTTCGATATGGAAGCCTGAGGAAAAGTAACTATCAGAGGTTTAATTTTGAACTTGGCAGTAACTAAATCATTGTTAGAGGTGTAGTGTTAAACTTAACGATAATTTGTCAGAGGTGAGATGTTAACCTGACAGTAGTTGATTTGCGATATGAGAAATTTTGAGGACTTGTCATTCTATTAATGAGAATTGACAAGTGAAGTTTGGGGTGTCAGAGGTGTAGTATTAACTTGACAGTGGTTGATTTGCGATATGAGCAATTTTGAGGACTTGTCATTCTATTGATGAGAATTGACAAGTGAAGTTTGGGGTGTCAAAGGTGTAGTGTTAACTTGACAAGGATTTAAAGACTTGTGACTCCATGTAGAGGAGAGACAAGTGAAGTTTGCACTCGTTGGGGAGTATTGGAATTTTTTATTATCAGAGGTATAGTGTTAACATAGCAATGATTGTATTTGTGGACCTACCCTTTTATGGAAGAGAACTGGTAGGAAATTTTGGGTGGAGAGTAAAATGAACTGTCAGAGGTTTAATATTGACCTGACAATCGTTGACTTCCTGAGACATGGGAAATTTGCTGTTAGAAGTGTAGTATTAAACTTAACAGCGATGATTTCTAACTAATGAGTTTTGTTGTCAGAGGTTTATGATTCACTTGACTGAATCCACTGGGGATTGAAAAATCTAGTTTGTCAGAGGTTTAATATTAACTTGACAAGTCCCAGTTCATTTCATTAGGAAGATGAACACAAGTATTTTTGTGACCCTACCATTCTGTAGGTGAGAATTGGTAAGGGATTTTGGAGGAGAGGATGGGACCAAGTCCGTTAGGATTTTTAGCAAACCCTCAGCTGTCAATAGATTTGGTGTACCTTTACCAACTACCGTTTGAGTTGGGCTAGCCATGCTATTCCCCTCAGCATGATGAGTTGTCGAAGACTTATAATGGACTTGAAAGCTAACATTTTCGTCTATCCTTAGTCATTGGAGGCGTCGGATGTCAGTAGAAAAGTAACTAAACTAAAACTGAAGTTTTGCATTTTGTTCCTTCTTCAATATTTGCATCATGCATCGTGATGTAACCAACGCTTGATTAGCTTGATACTGATTGACTGTCATGTGATCCAGTAGAGGAAGGAAGCTTTCCTTGGTGTTGATCTTGGATCTGGAGCTTCAGTTAGAGGTGTAGTATTAACCTGATCGGGAGAAGAGTGCTATCAAGGATAGTATTTCTTCAAGAATTTGCCGTTGACTGGCATCATAAGTGTATCACCATCTGAGGTTATGAGGCGATATGCTCCATTTGAGTTGACTGACTCTACTACAAATGGTCTTTCTCATTTAGGCTGAAATTTTCCTTTTGTCTTATGTGTCATTACCATAGGTCTTCAGACAGCTAAGACAAGGTCACCTTTCTTGAAAGTTCGCTCCTTAACTTTCTTGTTGAATGCTCTGGTAATTCGAGCTTGATAGAGCTCGATTGAGCTTGCAGGCGTTTATCATCTAAAGCCTCCAGCTCTTGGAGTCACAATCGATGCTTCTCTTCATTTGTCATCTCTGCCGTCAAGGCGACACGTAGAGATAGGATTTTGATTTCTAGCGGGAGTACAGCTTCACTCCCAAATACCAAAGAGAATGGTGTAGCTTTTGTTGGGGTTCGGACCAATGTGCGATAGGCTCATAAGCATTCACCTAACCTGTCGTCCCATTCACGTTGGCTTTTCGAGACGAATTTCTTGAGAAGTTTTCTAATAGTTTTATTGAAAGCTTCTGCGAGGCCGTTAGCGGCTGGGTAGTATGCCGTTGAGGACACACTTTGAATTCTGAACTTATTGCAGAACCTCTGAAAAGCCTGACTGACGAACTGGGGCCCATTGTCATAGACAATTCGTCGTGGCACACCAAAACGGTAGATGACGTGATGTTTAACAGATCTGATCACATCAGATGTCTTTACCTCCCTCAAAGGAATAGCTTCAGCCCATTAAGAGAAGTAATCAGTTATAGTTAAGATGAACCGATGTCCTTTGGATGATGGTGGGTTGATGGGTCGACTACGTCCATCCCCCACATCTCAAATTGCCAGGTAGAAGTTGTAGAGTAAAAATATCCTGGTGCTTGATGAATGAAATCACCATGGACTTGGCAGGCGTGACATCGTTTGGCATAAGTGATGGCGTCAGGGATCATCTTGGGCCAATAATATCCCAGTCTTTGGAGTCGATCTCCAAGCTTCAGACCAGGCTGATGGGCTCCGCACATGCCAGTATGCGCTTCTTTGAGTACTTCCTGTGTCTCCTTGGCGATACAGTGTTCACGTGATCGCATTATAGTAGAATTTGAGGGCTTTCCTTCTAATAGGAGCCGCTTCTTTCGGAACATTAGGTAGGATGCCGTATAAGGCATAGTCGATGTACGTGAATCGCCAATCCTTGAGTTCTGGACCCATTGAAGTCTCTAAAGCTTCTTTGGCTTGACAGTCTCCTATCAGCTTTTGGTGATCTTTAGAAGCGATTCTTGGGCAATACAGGTCATGGCTGTAGATAAGTACTTTCTCTATTACTCCAGCCGGAAGGGCTAATGAGGCAGCGAGAGATGCCAGTGCATCTGCATGCGCATTATGCTGGTGTGGCACATGGTCGATGTTGACACTCTAAAAAAGACAAGATTCTTGACTGGCCTGAATAATGTCTAAACTTGTTGACATTTACAAAAGACAAGTGACAGACAAGCTGATGACTAGTTTTTATCCATCTCTAAGGGACAAATCAGCGACTTGGACTCTACTGATCCAGTGAAGCAGACAGTGAGCCCAGATTGTCTTCGAAGAGACCTAAGTAGGTCTAAGTTGCTAGGTTAGCTCAACACTTAGCATTACATAAGCCCAAGGGGATAGCCTCACCTGAGAGGCTAAGTTTGTCCAACTTCGCCTTGAAGCCGTTCAAAGCTCTATCAGGGAGCTAACTTACAACTTCGCCTGAAGTGCTCAGTTAACTCCGCAGAGATTTCGCTTCGCTCGAAGCCACACGCAACCGCGCAGAAGGATGGTCTGTAGCTTCGCCGCAGATGTTTATCCAGCTTCGCTGAAGAGCTTTCTTCTGACTTCACCAGATGCTCCTTTCAGCTCCGCTGCGGGTCTTTCATGGTCACCTTTGACCAATTAAATCTCCAGATGAGATCAAATCTATTCAAGATCAAATCTAATCGAGATCAAATCTGAGATCAAATTTGGCAGTTGTTTACCATAATCTCTTGACTCTCCTAAAACGAGTAAGAAGATCAGGGAAGATTTTTCAGTTATTTGGAAAGAATCAAAACAGATCAGGAGATCGACACTACATGCTATTCCTAGCTTCACAGAAGCTGATTCTAGCCTCGCAGTAAGGCTACTTTCCAAATTTAAACAGATTGACTGAACTTGTTTCCAGACTTTCAAGGGACAATTATACATCTGCTCTCCCTATAAATAGCCCTCCAAGGGTACACGGAGATTGACACACGCACAGGCAGAGGCACGCACAGAGAGAGATGGCTAAACAGAGATCTATTCTCTTACTTCCAAGAATTCAGAGAACTACTTCTCTAATCATGGTGCTGATACCCTAAGATCTTCCTCCCTCTCAAGGAATCTCCGGAACCAGGCGAGAAGGAATTCCCAGGTGGAGGCAGTTTGAGAAGTAATAAGAGGGTTCTACCAACCTTCTGTTCTCCGATTCCCCGAACTAGGCGAGAAGGGAATCCCATCGATCGCATCGTCAAAGGGACAAAGTGGTCGCGCGCTGACCAGACTCCTATCGGCATACTTCTCCAGAATCTCAGAGGAGATCTACTTGTAATCTTCTTTCTGCAAAGAATTACTTATAATTTAGCGGTGCTTATGCAGCTTCAGCACCCAAGGACATTCCCAAGGTTCTTAGCCGCGAAGTTAGAGCTAAAGCACTATTTAGTGTTAATTACCTCTGCGGTGATGAAAGAACAGGACATCATCCTATGTGCAATCCAACAGAGCCTCTGTGCTGGATCGTTTAGGCCCAATTGGGTCTGACTTGCGGGAATTCTTGACAAGCAAATGAAAGTCGGAATCTTTCCAAACTTCTCCCTCCTGTTGTCAACAAGTGGGATGTCAGATGGTGACAGTCCACTCAGTCCATTGCTGGGTAGAACCAATCCCCACCACTCCTCCAGGCCGACGATTCAGTTTTTGATCGACTGTCGGTGCAAGCACCGGTGAAACATCGCAAAAGGAGCGTATCGCAAGATCTGCCTTCTGTATCCGTTAATATGATCGGAAGGGGACGAGAGTTGCGTAAGGGCAGACGAGCGTCGCACGACACTCCCTATAGTTCCCCAGATCCGGATTATAGCCCGGGCCTTGGCGAAGTCTTGGTACATAAAGAAGGTGTCTTCCAGAACACCAGATTTAGGATTGCAATACCCTACAGTTATGAACAACCATCTTCCTCAACTGCAGTAACCTCACCAGAACCAATGAAAGGATTAGTCCAATGGTCTGATGAAGAGGACGAAGACAGTGGGTATGCCTCTTCGGCAACAGTCAGCTCGGTACGAACGGATAGAGTATCAGTGAATATGGCTGATAATGGTAATGATGACCTTTATCGACGGTTGGAAGCTCAGGAGCAAACTTTCAAGACCCAGCAAGAAGCTATGGACCATTCTCTTTGTGCCCTGCTTGCTCAAAAAGACGACAATGGTCACGAACAGGCTATTTATTATCTGAGCATGACTCTGATAGGGGCGGAGTCTCGCTATAATCCTATTGAGAAGGAGTGCTTAGCTCTTGTCTTTGTCGTTCAGAAGACACGACATTATTTGGTCGGTCAAATCATACATGCCATTTTCAGAGTGAATCCTTTGCGTCTTCTTATGACGAAGCCAGGATCATTGAATTCATGATTAGTGATTGCTAAAAATAAAAGAAACAATCAATGAGTTTAAGAATTTACCGTGTAGCTTGTGGCTAACGGGTCGTGTCCACAAGGAGGGATGCGATGGAAGCTTTTCGGTGAATCGTTTTAAAACAAGGAATTGTGTTCATTTTTTATGAAAAAGAGAATGGAAAGAAAGAGATGAATGAAAGAAAAATTGCAACTTTTAGAAAAGGTTTTGGAGAAGGTGATTGAGAAAACTTGGAAATTGTTTTGTTGTTTGTAATAATAAAGAAAGTCTGGGCTCACTATCTCACTACTCAATTGTTCATTCTTCTCTTAAAATGTTAAGTCCCTCAAACGATCATTTGCAAAACTTAGAGTTAACTTTTTAGAAAGCTTTAAGTAAAGCACATAAGGTGTTAGAAGAGTTGAGTCTTTTTCTTCAAGAAATCGTAGAATCGAATATTAAAACATCAAGCGCGAAGAAGCAAGAATGAATTAAAAACAATTTAAAAGATGTTCATGAAAGAATTGTGAATTCAACTATCCATACCCATCCTCATGTGCCTTCAAGAACACTTTCAAAATGAAAGGCTTTTAAGTTAGGCATGCATATGAGTCATCGGGTCTTTTTCTTTTAAAAATAGAAGAGAAGAAGAAGAACAAGAGAGAGTGATGATAGCTAGCCCAGAAAACCGTTTAGTTATCCATAGAAAACAACAAAGAAATCATAGACATAATGCAAACCATACCGTATTGCAAGTGGAAGAGAAATTTGGCTCGACTTTTGTATTGCTGTCACTTCAACCTTCAAGTACAAGCTCTCAGTCCTCTCTCTCACAAATTTTGATACTGGACTACAAATTAAAAAGCAAGATTACAACTTTCGTTCTAGCTAACAAAGAGCCTAAATCCTAAGAAAATAAATGCAAAACTTAATCCTAGTTTTCGCTGCATTTTTCTTTGCTGAAACCCCTATTTATAGCCAAAAACCTAAAGGAGGAGATCCCGGGAAGATTGGGGGAGCAAACGCTCCCCCAACAAATCTTACTTGGCCGCGGAAACGCGGCTTGGGCCGCGTTTCCGCAGCCCTGGTGTGGCCATGTGGCCACACCAAAGGAGGGGAGTCTCCTGCTTTGATGTTGGTCCCGTATATGCTGCTGGATTTCTGGTTTCTGCTCCAAACTGTTGACGAAACAGCCTTGATTGTGTGGCTTCAACCGCTCGATTCAGAGAGGATTCTTCTCAACCTCTTGATATGCCAAGATTTAGCCCTGATTTCTTCATTTCGAATTTATTCTGAATTAATTCAGAATTTGGTGGGCTTTTGGGCTTGTTTCTCTTTTCTTTCTTTAAGCACTTGGGCCTACATTTAGCAAGGAAAAAAATAACTTATTAATATAATTTATTAGCTAACAAGTGTGGTAAAGTGACAATATAAATGCAATGTATGTGACAAATCACACCCCCACACTTATCTTTTACTCGCCCTCGAGCAAAACATCAGACTAACTCGAATCAATTATTAGACCACTTTCGCAGGTCACTCGATTGCACTGAGCATGTGCAACAAGCCGTTAAACCTCTAGGTTACCCCTAGAGGACGAGTTTTGTCTCGTGAGGGTTTTCAGCGGATTACACCCACAAAATCCAAAAAGAAAGAGAAAAAAGTTAGTATTTTTGAAAAGCCTTTTTTTTTTGAAGGAGAAAATATTTGAAGTATATTTGTGAGAGTTTAAGTAATCTATAAGTTATAGGAATATCAAATTTATCATTCCTAAACTTAGTCTCTATTCAAAAACATGTCATCAATTAAAGTAAGGAGTCAAATTGTACTTCTCATCTAGTCTATTATTTTACCCTGAGTCGTATGCACCATCGTGACTGTGAAGTTTACTAAGGGTTCTTCAACATTAACTCCTATGCCTTATATTTATTTATTTTTTTGTGAAATTTATTCCTCAATTTCATTAGGCTTTCTAATCTGCCCATGTAACAAGCATTCAGTCGGTGACACCCAAACCGGACAGTTTTAGGGCACCAGGTGAGAAAACACCCCTAAGGACTTAAACACTCGAGCAGATAAGGCCACGAAACTAAGGTTTTTATTTATACGATGTACCCCTTTTAGGCGTGAATACTTATGCTTCATGAGGCATAAATACCCAGCTTAATCAGAGGATACACATTTTTTTTCAAACTTATTTAATTATCTTTTGCATAAATACTAAGGCTTGCTTATGCCAAAGCACCTAGCTAATCAATAATTAGACTTTTTTTTTATAATTTTTTTTATAAGGCATAAGAGTCTCTGTTTTTAAACCCTAAGTGTGTAAGTGTATTTTGTGTGCATATGTCATCAAGGTAAATATCAAGACTAAATTACTTTCCCAAATTTTCTTCCTGACCCTAAAAATCAAACAAGTTATCTTATTTTGACCACGTGTAAGAAATCCTAATTATGATTCTCCTATTCCTTAAAATTGACTTAAATGCTTACAAAAAATATATCAAAATATTGTCTACCCTTTCAAAAAAATTTTATTTTTATTTTTTATATATATCCATTTTTTTTATTTTTTATATCAGTCATGTTAGAATCCTCCCCCACACTCATCTCATGCATTGTCCCCAATGTATGAAAGAAATGTATAAGTGCATGAAATAAAATGAAAAGGAGGAAAGTTACCGATACACTGGGTCAAAAAGACCCATTACCGTTTCATCTACCGGCACTGATTCCAAGAAAGGTTTAAGGCGTTGACCATTTACCTTAAAGTCATTTCCATTCTTGGGGTCACTGATCTCAACTGCACCGTGTGGAAACACGGTTTTTACAACGAATGCCCCAGTCCATCTCGATTTCAATTTTCCTGGAAAAAGATGAAGCCTAGAATTATAGAGTAAGACTTTTTGTCCGGGGACAAAGGTTTTTCTTACGATGTTCTTGTCATGGAAAATCTTGACTCTCTCTTTAGTGATCCTAGCATTTTCATAGGCTTCATTTCTCAACTCCTCCAATTCGAAAATTTGTAATTTCTGAAGGTCACCGGCCTTAGTCAAGTCGAAATTCAATTGCTTGATTGCCCATAAGGCTCGGTGCTCTAACTCAACGGGCAAGTGACAAGATTTGCCATAGACTAACCTATAGGGAGACATTCCTAGAATCATCTTGAAAGCGGTCCTGTAGGCCCATAGAGCATCTACAAGTTTGAAGGACCAATCTTTCCGGTTTTGGTTCACAGTTTTCTCCAATATAAGCTTGACTTGTCTATTTGAAACCTCAACTTGCCCACTTGTTTGAGGATGATATGGTGTGGATAACTTGTGAGTTATGGCATACTTTCGCATAAGGGCTTCAAAAGATCTATTGCAAAAGTGAGTGCCATTATCACTGATGATAGCACGAGGGGTTCCGAAGCGGGAAAAAATGTTCTCTTTCAAAAACTTTATGACAACTTTGTTATCATTAGTTTTACATGGAATGGCTTCTACCCACTTGGACACGTAATCTACAGCAACCAAAATGTATTGGTTCCCAAATGAATTAGGAAATGGACCCATAAAGTCGATGCCCCAAACATCAAAGAGTTCTATTTCTAGAATTGGGTTGAGGGGCATCATATTTCGTGTGAAATCCTTCCTACCATTTGGCATCTAGGGCACGTCTTGCAGAATTCATAAGCATCCTTGAACAGAGTGGGCCAATAAAACCCACTTTGTAGCACCTTTTCAGCAGTCTTGCGGGGACCAAAGTGTCCACCGCATGCAAGTTCGTGACAGAAAGATAGAACACTCCTAACCTCCTCATCGGGAATGCATCTCCTAATAATTTGGTCAGAACAGTACTTGAAAAGATACGGTTCCTCCCAAAAGAAATACCGGACTTGGGATAAGAACCGGTAAAGATCATTTTTGGACCAATGAGACGGAGTTTGGTTTGTGACTAAGTAATTCACTATATCAGCAAACCAAGGTTCCCTAGAGATAGCTAAGAGTTGTTCATCAGGAAAATCCTCATTTATGGGTACTTCGTTGCATGGAGAATTAGGGATCCGTGATAGGTGGTCAGCAACGATATTTTCTACGCCTTTCTTATCTCGAATCTCAAGATCGAATTCCTGAAGAAGGAGGATCCAACGAATGAGTCGGGCCTTGGCATCCTTCTTCATCATGAGGTACCTAAGCGCAGAATGATCGGTGAAAACGGTAGTTTTGGACCCTAGTAGGTAGGGACGAAACTTCTCTAAGGCAAACACTACTGCCAAGAATTCCTTCTCGGTCGTAGTGTAGTTCAGTTGTGCATTGTTGAGAGTCCTACTAGAGTAGTAGATCACATGCTGCTTGTTATCAATGCGTTGTCCTAGGACAACGCCAATGGAAAAATCGGAAGCATCGCACATGAGCTCAAATGGCCTAGACCAATCCAGTGCAGATATGATTGGTGCAGAAATAAGCTCTCTCTTAAGCTTCTCCCAAGAATTTATGCATTCAGCATCGAAAGTGAAGGACACATCCTTAGCTAACAGATTAGTCAAGGGCCTAGCAATTTTGCTAAAATCCTTGATAAATCATCGGTAAAAACCAGCGTGTCCTAAGAAGGATCTAATGTCCTTAACGCATTTGGGCATGGGAAGCTTAGCAATAACCTCAATTTTGGCTCTATCCACTTCAATTCCTTTCTTGGAGATTTCATGACCCAAGACAATTCCATGTTTTACCATGAAGTGGCATTTCTCCTAGTTCAGTGTCAAATTTTTCTCAGCACAACGTTGGAGGACGAGTTCTAGATGGTGGAGACATTGAGTGAATGAATCTCCGTAGATGGAGAAATCATCCATGAAGATTTCTAAGAAGCGTTCTACCATATCAGAGAAAAGACTCAACATGCAACGTTGAAACGTTGCTGGGGCATTGCATAAGCCGAAGGGCATTCGACGATAAGCAAATGTCCCAAATGGACATGTGAACATAGTCTTTTCTTGGTCCTCAGGAGCGATAGGGATCTGGTTATAGCCCGAGTAACCGTCCAAGAAACAGTAATACTCGTGACCCGCTAAACGTTCAAGCATTTGATCAATGAAGGGAAGTGGAAAATGGTCCTTACGAGTTGCAGCATTTAGTTTCCTATAGTCAATGCAAACTCGAATCTTCGTGGGAAGTCGAGTTTGAACCAACTCTTTGTTCTCGTTTTCCACTACGGTGAAACCAGATTTCTTTGGGACCGCGTGGACAGGACTGACCCATTGGCTATCAGAAATAGGATAAATTATCCCATTGTCTAAGAGTTTTATGATTTCAGCATGAACCGCCTCTTGCATTATAGGGTTTAACCTACGCTGCGGGTCTCTCTTGGGTGTGGTGTCTTCATTGAGATGGATGCGGTGTTGAACGATGGTTGGACTTAGTCCCTTGATATCAGTCATAGTCCACCCGATGGCTTCCTTATGTTTTCTTAGAATAGCTTTCAAATCTTTTTCTTCCTTGTCATTTAGGTGGGAGGCAATGATGACAGGAAAGGTCTCTTGTTCGCCTAGATAGGCGTACTTGAGATGCGCAGGTAGGGCTTTCAATTCTAAGGAAGAGGAAGGCTCACTAGAAGGACTAGTCAAATCTGTTGGCTCCATTGTTGGTGAAATGGGGTTTGAGGCCCAGTTCACAGCAGAATCTACAACCTAATCAAGATTAAAGTCATCAGACTCTAACCCGAAGTCAATCTCCATTTCTGATTCCAATTCTTCCCCGTGTTCACTTGTCAAGTTCTCAATTAGGTTGACTTCAAATGTTTGGTCCTCGATATCGCGGGGTTGTTTTCCTAGATTGAAGACATTGACTTCTCTAGTCATGTCTCAAAGGTCAACCTCATAGACCCATTCCTACAATTGATGATGGCATTAGCAGTAGCAAGGAATGGTCGACCTAGGATGACAGGAGTTTGAGCCCTACGATTGGAGTTGGACACAGGTTGTGTTTCCAAAACTATGAAATCGACAGGGTATATGAACTCTCCTACCCGGATCAGGACATCATTAATTCCCCCTTTTGGAACTTTAACAGAACGGTCGGCCAGTTGGATGGTGACTCGAGTTGGACTAAGGTCACCCAACCCGAGTTGTTGATAAACAGAGAATGGAAGCAAGTTGATACTTGCCCCCAAGTCAAGAAGTGCACGACTAATCTCAGCTTGTCCTATTGTGCAGGCAATGGTGGGACTACCTGGATCTTTGTACTTGACAAGGATAGGACCCGATAATAGCTCACTAATATTAGTGGCTAAGAAGACCTTCTTAGGAACATTAGTCTTTCTCTTCTTGGTGCACATGTCCTTAAGAAACTTAGCATAGGAAGAAACTTGTTGGATGGCATCAAGAAGTGGTACATTTATCTTCACTTGGTTAAACATCTCGATTATCTTGTCCATGTGCGGATTTTGCTTGTTGTTTTTCACCTATTAGGAAATGGTACTATAGGCTGGTGCACCTGGCTGGCTGACTTGTCTTTTTCAGACTCATCAGAATTGGAAGAAATTAGATTAGATGAGGTGGAGGCTTAATTGTGGTTGTGCTGAATGGGATTGGGTGGTGTTGACACTTGGTTATCAACTCTCTTTCCTGACCTCAATGTATGGATAACATGACAGTGATTGAATGAAGGATCCTCAGCCAAATGAGCTTGTTGGGAATTTCTCGGATTGGTGACTGGCTGACTAGGCAGGGTACCCTTTTGTCTCTCATTCTGTGGGTTGGCTAGTTGACTCATTTGAACCTCTAACCTCTGAATGGTTTGCATGAGAGAGAGTCTTGGTTTTTCATATATCGTTCCATGTTTCTTTCAAAGTCAGTCATTCTCCTTTCTAATTGAGGATTCTGGAAGGAGGATTGTGGAGCTTGATTAGGAAAGTTCTGTTGATAATTCGGAAAGTTTGGTGGATGGTTGGGAGAATTATTATGGAAATTGGAGAAGTTGGGTTGATGATTGGAAGAGTTATTACCATGATGGAAGTGGCTAGCATGATTTGATCGTGAATGGTCAGAGTTATTCTGGCTCCATGAGAAATTAGGGTGATTTCTCCAGCCGGGATTGTACGTTGGAGCGTAAGGGTTATTGTTCGACCTTGAAAAGGCCGCATTCATCGGTTCATGGTAGGATTGCTGAGCCTGAAACACTGGGCACTCCTCGAACACATGATTCATGGCTTGACAGTAAGTGCAGCCCGGTGTTGGAAATTGGTTCGGGCTGACTTGATTGACTGGACTTGGTTCTTTCGTTTCTAGAGCTTCCAGTCTTCTAACCAGGTTAGCTAACTTAGCCTCATTAGCGATGGATGATTCGATGGAATGGAGACCTCCTTTTGAAGAGATGGAGTTAGGATTCCTAGAGGTCTTACTAGCAGATTCCCATTGGATGGTCTTCTCAGCTAAATTTTCATACAAATCCCATCCTTCATCTTCATCTTTCTGCAAGAAACCCCCTTGGCACATACTTTCTAAGAGAGTTTTGGTGGAATAGTCTAAACCGTCATAGAAAATTTGGCATTGTCGCCATTTCTCTATTCCATGGTGTGGACATTGGACAAGGAGGTCCTTAAAGCGTTCAAAGTACCTCCAGAACGGTTCACTGGGTTCTTGCTTAAATTGCATGATCGTCTTTCTAATGAGAGCGGTTTTATGGATATGATAGAATTTCTTCAAGAAAACCTTGATGAAACCATCCCAAGACTTGATGGAACCGGCTGCTAAGCTGTAGAGCCACTTCTTTACTAGGTCCTTAAGTGCGAATGGGATAAATCTCAACCTACTAGCATCGTCTACAAGGTGTGGGATTTTCATCATTAGACATACTTCCTCAAATTCTCTTATGAAGAAGTAGGCATCTTCGGACTCTAGATCATGAAACTTGGGGAGTGTGTTGATGAATTGAGGCTTAAGCTCGAAATTGTATTCACCAACCGATGGAAGTGAAATGCAAGATGGAAGTGAGGTCCTAATGGGGTAGAACCTATCCTGCAGTGATGTTGATTGAGCCATTACCGGATCTGGTCTTGGTTCAAACTTAGGTGGTGACGTGTTTCTAGTCAACTAGATGAATTAGGGTCTCTCGACCACACTTGCATACACAAACACAATCACAACAAGTTCAAACAACAGTCAACAATAGAAATCAACCAAGCCTAGTCTAAGGTAACCTGGACCTAGACAACTCCTAACTGGTTGATTGTCCACAAGAGGTTGAATGTAGACTTTGACCACAAGCTAATCAGCCAGGTCAGGGAAAGATTGGTGGGAGATTTTCCATCAAAGACGTTCCTTAATTAAATAACCACCAATCTTCGGGCTTTCGGCCCTCAATCCCCTTCCTAGACACTGATTTGGCAGGAGTCAATTTCCAACACCTTCCCTCTTTAAGAAAATCTCCTAGTGAGTTCGAGATGTCCCTAAGGCCAACGTCTATCAGATTTTACTTAGGCTTAGGTTTGTGAGTGCTTGGAGTCTGATTTTTGGGCCAAGGAAGGGTGATTAAATCCCCACCTTATCTTGTTGTTGGGTGTTGCCCTTAAAATCAATTTGTGAAGTGTACAAAATAAGATTCACTCAAAGCGATATAAATCAACCAAGAATTGAGTCCTATTCTGAATGCAATGCGTACGTACCTTGCTCCAGCACTCTTCAACAGTAAAGTAAAGGAATTGAAAAGACTCGTGCCTAGAATGCAAATGTCTAATCAATTTTTAACTTTACAACTGGTGTTTTACTGTTGATTTAAAACAGGATGTTGGATAGCAGAAATAGCACAAATATGACATATAAAAACTAAAATTTTTGCGAGCAATATGTCCTGCAAAACAAAGTTTTTAGTAGTCCAATGAATTTTTTCAGATTTTGCAAAGCAATTTCTTGAAATTCTGTTTCCTACTTTCGAGAGTAGGGGCACAGAATTTGCAAGTCTTCTTGGCAAAGCTTGAATGCTAGATCTTGATCTTCAAGTCCCTGAAACAAACACACAAAACTTGTTAAAATAACTACACCGTTCCCTCCTCGACAACGGCGCCAAAAATTTGATTGCTAAAAATAAAAGAAACAATCAATGAGTTTAAGAATTTACCGTGTAGCTTGTGGCTAATGGGTCGTGTCCACAAGGAGGGATGCAATGGAAGCTTTTCGGTGAATCGTTTTAAAACAAGGAATTGTGTTCGTTTTTTATGAAAAAGAGAATGGAAAGAAAGAGATGAATGAAAGAAAAATTGCAACTTTTAGAAAAGGTTTTGGAGAAGGTGATTGAGAAAACTTGAAAATTATTTTGTTATTTGTAATAATAAAGAAAGTCTGGGCTCACTATCTCACTACTCAATTGTTCATTCTTCTCTTAAAATGTTAAGTCCCTCAAACGATCATTTGCAAAACTTAGAGTTAACTTTTTAGAAAGCTTTAAGTAAAGCACATAAGATGTTAGAAGAGTTGAGTCTTTTTCTTCAAGAAATCGTAGAATCGAATATTAAAACATCAAGCGCGAAGAAGCAAGAATGAATTAAAAACAATTTAAGAGATGTTCATGAAAGAATTGTGAATTCAACTATCCATACCCATCCTCATGTGCCTTCAAGAACACTTTCAAAATGAAAGGCTTTTAAGTTAGGCATGCATATGAGTCATCGGGTCTTTTTCTTTTAAAACAGAAGAGAAGAAGAAGAACAAGAGAGAGTGATGATAGCTAGCCCAGAAACCGTTTAGTTATCCATAGAAAACAACAAAGAAATCATAAACATAATGCAAACCATACCGTACTGCAAGTGGAAGAGAAATTTGGCTCGACTTTTGTATTGCTGTCACTTCAACCTTCAAGTACAAGCTCTCAGTCCTCTCTCTCACAAATTTTGATACTGAACTACAAATTAAAAAGCAAGATTACAACTTTCGTTCTAGCTAACAAAGAGCCTAAATCCTAAGAAAATAAATGCAAAACTTAATCCTAGTCTTCGCTGCATTTTTCTTTGCTGAAACCCCTATTTATAGCCAAAAACCTAAAGGAGGAGATCCCGGAAGATTGGGGGAGCAAACGCTCCCCCAACAAATCTTACTTGATCGCGGAAACGCGGCTTGGGCCGCGTTTCCGCGGCCCTGGTGTGGCCACGTGGCCACACCAAAGGAGGGGAGTCTCCTGCTTTGATGTTGGTCCCGTATATGCTGCTGGATTTCTGGTTTCTGCTCCAAACTGTTGACGAAACAACCTTGATTGTGTGGCTTCAACCGCTCGATTCAGGGAGGATTCTTCTCAACCTCTTGATATGCCAAGATTTAGCCCTAATTTCTTCATTTCGAATTTATTCTGAATTAATTCAGAATTTGGTGGGCTTTTGGGCTTGTTTCTCTTTTCTTTCTTTAAGCACTTGGGCCTACATTTAGCAAGGAAAAAGACAACTTATTAATAGAATTTATTAGCTAACAAGTGTGGTAAAGTGACAATATAATGCAATGTATGTGACAAATCAATTTGCTAAGTGGGCGCTTCTTTTGTCTCAGTATGACATGCTCTTTGTCCCTCAGAAGGCAGTTAAAGGCCAAGCACTTGTAGAGTTCTTGGCTGCTCATCCAGTTCCGGAAGGCTCAAAACTTCATGAAGATATTCCAGATGAAGTCTTCGAATCTAATGTAACTTCAGGGGATGAAGTTTGGTAGGTGTTCTTCGATGGAGCATCACGAATAGGCCCTAAAGGCAGAATCATTGCCGGCGTGGGGGTTGTGTTTATCTCTCCACAAAATCATGTCCTTCCTAGAGCATTCTCTCTGACAGAATCATGCTCCAACAATGTGACGGAATACAATGCTCTACTTATTGGTCTTCAGCTTGCCCACAAAATGGGGGTACGCTACCTTGAAGCTTACGGCGATTCAAAACTGATTTTCAATCAGGTTAAAAGCGAATATGAGGTCCATCACAAGGATTTGGTACCTTATTATCACGCAGTCATCGAAATGGCTAATCTGTTTGATGGCTTGTACATCGGGCACGTATCTCGATCTCAGAATACTAAGGCAGATGTTCTTGCTGCATTAGCAACAACGCTAGCCTTGCCAGTCGACACTGAGTATCACCTTACAGTGGCGACTCGACACCTTGTCTGCTCTAAACATATGTTAAGAACCAGAGAGTCTATAATATCTCGACGGATCTTGAGCTGAGAGATTGGTGATTTCCTTTCATCGACTATGCTCTACATGGTCTGCTGCCAGACAATCCTAAAGAAGCAGCATCTATCAGACGAAGGTCTCTCTGTTTTTACTATGATCCAACTCTGAAGACACTTTACCGTCGTTCATACGACGGTATCCTCCCCCGTTGCCTTTCTAATTCAGAGGCACATGAAGTCTTAAAGAAGCACACGACGGCATATGCAGAGCTCATCAGCCAGGTTCAAAACGCAGGACAGATTGCACAGGCTGAGATATTATTGGCCAACCATGATAGCCGACGCCATCCAGTATGCACGAAGGTGTAAAGCATGCTAAATTCATGCGAACTTCATACACTAGCCTCCGGAGTTGCTCCACCCAATTGTTGCTTCATGGCCATTTGAAGCATGGGGAATCGATGTCGTAGGACCAATTAGCCCCTCTCAACAAAAGGTCACCGATTTATCCTGGCGATAACTGATTACTTTTCAAAGTGGGCAGAAGCAATACCATTGGTTGAAGTTAAAACTTCTAATGTGGTTAATTTCATCAAACACCATGTCATTCATCGATTTGGTGTCCCTAGGCAGATCATCCATGATAATGGTCCCCAGTTCATAAGCCAGGTATTCTATCGATTCTGTGATAAATACCGAATTCAGAATGTGGCTTCAACTGCCTATAATCCTGCCGCTAATGGCTTGGCGGAAGCATTCAACAAGACAATCATTAAGTTACTCAAAAAGTTCATCTCCTCGAATAAGCGAGATTGGAATGAGAAGCTTGATGAATGTCTTTGGGCCTATCGAACCACAGTTTGGACCCCGACAGGCAATACGCCTTTTTCTCTGGTATACGGGTGTGAAACAGTCATACCGTTAGAAATTCAGATACCGTCAATACGAGTCACTCTGATCACTAAGATCACATCAGAGGACAATGATCGATTGCGTCTTCCAGAGCTCGAAGCCCTAGATGAGAAGCGATTACAAGCTCAGCAGCACATTAAGTTGTATCAAGCTCGGATCTCAAAAGCCTTCAATAAGAAGGTCAAACAAAGAGTCTTCCAGAAAGGAGATTTGGTTTTAGCCGTCAAACGACCAATAATCATAATGCACAAAACCAAAGGCAAATTTCAGCCCAAATGGGAGGGACCGTTTGTAATAGAAACAGTCTATTCAAATGGAGCATATCGCCTTATGACTTCAGATGGTGATTTACTCATGATGCCGATCAACGGCAGGTTCTTAAAGAAGTATTATCCTTGATAAGGATTCTGCTCATGATCAAGTTAACATTACACCTCTGATCAAGACCTTCGAATCCAAGATATGCAGAAGGAGCACCCCTCTCTTCCTCCAAACGAGATCATACGACCGTAAACCAGTATAGAGCCGATCGTACACTGGTTGTCTCAAAGAAGAATCAAGGTTACGAATACAGTAATCGAATGATCCAACACCTTTAACGGTTAAGGATAGAGGAAAATGTTGGCATTTAAGCCCAACATAAGTCCTCGACAACTCATCATGCTGAGGGGAATAGCATGGCTAGCCCGACTCAAACGTAGTTGGTAAAGGCATATTAAACCCGTTGACAGCTGAGGATTTGCTAAAAATCTTAAGGGACCTGTTCCCATTTGATTCCCTCTCCAAAATCACTTACCAATTCTCATTCATGGAATGGTAAGATCACATACAAAGAATGACCGATCCACTCGAATTACTGCTATGTTCAAACACCTCTAACAGTAAATGAATCTCTCGGTCAAGTTAATACTACACTTTTGACCAATATCACTCATACCGCAAATTCATTTCACTGTTAAGTTAACATTAAACCTATGACAGTGATCTCCTCGATTTTCTCAGTGAAAAAGAGACCTTTCCATGCTAAGTTTAACATTACACCTCTGGCATCCATTTCGCTATTAAGTTAACATTAAACCTATGACAGTGATCTCCTCGATTTTCTCAGTGAAAACGAGACCCTTTCGTGCTAAGTTAACACTACACCTTTGGCATCCATTTCGCTGTTAAGTTAACATTAAACCTATGACAGTGATCTCCTCGATTTTCTCAGTGAAAATGAGACCTTTCCATGCTAAGTTTAACATTACACCTCTGGCATGCATTTCGCTGTTAAGTCAACATTACCTATGACAGTGATCTCCTCGATTTTCTCAGTGAAAACGAGACCTTTTCATGCTAAATTTAACACTACAACTCTGGCATGCATATCTTTTTGTCAAGTTAACATTACACCTCTGACAAATTGCTTTCCGAATTCCTATGAAGTTCTTTTTGTCACGTTAACATTACACCTCTGACATATGATCTTTTATAGGATTCACTTCCTAGCTCCCCAGCAAGTTTCTGAGTCCCACTCAGTCTTTAGTGGACTTTTCTGGTGTCACGTTAATAATATACCTCTGACAATTCTTTCTAAATCTTATACAAATTTTGAGCTTGGTGGCTTCTCAATCGGTTATGTCATTGCGACCTCTGAACCGGCATATAGCCAAGTCCATCTTCCAGTCCGGTAAGGACTATCTCTTTGTCATCATGTCCAATTCATCACCTCTGAATGACAATTTTGAGCTTGGTGGCTTCTCAATCGGTTATGTCTTGCGACCTCTGAACCAGCAGATAGCCAAGTCTCATCTTTCAGTCCGACAAGAACTATTTCTTTGTCACCATATGATAATTTTGAGCTTGGTGGCTTCTCAATCGGTTATGTCATCGCGACCTCTGAACTGGTAGATAGCCAAGTCTCATCTTTCAGTCCGGCCAGGACTATTTCTTTGTCATCATATGACAAAATTTTGAGCTTGGTGGCTTCTCAATCGGTTATGTCATTGCGACCTCTGAACCGGCAGATAGCCAAGTCTCATCTTTCAATCCGGCAAGGACTATCTCTTTGTCATTATGTCCAGTTCGTCACCTCTAAATGACAAATTTTGAGCTTGGTGGCTTCTCAATTGGTTATGTCATTGCGACCTCTGAACCGGCAGATAGCCAAGTCTCATCTTCCAGTCTGGTATGGACTATTTCTCTGTCATCATATGACAAAATTTTGAGCTTGGTGGCTTCTCAATCGGTTATGTCATTGCGACCTCTGAACTGACAGATAGCCAAGTCTCATCTTTTAGTCCAGTAAGGACTATTTTCTCAAATGTATGACTAGCTCTCTCGGCTTATCGCCGCTGATTCGATTAGTTATATCATTATTCCATTTCCTTTTAAGGGCTGCAATACAACTTGAAAGCAGGCATTGAAAATTCAAAAGATAAAACAAGTTAGAAATGCGACAGGGGAGTCAAATAAAATCACTTTTATTGATTCCAAAAGAGGGATACATGAATGCACAGATTACAAGCTACGACGAATGATAGGTAGTAAAAATGCATAATTGTCATCACATTTACTATCACATTTTCATATTTATTCATATAATCATGCACTATTACTAATATTTTATTATTTATTGTGTGCAGGCCTTGAGTAATAAAAATAAAGGAATAAAGCCTTAAAAGAAGCCCAAAAGCCCATGTTCAAGCCCAATGCAAAAGTTGCAATTATCAAATATCAAAGTTGCAATTACTAAGGCAATAGTTGCAAATACTAAAAGAAGAGGGAAGGATAGACTTCTATTCAACCCTAAATGCTTGCAGGATGAGAATAAAAGCCAAAGAAGGAGAGTGCAAAGATAACAAATTCGTTTGTTAAAGATATTGGAAGATTTGGATTTAGGGTAACTTGCTTCCCAAGTTATCCCGAAAATCTCAAAATAAAGAGTCAGGATACAACTTCCAGAAGGATAAACCCAGATGGACGGACCAGAGGAGGCCACGCGCGAAAGCGCGTGGCCAGCAGACACTACTTGGCCGCGGAAACGCGGCCCAAGCCTCGTTTCCGCAGCAATCCAAATAAGGCTGGCGATCAGGTTTCGTCGAGGAGTCGTACCGGGACTCTACTTCTTCCAGCTCCTATAAATACCCCTGCAGAGCAACAGAGAAGGGCGTCCAGCGTAGTACAGAGCCAAATCTAGGGTTTTTAGGCTAGTTTGTAGTTTAGGTTTTTCTTTTTCTTTTTGTAATTTTTATTTTTTCTTTATGTAACTGAGAGTAGAGGATGTTTTCATGGAGGAAGGAGATCATGCTTGTACTGAGGTGACATCGGTGTAAGTCAAACTTTTCCTCCATTGTTAATAGAATCAACTCAAGGTTTGTTTTTGTTCTTCTATTCTTGTTTTATTTTTGTTCTTCTATTCTTGTTTTATTTTTGTTCTTCTATTCTTATTTTATTTTATTGTTTCTCTCTGATGTCTTGCAAACCATGAGATCTGATCACTTCGAGACTGCTTAGCCGAAGAAGTGCCCTTGATGGTCTTGTTGGCCCAAAGGCCTTCCACTCTAGTTTGATGATGATTAACTCATGTAGTTATGTGTACTAATAATCTTGTGATTTTAGTTTCAGACCATTAACCAAGATATTAGTTGGTGTTTAGCTTCAACAAGATGAATTGAAAGCTTGCACATGTTGATTCAAGAGCCCGCGCATCAAAGATCATACATTGCACTTGCTCGGTGAATCAAGAGTTTTTGGATCGAGCCTACTTGAAGATTGCGCTCTAGCTTGGAGATTGCGCTCTACAGAAGACTTAGGTATCCATAGTTTTAGTTTGGGTTTAGATCCTAATTGTAAAGATTAGAATAGTATGATAAGCTCAAGTTCACAACACACACACCTTTCATGTTTTGATTTTCGGTTTTAGGTTTAACCGATCTTGGTTTTCATGAATAGATTTTTTATCAAAACAAGTTTACATGGTTTATGTATATTAGATTTGTTCTATATACATGCATGCTTCAATTGTTTAGACAAACTTTGTTTGATAATCTATTCCATGTGTTTTATGTTTTGGTATTTACAACAAACATATTTTTGGACTTAATGACAAAAATCATGATATATATATGTTTCTTGTATATTGAATTTCTATTCATATACAATATGCTTCAAAGTGTTTAAATATCATATTTTTGTATCATGGATAAGTTTTAGACAATGTGTATTTTCTATTCAAAATACAAGGTTTTAGAAAATACGGTTTTTGGTTTTTGGCAAAATTTCTATGACACAAAAATAGTCAAATATGTTTGAAATTTGTGTTAGGATTTTTAACACAAGTTTGTATTTCAATATAAAATGATAAAACTATTTTTGTGGAATTTTAGAGATTTTGTGGATTTATTATAATATTTTTTCCCCAGATTTCAGACCTGATTTTTGTCTGCCAGGCTTGGCCGGTCGACTGGTACGGTCGACCGCACCAAAGAAGCCAGTCGACCGTTCCGGTCGACCGACGTGCACGGATACGTGCACGCTGGCTGACTCTATATCCGGTCGACCGAAGCGGTCGACCGACGGAGAGCTGTTGGCTCTCAGGAATTCTCGGTCGACCGAGGCGGTCGACCGGTAGCCACAACGGTTCAGAATTTGACCGTTGGGCGGTCGACCGGGCCGGTCGACCGGCAGGGTAAATCTGGCAAATATTCTGTAAACGGCTAGTTTTCTAAATTGCCTATAAATACCCCATTTGAGAGAGTTTTTCAAAAGAATTTTTGGCTAAAATTTTCTATCTCTCTGGCGTTTTTGCTGCAAGAAAAAAATAGGTTTTTGGATTCAAAGTGAACAATCTTTTGTGTTTTTGATTAGGGTTTGAAAAACCAAAGAAAAGGGATTTTGGGAAAAGCTTTTATTTGAACTTCTATATCTTGATTTCATTTGTTTCCCAAAGGTTTTTCTTTGAGTTGCTGGTTTCATATCCCTTGGTTTTCTCCACACTTGAGCTAAAAATCTACTATCTATATCTATAGGTTATTTGTGTGGAAGAAGAAGTTGTTTGTGGTTGTTGTTGTGACCACCAAGTTGTAACCCAATCTTTTCTTAGCTTTGTGCTTTGGGTTGTATCCCTCTAGTTGAGAGGTGATCCTTGTATTGGTTGGTGATTGGGAGTTTGTTGTATTGGTTTGAATATTTGCCTCAAGGAGGAGGTTGTGATTGTTGGAGTTTGCCTCAGGGAGGAGGTTGTAAAGAGAGGAGTGTTGGGTACTCCTTGTAAAGGGTCCTAGGTGGACGAGCTAGTGGAAATCCTTCGTGTGTCGAAGGCGGGGATGTAGAGCCGGGTGCTCGAACCTCGATAACATATCTTTGTGTTTGCGCTTGATCCATTGGCTCTCTCTCTACTCTCTCTTTACTTTGTGCCTTGCATTTATTTTCATTGCTCATTCATATTTGCTTGGCTTGGTTGTGTGCATCACTTGTTGATAGCACTTGAGTGTAATTTGCATTAAGTTTTTAAATTCCGCATTTAGTTCATAGATTAGCATTGTCACCTATTCACCCCCCTCTAGGTGACTTTTCAATTGGTATCAGAGTTAGTGCTCCGATATTTAGGTTTAACCACCTAGGAGTGATCTTGGTTTGCTAATCTTCATTTGCACTCATACTAGTTTGCACTCATGGCTAGCCCTCCTATGTTTGACCATTTTAGACTTGATGCTTGGAAGGTGGACATGACTAGGCATTTAAAAACACTAGGTCATCTAGTTTATCAAGCCATTACCATAGAATCCCTCCCAAATAGTAGCAAGCATAAGAAGGCCAATGCACTTGCACTTCAAACACTTAGAGCATCTTTTGATAATAATCTCTTACTTGTTTTTGATAGTTTTAACTCGGCTTTTGCAGTTTGGAGCGTCTTGACATCTCCGGAGCTTCCAAGGATCATCAACAATATGAGGAGATCTAGGAGAGATGTATCCGAAGAGCCTTGTTTCATGGCATATGGGAATGACTCCCATGAGGTACAATCGGACTCTCAAATACATGATAGCTCTAGCTCTTATTGCCATGGATGTTTTGAGGTTCAAAATTTAAATGTTGAACTTGCTTCTAAGCTTGAAAAATTCTTGGAAAAACATAATTTGTTGAAAGAGAATAATCTTGTTTTGAAAAATGAATTAAAGGATTTATGTTCTAATTTTGAAGTGATTTTGCAAGAAAAAGAAGAGATCACTAGTGAACGTGACTCACTACAATCTCAACTTGAACTTGCACTTAAAGAGATTGAAGATTTGAAAAACAAAAATGGTTTTGATGATGTTGTAGAACACAATGAGATTTTATCCTCAAGATTGGATTGTGTTTTTAAAGAAAATCTTACTTTGAAAAATGATATTGATTCAATTACTAGAGAATTGGATTTGGTTTTGATTAAAAATAAATCTTTGCAAAAAGAGATTGATGTTTACCATGCTAATGTTGCTTCATGTTCTAGCACACCTATTGCATGCTCCACTTTGTCTTCTAGCATAGAAAATGATATAAATAATTTGAAGAAAAGTGTTGATTGTTTGGGCTCCACTTTGAGCCATTGTGCCATGAATCACACACGTTTGGAAACCTTGATTCGCAAGAAATAAGTTCCAACCTTGCATGCACACCCATCTAGGCATACACATGCTTCTCATGATCATCATCATCATATGTATGCTCACGTGTACACTTGTACACATTGTGGTCGAAAAGGCCACCTTGCTAGATTTTGTTATGATCGCATTTATCATGAAAATTTAGCAACTAATTTTATTTGGGTGAGAAAAGAAACTAACCCCCGTGGACCCACTAGAAAATGGGTACCAAAAACCACCTCTTTGGCTTTTGATGTAGGTGGGAGCTCTCGCATCACGTGAGAGTGGAGGTACCTTGAGGTGGATGCGTTCCGAGCTTGAATGAGAACTATTTGGATGCTTCACTCTCAAGGAGATTAGGTGGAGATGACCACCATGTTTTGGAGAACTAGAGATGCACCTTCATTGGTTTTGGTATCATTCTCTAACTCCCATTTATTATTTACATGCTTCTTAGATCATTCATTTATAGCATGTTGTGTTTTGATGTTCATTATGATTATGCCTTGTTCATTAGACTTGAGATATACATGTTTAGTTACTTGAGCACCCATGTTTCATATGGATCTATATTTAGTGTTCACTTCTTGTTTAAGCTAACATGTATGCCCTAGATCTAATGCACATGCATATGCATAATGATCATATGATGTTCATGATTCCATGATTTTTGTTTAGATGATTATATGGATGTTTGTGATATATCTTGTGTGCATTCATCATTGCACTTTATTCATTCTTTGTTCGATTTATTCTCATACAACAAGGTTGCATTGCGCACCTCTAACCCATTCAAGGGGAATTAGGAGGAAGGAGTTCAGAACCCTTCACGGGGTATTGATTAAGACGGGAAAGGGGCGTACTTATTATATGTATAGAATGTGATTGATGTACCCTTTCTTGTCTCCGCTATAGCCTAGGGCTATACCGAGTCGGATCTCAGGGAGAGCTAGTGTAGAAACGTTACGATACACGTGAGAAGATAAAACGAGAACTCTTCTTTGTTTACAAGAATAAAGAATCAAAAGAAAAAACAAATAAAAGAATTGGTGGCTATGTTCATGGTGGAAATCGGGAGAAATCAAGATTGAGATGGATTTGAACTAACAACTAAAAAGAAAGTAAAATCAAGAAAACTTTGAATGCAAGAAATCCATGACTAGCTAACCTTAACTACCTTGCTAAACTAACTAAACTCCGTGATAGTGATGCGTGCCTCATGTTGATTCATCGGCATGTATTTGTCTTGCTTGTGATCTAATTACTTTCCCACTAAGATGATGGGGAAACATTCTTGGACTTGTCTTGTAGCCTCCATAGATGGTCATCGGCCTACAAGATAGACTTTCACTAATGGAATCACAAGAGATACACTCAAGGGATGCAAATGAAGAACATACAACTTTCACTAATGGAAGTAGTGAAGTTGTACATCAATTAGCATATTGGTGCTCCATCTCCATGTTCCATCAAGGCACTAGTTCAAAGACTAGGCTCTACATGAGGAACACATGAATCATATGGAGAATTACAACAAGATTCTTGCCAAGAAATGAAACAAAACCCATCGGAGAAGAGAAGATCATACAAATTGCAAGATGAAGTAAAGCAATCACCCATGAGTTAGGAGTTAGCAAGAGTAGTGGTTAGCTAGTACATGGAACAAGAAATTAGCTACTAGACATTACAAAAGCAAAGCAAAGCATGATTGAATTGCTAGAAATTAACAAAGCAAGTAACAAAGCAAAATAAAAGCAAGTGAAGAAGACAAACTAGAATCAAGCTCAAGTAGATATGTAGAGAATGGATCAATCCTTGTATAGCTCCAAGTTGTCACTCCTTGTTGATACAAGCTCTCTCTCTCATACAAATCTCTCTTGCAATGAAATCTAGGGAGGAGAAGATCCTAGAGAGAACTAAAAATCCTAAACAAAACCTAACAAAATTACAATCTATTCACTAATCTCTCTCTCTTCTCTGATCACTCCCAGCTCGCAGGTCTTCATAGGGTATTTATAGGAGAAATGGGAAGCTTCCAGAGAGATGTTTGTTGCCACAAAATTCGGATCTCAACGGCCACTGTACGGCCGCGCCCAAGTCGCGCCCCGCGGCAATCTCGTGGCCGTTGGATCGGATCTTTCTGGTGGAGATCAGTTGGGAATTGGTTATCCACGTGGACCACTTGGATTCTGAGTTTGTTGCGCGGATCTCTCTAGATCTGGATTGGATTTGGCTTTATCTTTAATCTTTTAATTAATCACCTTAATTATTGCTAATTAAGGTAATTAATTGACTAACTCTCCTTTAAGTATATACCTGCAAATAAGTAGAGAAGAGGATTAAAAATCACTTATTTATTTGTATTATGCATGGGAGTTGTGATGTAAAATATGCAATATTGTGTACTAATCACACCCCCACACTTATTCTTTTGCTCGTCCCGAGCAAAACAAAGAAAAAGAAAAGAAAAACTAAGCTACAAGTTTATTACACCACTTTCGCAGGTGACGCGATTGCACTGAGCATGTGCAACAAGCCGTTAAACCTCTAGGTTACCCTAGAGGAGGAGTGTTGTCTCCTGAGGGTTTTCAGCGGATTACACCCACAAAATCCATAAAGAAAGAAGACAAATGTTAGTATTTTCGAAAACGCATTTTGAATAAGAGACAAGTTTACGAACTATTTTTGCGAAAATATAAGTGATCCTAGGTCATAAGTCCACCTATAATCATTCTTTCTTAACTTAGTATCCATGCAAGATCTTGTTTTTAATTAAGGTAAGAATTCAAAATTGGATTGAATATTTTATCTTTCATAAAACCTAGATAATATGCACACCGTGTAAGTGAAGATTTCTGGGATTTCAACTCCAACCATCAAGCCATTTATTTATATATATTCTTTTTTTCTTTTTCTTCCCTTAGTTTTATTAGGCTTTCTAATTCACCCATGTAGCGAGCCTATAACCGATGACTCCCAAACCAGATGGTCTTAGGGCACCAGATGAGGAAACATCCCTCGGGTTTAAGGACTCGAGTGAAAAAGGCCACAAAACTAAAGGGGATTATTCTTAATCACCGTTAGGCTGAATAATCATGCTTCTTGAGGCACAATTACCCAGCTTAATAGGTGAGATCACTGTTAGGCGTGAGTCATCATGCTTCTTGAGGCACAATTCCCAGCTTAATAGGTGATCTTTTATTTATATATTTTTTTCTTTTTTTCTTTTTTTTTATTTATATGGCATTTTTGGTCTTGTTTCCATCCCAAGAAATGTGTAAGTGTAAAGTGCATATTATCTAAGGCAAAAAATTCAAGATAAAAATATCTCACCAATTTTACTTACTTATCCTATAATCTCAAACAAGATCTATTACTTCAACTATGTTTAAGATGTCATAATTAAGGCTTTCTTAATTTCTAAGATACATCTTAATTTTCTTAAAAATAGATCAAAACTTTGTTTCTTATTTCAAAAAGTTTTTATTTTTTTATTTTTTTATTTATATTTTTCTAAAAGAAAAGCAAAATCTAAAAAGAAAATGGAAAATCTAGAAAAAAGATAAAATCTAAAAATAGAAAAAAGATAAAATCTAAAAATAAAAGACCTAAAAAGAAAAATAAAAGTCCTAAAAAAATAAAAATCCTATAAAGAAAAGAAAATCCTATGTTAGTAAACCCTCCCCCACACTTATTTCATGCATTGTCCTCAATGCATTATGGTAAATGTATGCATGAAACAGGTAAGAGGTAGGAAAAATTATTTACAAGGAATATACAAATGTAACTCTCACCTGGGTTTTTGGTCGCTTCCCTCTGGCCCGTTTCCCATCGTTCCAATGTGTTCTCTTTCTTGAGCTCCATTGGGAAACGGTCTGAATTATTCTAACCCTAGGTGTTTCCAGTTTCAATTTGTTATTATTTTCATTCATACTCTTTCCACCACATCGTTCACACACAAAGTCCTTATCACCACTCTCACTCAGAATCTCATCACTTCCAGTGTTTAGAAATTTTAACTCCTCTCCATATAATTCTTCAAAGCTCAAGTCAACATCCGGCAGTGGACAATTAGCTAACTTACCCCGAGTTGACTCATCTAAGCACATAATCTCTTCAGCAAACAAGTCTTCAAATGATATATCAATTGGAGGTTCAAATATAGTCTCAGTTGGCTCATTGAAAGTGAAGATATCCAAATCAACTTTCCCCTTTTGAAAGGGTACTCGGATAAGAGAATCACAAGATTGTGACTCATCTTTTGGATCTTCACCTTCCTCCTCACAATTGTTACTAATGAAATTAACCTCAAATGTTTGATCTTTTGTTTTGTGAGGCTGTGTGTGGAAGACATTGTGTTCATGTGTCATGTTACCAAAAGTCAACCTCATAGATCCATTCCGGCAATTAATGATTGCATTTGCAGTAGCCAGGAATGGTCGACCCAGAATGACAGGAATTTGTGCCCTTTGATTGGAATTTGACACTGGTTTTGTTTCAAGGACAACAAAGTCACTGGATAAAAGAATTCTCCAACTTTGACCAGGACATCTTGAATTACCCCCTTGGGTTTAGTAACAGAGCGATCAGCCAATTGAATGGTCATTTGGGTCGGGAGAAGATCACCTAACCCTAATTGTTGGTACACAGAGAAAGTAGGAGATTGATACTGGCCCCAAATCAAGAAGTGCCCTATTTATTGTAGTCTGTCCTATGATGCATGAAATGGTGGGGCTCCCTGGGTCTTTGTACTTAACAGGAATTGGACCAGTGAGCAACTCATTGATGGATGATGCAAGGAAGACTTTTTTAGGGACTTGGGTCTTCCTCTTCTTGGTGCACATTTCCTTCAAAAATTTGGCATATGATGGCACTTGTTGAATGGCATCAAGAAGAGGGACATTGACTTGGACCTTATTGAATGTTTCTTTTATTTTCTCCATGTGAGCATTTGACTTATTATTAGAAGCCTATTTGGATATGGTACTCTAGGCTTATAAGGTTGCTCATCTACCTTTTCTTTCCCCTTGGCTTTGGAAGTGGATGGCTCTGTACTAGAGGATGGGTTGTCAAAAGTTGGTGACATTGGGATATGAGGAGTTTGCTTTGGTACTGGATGAGATTGTGGACTAGAAACCTTATTGTCAACTTGTTTACCAGATCTCAGGGTATGAATGGCATGACAGTGACTGGGTCCTGAATTTTCAACTTTGGATTTAGCAATGGCTGATTTGGGAACAAATGTCTTTGATTCTCAGCCAATTGCCCAATTTGGACCTTCATTTCATTCAACTCCTGTTTATGGTTTTTGTAAAGGTTTCTAGCATTTGTTTCAACTCAGATATTTCAGAATTATTTTGGGGTGGATGTTGAGGATATGGAGATTGGAACTGTGATTGGTAATATGGTGGTGGGTCCTGATATGACTGTGGTGGACTTTGAGATGGATGAATATACAGTGAATTCTGATCGAAACTGGATGGATGAAACTGAGCATTGTACAGATGTGGAAGTGGTGGCATATGATGCTCAGGACCAGACTGACTCCATGGAAAATTTGGATGGTTCTGCCATCCTAAATTGTAAGTATTGGAGTATGGGGGTCTGGTAAATGCTGCATTCATGTTCTCCTGAAATGGGGCTGATACAATGGACACTCCTCAACAACATGGCTAAGGTCTTGACATTTGGTGCAACCTGGTCTAATCAAAGGCAATGGGTTGACCTGGTTGACCACAGAATTCCCTTTTGACTCAAGCAGTTCTATCCTCTTCATTAATTGTGTGATCTTGGTTTCTGCAGCTATAGAGGATTCTTGGAATGTGTACCAGTTCTGGAAGTGGTGGAAGTGGATTTGTCAGGACAAGACTCCCACTGAATGGTTTTCTCAGCTAGGGTTCAAAGAGATCCCACCCCTGATGTTCATCTTTTTTCAGGAATTCCCCTTGGCACATGGATTCCAAAAGGGTTTTTGTTTGGTAATCTAATCCATCATAGATAATCTGGCATAGACGCCATTTCTCTATGCCATGATGGGGACATAGGGCTAAGAGGTCTTTGAAACGCTCAAGATATTTCCAGAAAGGTTCATTTTGTTCTTGCTTGAATTGCATTATGTTTTTCTCATGAGGGCTGTTTTGTGGATAGAATAGAATTTCCTAAGAAAGACCTAACAAAATCATCCCATGAAGATATGGAACTGACAGGAAGACTATAAAGCCATTTCTTAGCTAAATCCTTAAGTGCAAACGGTATGAACGTAACCTAACAGCATCCTCAGAAAGTTGGGATATTCTCATCATTTGGCATACCTCTTCAAAACTCACGAATAAAGAGGTACGCGTCCTCAGACTCAAGACCATGGAATCGGGAAGTGTACTAATGAATTGTGGTTTCAGCTCAAAGTTGTTTCCATTAGGCTCGGGGAGAAGAATGCATGAAGGAATGGAGGTGCGAATCGGATAAAATCGATCCTGAAGTGAGACGTTGTTGGTCATGATGAAGTGGTTGTGGAAGTGTAAGTGTAGAAAGAATTAGGATCACAAAACCACTGTTGTATATACAATCACAAACAATGTGCACCGATCACACCAGCGAAAAAAAGAAAAATAACAAACAACAAAAGAAAAAATCAATCCAAGCTTGTCTAGGGTTTCTGGTCCTAGATGACTCCTAAATAGACTGTCCACAGGAGGTTTAGTGTAGACCTTGACTATAAGCAAATCAGCCAGGGAAGGATAAAGTCGTTGGGAGTTTTCCGTCCGAAGACGTTCCTTAATTAAGTAACCAACAACCTTCGGGCTTTCGGCCCTTAAACCCCTTTCCTAGACACCGATTTTACAGAAGTCAATTTCCAACACTTTTCCCCCTTAGGATAATCTCCTAAGTGAGTCCGGATGTCCCTAGGGCCAACGTCTATCAAATTTTATTTACAAGCTTAGGATTGTGAGTACGTGGGGAAAATGATTTCCGGGCTAAGGAAAGGGTAATGACCTCCCCCACCTTATGTTATTTACAGGAATTGCCCTTAGAATTAATTGTGCAAGTGTACGATATAGAAACAAACAAGGTTCACTCCAAGTAAGAAAAATCAAACAAAGAGTGAGTCTTAGTCTATATGCAATGAATCACGTACTTGTCCCACGCACTCTTCAACAGTAAATTAAAGTAATTGAAAGACACGTGCCTATAATGCAAGATGTCTAACAATTTTTTAGCAATTATCAACCAATTTCTTACTGTTGAATTAATTAACAGGAATACAGTGAAGTATACAGGAAATGAAGTATATAGGCAGCAGTATCTTGCAGAGCAGAAGCCCCTGCAAAAATTTTGTAAGTAGTGAACTCTAAAGTGCCGCGTTCCCACGGCAATTCTTGTGGATCCGCGGCACAATAGAGGGATCCTGGGCTCTGCTTTCTTGAGCAGAGGCCCAGGTCCACTTATATGATTCTGCTGTGCAAATATTTCTGAATCTTCAACCTGTACCTGCAACAGAGAAGATATATCGTTTAGTTTCTCACTTTTAAAAATACCGTCGCTCTCCCCGGCAACGGCGCCAAAATTTGATTAAGACGGGAAAGGGGCGTACTTTATATGTATAGAATGTGATTGATGTACCCTTTCTTGTCTCCGCTATAGCCTAGGGCTATACCGAGTCGGATCTCAGGGAGAGCTAGTGTAGAAACGTTACGATACACGTGAGAAGATAAAACGAGAACTCTTCTTTGTTTACAAGAATAAAGAATCAAAAGAAAAAACAAATAAAAGAATTGGTGGCTATGTTCATGGTGGAAATCGGGAGAAATCAAGATTGAGATGGATTGAACTAACAACTAAAAAGAAAGTAAAATCAAGAAAACTTTGAATGCAAGAAATCCATGACTAGCTAACCTTAACTACCTTGCTAAACTAACTAAACTCCGTGATAGTGATGCGTGCCTCATGTTGATTCATCGGCATGTATTTGTCTTGCTTGTGATCTAATTACTTTCCCACTAAGATGATGGGGAAACATTCTTGGACTTGTCTTGTAGCCTCCATAGATGGTCATCGGCCTACAAGATAGACTTTCACTAATGGAATCACAAGAGATACACTCAAGGGATGCAAATGAAGAACATACAACTTTCACTAATGGAAGTAGTGAAGTTGT
This sequence comes from Agave tequilana, assembly GCA_038442645.1. NCBI lineage: Eukaryota > Viridiplantae > Streptophyta > Magnoliopsida > Asparagales > Asparagaceae > Agave > Agave tequilana. The sequence goes on along the minus strand of JAVJIF010003385.1, from coordinate 18,044 downwards.
ACATCAATTAGCATATTGGTGCTCCATCTCCATGTTCCATCAAGGCACTAGTTCAAAGACTAGGCTCTACATGAGGCACACATGAATCATGGAGAATTACAACAAGATTCTTGCCAAGAAATGAAACAAAACCCATCGGAGAAGAGAAGATCATACAAATTGCAAGATGAAGTAAAGCAATCACCCATGAGTTAGGAGTTAGCAAGTAGTGGTTAGCTAGTACATGGAACAAGAAATTAGCTACTAGACATTACAAAAGCAAAGCAAAGCATGATTGAATTGCTAGAAATTAACAAAGCAAGTAACAAAGCAAAATAAAAGCAAGTGAAGAAGACAAACTAGAATCAAGCTCAAGTAGATATGTAGAGAATGGATCAATCCTTGTATAGCTCCAAGTTGTCACTCCTGTTGATACAAGCTCTCTCTCTCATACAAATCTCTCTTGCAATGAAATCTAGGGAGGAGAAGATCCTAGAGAGAACTAAAAATCCTAAACAAAACCTAACAAAATTACAATCTATTCACTAATCTCTCTCTCTTCTCTGATCACTCCCAGCTCGCAGGTCTTCATAGGGTATTTATAGGAGAAATGGGAAGCTTCCAGAGAGATGTTTGTTGCCACAAAATTCGGATCTCAACGGCCACTGTACGGCCGCGCCCAAGTCGCGCCCCGCGGCAATCTCGTGGCCGTTGGATCGGATCTTTCTGGTGGAGATCAGTTGGAATTGGTTATCCACGTGGACCACTTGGATTCTGAGTTTGTTGCGCGGATCTCTCTAGATCTGGATTGGATTTGGCTTTATCTTTAATCTTTTAATTAATCACCTTAATTATTGCTAATTAAGGTAATTAATTGACTAACTCTCCTTTAAGTATATACCTGCAAATAAGTAGAGAAGAGGATTAAAAATCACTTATTTATTTGTATTATGCATGGGAGTTGTGATGTAAAATATGCAATATTGTGTACTAATCACACCCCCACACTTATTCTTTTGCTCGTCCCGAGCAAAACAAAGAAAAAGAAAAGAAAAACTAAGCTACAAGTTTATTACACCACTTTCGCAGGTGACGCGATTGCACTGAGCATGTGCAACAAGCCGTTAAACCTCTAGGTTACCCTAGAGGAGGAGTGTTGTCTCCTGAGGGTTTTCAGCGGATTACACCCACAAAATCCATAAGAAAGAAGACAAATGTTAGTATTTTCGAAAACGCATTTTGAATAAGAGACAAGTTTACGAACTATTTTTGCGAAAATATAAGTGATCCTAGGTCATAAGTCCCCTATAATCATTCTTTCTTAAACTTAGTATCCATGCAAGATCTTGTTTTTAATTAAGGTAAGAATTCAAAATTGGATTGAATATTTTATCTTTCATAAAACTAGATAATATGCACACCGTGTAAGTGAAGATTTCTGGGATTTCAACTCCAACCATCAAGCCATTTATTTATATATATTCTTTTTTCTTTTTCTTCCCTTAGTTTTATTAGGCTTTCTAATTCACCCATGTAGCGAGCCTATAACCGATGACTCCCAAACCAGATGGTCTTAGGGCACCAGATGAGGAAACATCCCTCGGGTTTAAGGACTCGAGTGAAAAAGGCCACAAAACTAAAGGGGATTATTCTTAATCACCGTTAGGCTGAATAATCATGCTTCTTGAGGCACAATTACCCAGCTTAATAGGTGAGATCACTGTTAGGCGTGAGTCATCATGCTTCTTGAGGCACAATTTCCCAGCTTAATAGGTGATCTTTTATTTATATATTTTTTTTTTTTTTCTTTTTTTTTATTTATATGGCATTTTTGGTCTTTGTTTCCATCCCAAGAAATGTGTAAGTGTAAAGTGCATATTATCTAAGGCAAAAAATTCAAGATAAAAATATCTCACCAATTTTACTTACTTATCCTATAATCTCAAACAAGATCTATTACTTCAACTATGTTTAAGATGTCATAATTAAGGCTTTCTTAATTTCTAAGATACATCTTAATTTTCTTAAAAATAGATCAAAACTTTGTTTCTTATTTCAAAAAGTTTTATTTTTATTTTTTTATTTATATTTTTCTAAAAGAAAAGCAAAATCTAAAAAGAAAATGGAAAATCTAGAAAAAGATAAAATCTAAAAATAGAAAAAAGATAAAATCTAAAAATAAAAGACCTAAAAGAAAAATAAAAGTCCTAAAAAAATAAAAATCCTATAAAGAAAAGAAAATCCTATGTTAGTAAACCCTCCCCCACACTTATTTCATGCATTGTCCTCAATGCATTATGGTAAATGTATGCATGAAACAGGTAAGAGGTAGGAAAAATTATTTACAAGGAATATACAAATGTAACTCTCACCTGGGTTTTGGTCGCTTCCCTCTGGCCCGTTTCCCATCGTTCCAATGTGTGCTCTTTCTTGAGCTCCATTGGAAACGGTCTGAATTATTCTAACCCTAGGTGTTTCCAGTTTCAATTTGTTATTATTTTCATTCATACTCTTTCCACCACATCGTTCACACACAAAGTCCTTATCACCACTCTCACTCAGAATCTCATCACTTCCAGTGTTAGAAATTTTAACTCCTCTCCATATAATTCTTCAAAGCTCAAGTCAACATCCGGCAGTGGACAATTAGCTAACTTACCCCGAGTTGACATCTAAGCACATAATCTCTTCAGCAAACAAGTCTTCAAATGATATATCATTGGAGGTTCAAATATAGTCTCAGTTGGCTCATTGAAAGTGAAGATATCCAAATCAACTTTCCCCTTTTGAAAGGGTACTCGGATAAGAGAATCACAAGATTGTGACTCATCTTTTGGATCTTCACCTTCCTCCTCACAATTGTTACTAATGAAATAACCTCAAATGTTTGATCTTTTGTTTTGTGAGGCTGTGTGTGGAAGACATTGTGTTCATGTGTCATGTTACCAAAAGTCAACCTCATAGATCCATTCCGGCAATTAATGATTGCATTTGCAGTACCAGGAATGGTCGACCCAGAATGACAGGATTTGTGCCCTTTGATTGGAATTTGACACTGGTTTTGTTTCAAGGACAACAAAGTCAACTGGATAAAAGAATTCTCCAACTTTGACCAGGACATCTTGAATTACCCCCTGGGTTTAGTAACAGAGCGATCAGCCAATTGAATGGTCATTTGGGTCGGGAGAAGATCACCTAACCCTAATTGTTGGTACACAGAGAAAGGTAGGAGATTGATACTGGCCCCCAATCAAGAAGTGCCCTATTTATGTAGTCTGTCCTATGATGCATGAAATGGTGGGGCTCCCTGGGTCTTTGTACTTAACAGGAATTGGACCAGTGAGCAACTCATTGATGGATGATGCAAGGAAGACTTTTTTAGGGACTTGGGTCTTCCTCTTCTTGGTGCACATTTCCTTCAAAAATTTGGCATATGATGGCACTTGTTGAATGGCATCAAGAAGAGGGACATTGACTTGGACCTTATTGAATGTTTCTTTTATTTTCTCCATGTGAGCATTTGACTTATATTAGAAGCCTATTTGATATGGTACTCTAGGCTTATAAGGTTGCTCATCTACCTTTTCTTTCCCCTTGGCTTTGGAAGTGGATGGCTCTGTACTAGAGGATGGGTTGTCAAAAGTTGGTGACATTGGATATGAGGAGTTTGCTTTGGTACTGGATGAGATTGTGGACTAGAAACCTTATTGTCAACTTGTTTACCAGATCTCAGGGTATGAATGGCATGACAGTGACTGGGTCCTGAATTTTCAACTTTGGATTAGCAATGGCTGATTTGGGAACAAATTGTCTTTGATTCTCAGCCAATTGCCCAATTTGGACCTTCATTTCATTCAACTCCTGTTATGGTTTTTTGTAGGTTTTTCTAGCATTTGTTCAACTCAGATATTTCAGAATTATTTTGGGGTGGATGTTGAGGATATGGAGATTGGAACTGTGATTGGTAATATGGTGGTGGGTCCTGATATGACTGTGGTGGACTTTGAGATGGATGAATATACAGTGAATTCTGATCGAAACTGGATGGATGAAACTGAGCATTGTACAGATGTGGAAGTGGTGGCATATGATGCTCAGGACCAGACTGACTCCATGGAAAATTTGGATGGTTCTGCCATCCTAAATTGTAAGTATTGGAGTATGGGGGTCTGGTAAATGCTGCATTCATGTTCTCCTGAAATGGGGGCTGATACAATGGACACTCCTCAACAACATGGCTAAGGTCTTGACATTTGGTGCAACCTGGTCTAATCAAAGGCAATGGGTTGACCTGGTTGACCACAGAATTCCCTTTTGACTCAAGCAGTTCTATCCTCTTCATTAATTGTGTGATCTTGGTTTCTGCAGCTATAGAGGATTCTTTGGAATGTGTACCAGTTCTGGAAGTGGTGGAAGTGGATTTGTCAGGACAAGACTCCCACTGAATGGTTTTCTCAGCTAGGGTTCAAAGAGATCCCACCCTGATGTTCATCTTTTTTCAGGAATTCCCCTTGGCACATGGATTCCAAAAGGGTTTTGTTTGGTAATCTAATCCATCATAGATAATCTGGCATAGACGCCATTTCTCTATGCCATGATGGGGACATAGGGCTAAGAGGTCTTTGAACGCTCAAGATATTTCCAGAAAGGTTCATTTGTTCTTGCTTGAATTGCATTATGTTTTTTCTCATGAGGGCTGTTTTGTGGATAGAATAGAATTTCCTAAGAAAAACCTTAACAAAATCATCCCATGAAGATATGGAACTGACAGAAGACTATAAAGCCATTTCTTAGCTAAATCCTTAAGTGCAAACGGTATGAACCGTAACCTAACAGCATCCTCAGAAAGTTGGATATTCTCATCATTTGGCATACCTCTTCAAACTCACGAATAAAGAGGTACGCGTCCTCAGACTCAAGACCATGGAATCGGGGAAGTGTACTAATGAATTGTGGTTTCAGCTCAAAGTTGTTTCCATTAGGCTCGGGGAGAAGAATGCATGAAGGAATGGAGGTGCGAATCGGATAAAATCGATCCTGAAGTGAGACGTTGTTGGTCATGATGAAGTGGTTGTGGAAGTGTAAGTGTAGAAAGAATTAGGATCACAAAACCACTGTTGTATATACAATCACAAACAACGTGCACCGATCACACCAGCGAAAAAAAGAAAAATAACAAACAACAAAAGAAAAATCAATCCAAGCTTGTCTAGGGTTTCTGGTCCTAGATGACTCCTAAATAGACTGTCCACAGGAGGTTTAGTGTAGACCTTGACTATAAGCAAATCAGCCAGGGAAGGATAAAGTCGTTGGGAGGTTTTCCGTCCGAAGACGTTCTTAATTAAGTAACCAACAACCTTCGGGCTTTCGGCCCTTAACCCCTTTCCTAGACACCGATTTTACAGAAGTCAATTTCCAACACTTTTCCCCCTTAGGATAATCTCCTAAGTGAGTCCGGATGTCCCTAGGGCCAACGTCTATCAAATTTTATTTACAAGCTTAGGATTGTGAGTACGTGGGGAAAATGATTTCGGGCTAAGGAAAGGGTAATGACCTCCCCACCTTATGTTATTTACAGGAATTGCCCTTAGAATTAATTGTGCAAGTGTACGATATAGAAACAAACAAGTTCACTCCAAGTAAGAAAAATCAAACCAAGAGTGAGTCTTAGTCTATATGCAATGAATCACGTACCTTGTCCCACGCACTCTTCAACAGTAAATTTAAAGTAATTGAAAGACACGTGCCTATAATGCAAGATGTCTAACAATTTTTAGCAATTATCAACCAATTTCTTACTGTTGAATTAATTAACAGGAATACAGTGAAGTATACAGGAAATGAAGTATATAGGCAGCAGTATCTTGCAGAGCAGAAGCCCCTGCAAAATTTTGTAAGTAGTGAACTCTAAAGTGCCGCGTTCCCACGCAATTCTTGTGGATCCGCGGCACAATAGAGGGATCCTGGGCTCTGCTTTCTTGAGCAGAGGCCCAGGTCCACTTATATGATTCTGCTGTGCAAATATTCTGAATCTTCAACCTGTACCTGCAACAGAGAAGATATATCGTTTAGTTTCTCACTTTTAAAAATACCGTCGCTCTCCCCGGCAACGGCGCCAAAATTTGATTAAGACGGGAAAGGGCGTACTTATTATATGTATAGAATGTGATTGATGTACCCTTTCTTGTCTCCGCTATAGCCTAGGGCTATAAACCGAGTCGGATCTCAGGGAGAGCTAGTGTAGAAACGTTACGATACACGTGAGAAGATAAAACGAGAACTCTTCTTTGTTTACAAGAATAAAGAATCAAAAGAAAAAACAAATAAAAGAATTGGTGGCTATGTTCATGGTGGAAATCGGGAGAAATCAAGATTGAGATGGATTTGAACTAACAACTAAAAAGAAAGTAAAATCAAGAAAACTTTGAATGCAAGAAATCCATGACTAGCTAACCTTAACTACCTTGCTAAACTAACTAAACTCCGTGATAGTGATGCGTGCCTCATGTTGATTCATCGGCATGTATTTGTCTTGCTTGTGATCTAATTACTTTCCCACTAAGATGATGGGGAAACATTCTTGGACTTGTCTTGTAGCCTCCATAGATGGTCATCGGCCTACAAGATAGACTTTCACTAATGGAATCACAAGAGATACACTCAAGGGATGCAAATGAAGAACATACAACTTTCACTAATGGAAGTAGTGAAGTTGTACATCAATTAGCATATTGGTGCTCCATCTCCATGTTTCATCAAGGCACTAGTTCAAAGACTAGGCTCTACATGAGGCACACATGAATCATATGGAGAATTACAACAAGATTCTTGCCAAGAAATGAAACAAAACCCATCGGAGAAGAGAAGATCATACAAATTGCAAGATGAAGTAAAGCAATCACCCATGAGTTAGGAGTTAGCAAGAGTAGTGGTTAGCTAGTACATGGAACAAGAAATTAGCTACTAGACATTACAAAAGCAAAGCAAAGCATGATTGAATTGCTAGAAATTAACAAAGCAAGTAACAAAGCAAATAAAAGCAAGTGAAGAAGACAAACTAGAATCAAGCTCAAGTAGATATGTAGAGAATGGATCAATCCTTGTATAGCTCCAAGTTGTCACTCCTTGTTGATACAAGCTCTCTCTCTCATACAAATCTCTCTTGCAATGAAATCTAGGGAGGAGAAGATCCTAGAGAGAACTAAAAATCCTAAACAAAACCTAACAAATTACAATCTATTCACTAATCTCTCTCTCTTCTCTGATCACTCCCAGCTCGCAGGTCTTCATAGGGTATTATAGGAGAAATGGGAAGCTTCCAGAGAGATGTTGTTGCCACAAAATTCGGATCTCAACGGCCACTGTACGGCCGCGCCCAAGTCGCGCCCCGCGGCAATCTCGTGGCCTTGGATCGGATCTTTCTGGTGGAGATCAGTTGGGAATTGGTTATCCACGTGACACTTGGATTCTGAGTTTGTTGCGCGGATCTCTCTAGATCTGGATTGAATTTGGCTTTATCTTTAATCTTTTAATTAATCACCTTAATTATTGCTAATTAAGGTAATTAATTGACTAACTCTCCTTTAAGTATATACCTGCAAATAAGTAGAGAAGAGGATTAAAAATCACTTATTTATTTGTATTATGCATGGGAGTTGTGATGTAAAATATGCAATATTGTTACTAATCAGGTATACGGCTCTTAGTCTTGTTTTGAGAGATCGTTGCATCATACATCCATCTTAGTTTTAAAAGGTCATTAATACTTCATATTTTTGATTAATATGATCATATTGATTTTTGACCCGTTTATGCCTCATAATTTGATTACTTGCTTGAATGTTAGTTTTCATTAAGACTAGGATTTTTACTTGTACAACTAGTGAGCTACAAATAGACCTTTATATATTTGTGCTTGAACGCTCATTTGTAGTCATTTGATGTACTAGTAATAGTCTAGTTTGATGATTCATGCATTTGACTTGTATTCCTCATTTTAATGTGTTTCTATGATCATGTTGGTTGACTTCATGTATATGTCTATCTTGTCCAAATTATTGTTTATACATATACATCCTTGAGCCACGTGCCTTCATGCATATACTTTTGTGGACTCTTCATGTTTGGGATATGTATGTATACTTTAGTTTGTACATGACATACATATGCCTTGAAGTTTAAATCATTATGATGATTTCCATGTTGATTGTGATTTCAATTGATATGATGATTTCAATATATTACATGATTCACTATTATATCAAGATTTGATAATTTCTATATTAAGCTTAATTGTCCATTTCATGATGAAATGTATTTCACATTACACTTGTTCACTCACTTTATTATGTTTCTCATGATTGTGTTTTTCATGAGTATGATATGAGCTTTATGGACTTTGAGTGTTTAGTGATCTTGTGAATTTCATGTTTCATGAAAAATCCTTTTTGTTTATCTTGAAGGATTTCTACTAGTTTTTCAAATTTTCATAAACTAGTTCATATTCTTCACTTTGGTAGTGATTTTCAAACATACTCTATTTCAAATCTATTTTTGAAAAACCCCTACCATCGAAGGGTGGTTGGATGGGAGATCATGTTCATGTATGCTTTATAATGAAAATCATTTTTAACTTGCACATGATTGGGTGGTAGTGAATATGAGATATACACTTGATCTTATTGTTGTTTCAATTGGTATCATTGAATTCTTTCAATTGGTATCAAATCTTGACATCCTTTTGTATACTCATATATGTTTTGTCTTATATATATGTATGCATACACTTCATATAGTATCAATTTACTATTGGTATCTCTGTATCAAATTTTAAATTGGTATCTATTTCTACATACATATATAGATGATTTATTTGTGCTTCAAGATATATGCACTAATTTTGCTTATGATAAGCTTATTTTTTCTTAATGACCATCATTTTCAATTGATTCTCAATTGGTATCTTTATACAAGCATTATCATTATCTTGCTTATGCTAAGCTTGAGCTTTAACATTATTTCAATTGACTTAGTCTTCAACTGGTATCTTATTTCTAGCTTAAGCATATGTTTAGTTGGTATTTCATAAAGGGGGAGAAAACTCACATTCAATTTTTCATTGGTATTTAGTTACCATTGGTTTTGTTTCCCACTCCCTAACTTTATGAAAAAAAAATGATTTAAGAATGATTATTGATTTTTAATTGGTTTCATTTGCTTATAAAGATAAATATCTTCAATTGGTATCTAGATGCATTTGTTTACTCAAAATTGGTATCATTGTGTTTTTCAATTTGTATCATGTGTTTTATTTTCTTAAATGTTTTTATGATCACTTTCTATTGATATCATAATGCACTTCTTTGACACATTTTTTTTTTTGGTATCATTTTTGGTTTCACCCCTGAAGTAGTTTGTTTATTCTTTGTTTCATATATTTAGGGGGAGAAGAATTCATATCTATTTTGTTTTTACCCCTTTGTTGATGATTGACAAAAAAGGGGAGAAGATTTATTGGAGTTGATATGCATGAGTTTTCAGTTTTATGTTCATTTTATCTCCATTGGTATTGGTATCAAGAGCATTATGAGTTTTGTCTTTATTAGTATCCATTGGTATCAAGAGCATGTTTTGGTAATTTAGTTGTTTGTTTTATTGGAATCAATAGCATGTTTCATATGCATATTCATTTTATGTCAAGAACTTGTTTATATGCATTTTATTGTTTGTTTATTCCTATGCATGAGTTAAGGGGGAGCTTCTTTGAAGCTTTACTTTAATCCATGCATATATAACTCCATGAGTTTTGTCATCATCAAAAAGGGGGAGATTGTTGCCCAAAGGCCTTCCACTCTAGTTTGATGATGATTAACTCATGTAGTTATGTGTACTAATAATCTTGTGATTTTAGTTTCAGACTATTAACCAAGATATTAGTTGGTGTTTAGCTTCAACAAGATGAATTGGAAGCTTGCACATGTTGATTCAAGAGCCCGCGCATCAAAGATCATACATTGCACTTGCTCGGTGAATCAAGAGTTTTTGGATCGAGCCTACTTGGAGATTGCGCTCTAGCTTGAAGATTGCGCTCTACAAGAAGACTTAGGTATCCATAGTTTTAGTTTGGTTTAGATCCTAATTGTAAAGATTAGAATAGTATGATAAGCTCAAGTTCACACACACACACCTTTCATGTTTTGATTTTCGGTTTTAGGTTTAACCGATCTTGGTTTTCATGAATAGATTTTTTAACAAAACAAGTTACATGATTTATGTATATTTAGATTTGTTCTATATACATGCATGCTTCAATTGTTTAGACAAACTTTGTTTGATAATCTATTCCATGTGTTTTATGTTTTGGTATTTACAACAAAACATATTTTTGGACTTAATGACAAAAATCATGATATATATATGTTTCTTGTATATTGAATTTCTATTCATATACAATATGCTTCAAAGTGTTTAAATATCATATTTTTGTATCATGGATAAGTTTTAGACAATGTGTATTTTCTATTCAAAATACAAGGTTTTAGAAAATACGATTTTTGGTTTTTGGCAAAATTTCTATGACACAAAAATAGTCAAATATGTTTGAAATTTGTGTTAGGATTTTTAACACAAGTTTGTATTTCAATATAAAATGATAAAACTATTTTTGTGGAATTTTAGAGATTTTGTGGGATTTATTATAATATTTTCCCCCAGATTTCAGACCTGATTTTTGTCTGCCAGGCTTGGCCGGTCGACTGGTACGGTCGACCGCACCAAAGAAGCCAGTCGACCGTTCCGGTCGACCGACGTGCACGGATACGTGCACGCTGGCTGACTCTATATCCAGTCGACTGAAGCGGTCGACCGACGGAGAGCTGTTGGCTCTCAGGAATTCTCGGTCGACCGAGGCGGTCGACCGGTAGCCACAACGGTTCAGAATTTGACCGTTGGGCGGTCGACCGGGCCGGTCGACCGGCAGGGTAAATCTGGCAAATATTCTGTAAAACGGCTAGTTTTCTAAATTGCCTATAAATACCCCATTTGAGAGAGTTTTTCAAAAAGAATTTTTGGGCTAAAATTTTCTATCTCTCTGGTGTTTTTGCTGCAAGAAAAAATAGGTTTTGGATTCAAAGTGAACAATCTTTTGTGTTTTTGATTAGGGTTTGAAAAACCAAAGAAAAGGGATTTTGGGAAAAGCTTTTGTTTGAACTTCTATATCTTGATTTCATTTGTTTCCCAAAGGTTTTTCTTTGAGTTGCTGGTTTCATATCCCTTGGTTTTCTCCACACTTGAGCTAAAAATCTACTATCTATATCTATAGGTTATTTGTGTGGAAGAAGAAGTTGTTTGTGGTTGTTGTTGTGACCACCAAGTTGTAACCCAATCTTTTCTTAGCTTTGTGCTTTGGGTTGTATCCCTCTAGTTGAGAGGTGATCCTTGTATTGGTTGTGATTGGGAGTTTGTTGTATTGTTTGAATATTTGCCTCAAGGAGGAGGTTGTGATTGTTGGAGTTTGCCTCAGGGAGGAGGTGTAAAGAGAGGAGTGTTGGGTACTCCTTGTAAAGGGTCCTAGGTGGACGAGCTAGTGGAAATCCTTCGTGTGTCGAAGGCGGGGATGTAGAGCTGGGTGCTCGAAACCTCGATAACATATCTTTGTGTTTGCGCTTGATCCATTGGCTCTCTCTCTACTCTCTCTTTACTTTGTGCCTTGCATTTATTTTCATTGCTCATTCATATTGCTTGGCTTGGTTGTGTGCATCACTTGTTGATAGCACTTGAGTGTAATTTGCATTAAGTTTTTAAATTCCGCATTTAGTTCATAGATTAGCATTGTCACCTATTCACCCCCCCTCTAGGTGACTTTTCAGGTCTATGGTGATGAACAAATTCTATATGCCATGCTTGAATGCCTTCAAAGACAAGGTAAGTCGTTGCAACGGATCAAAGGTAAACAGGGCAGAAGAGGTAGGTATGTGTTTTAGTTATAGTTTTCTTTCTTTGTAATTTTAGTTTAGATCACCAACTCCACATCTTTCCAATTTCTTTCACACTTCTCATTGTAAATACCATTGTAAATAACAAAATAAATAAAAAGAGATAACTTACAAAACAAGCTTCCATCGCTAGTCCTCCCTGTGGATCACGACCCGCATAGCCATTGCTACAGCGGATAGAATTGAGCACCTGCACATCTTTATTTCTAAATCTAAAATTCTATATTTTGTGTGCAGGTAAAATCCAATCAAAATTTTGGCGCCGTTGCCGGGGAGGGACGGTAAGTATTCTATAAAAAATAAAAAAATAAATAACTAATTCTTTATTCTTTCTGTTTGCAGGTTTGGAGAACAGGAAAACTAACAAGCAGCAAGGACATATAGCAACTCTGTGCCTCTGCCCTTGAAGGCAGAGCAACAGGGCCTACTACAGAGCCGCGGTTCCGCGCAAAAGCCGCGTTTCCGCGGCCTGTGTAGTTCACTACTTACCCTATTTTCTGCAGGTTGCTGCTACTTTCAAATTTGATTTACTGCTCTTTAAATTTGCTCTGTGATAAACCTGTACACTGCTAATTAATTAACAGTAACCCATTGTTGAAAAATAAAAAAAAAATTAGACTCTTGCATCTTAAGCACGTGTCTATTTAATTTTTTTAATTTTTGTTGAAGAGTGCTGGAGACAAGGTACGTTCGCATTGCATATAGACTAGGAAGCACCCTTGGCTGATTTTCTGCTTTGAGTGAATATTTGTCTACTGCTTTACACGTGCACAAATGACTTAAGGGCTTGTCCTATAAATAAGATAAGGTGGAGATTTCATCACCCTTCCTTGGCCCACAAACAATCTCCTCACTCACTAACCAAGCCTAACTAAAAATGAGTAGACGTTGGCCCTAGGGACATCTCGGACTCAATTAGGTGATTATCCTAAGGGGGAACGGTGTTGGAATTTGACTCCTGCCAAATCAGTGTCTAGGAAGGGGATTGAGGGCCGAAAGCCCGAAGATTGGTGGTTATTTAATTAAGGAACATCTTTGACGGAAAACCTCCCACCAATCTTGCCCTGACCTGGCTGATTAGCTTGTGGTCAAAGTCTACATTATACCTCCCGTGGACAGTCTAACCAGTTAGGAGTCGTCTAGGTCATAGGTCTACTCTAACTTAGGTTAGAATTTTTTTTTGTTTGCTTATTTGTTTGTTTTCTTTTTCTTTGTTTGTGTTTGTGATATGGCTTATAACAACAATTTTTTTAATTTTAATAATAATCCTATTACACCAAAACCTCTTTTTCAGATATTACCAACCCGACATATCATAACTTTAACCAACCTAGTGTGCCGGAGTGGTCTTATCCGAAGAATATAACCCATGCCCCCATCTTATAACCATAATTTCCATACAATTTCAACTCTTCACAGAGTCCATGGGGTTTCGCTTCCCCGAGTCCAATTTTCAACCAACTTGTCCTCCGTACCCACCTTGTCCACTATATTTCCAAGATTCTACTCAGATCCACCAATTCAGAATAGAAAATCATCTATCTTGGAAATGATGAGTATGCATGAGTCCAAGCAACAATCACCATCAATCTTATGCATGAGTCCATGGGTTTCGCTTCCCCTAGTCCAATTTTCAACCAACTTGTCCTCCGTACCCACCTTGTCCACTATATTTCCAAGATTCCTACTCAGATCCACCAATTCAGAATAGAAAATCATCTATCTTGGAAATGATGAGTATGCATGAGTCCAAGCAACAATCACCATCAATCTTAGACATGATGATGCGTGAGTCCAAGCAACATCACAGAATCTGACGGACTCACAATTTCATCACGATTGTCACAACAACACTTCATCTTTTCAAGTCCAATCACAACAAAATGATGCACCAATCGACTATGAAAGATGCTTGAAGCCATGACTCAGGCTAGATTAGCTCGTGATCATGAAATAGATATGATGGTTCAAACTTTACGTTCTCATCGTTCGTTCGGCCATTCTGAGAACCATTCTCTTAGAGCCGAAGAGTCACGTTGCTTTGGACAACAAGATTCTAATTCAGTAACCATCATTTGAACTTGCGAAACTCCAATTTTTGATAGTTGGCAAGTTATTCCTTTCCTAAAATAGAACTTGGGCATGAATATGATCTGATCCCCAACTTGGTGATTCAATTTTACTTCCTGATTCAATAATGACTCCGGTGTCTCCAGCTGATTTCAATCTTTCCCCGAGTGAACATTGGATCCCGTGCCAATTCATCATGAAATTGAATCACCCATTTTGATGATCATATTGAACTTGACCAATTTTATAATTTTGAAAGTCGCATGGATAAATTGGCAGTTCTCATTTTATGACATTGAATTCATGAGAAATGTGACCTAGATTCTCAAATCTATGATCAAGTTTAAATTCCCCAATCATTATTGACTCCTGTTTTGTTACCCGACTTAGGTAATCTTTTAGAGTCAGTTTGTTTTGATTCCCACACCTATCATTCTTCCTGAACTTGAATCACCAATATTGAGTCACATTCCATTGTGGAAAAATGATTGTGACTTGAGTTTCAACTTCTTGATTTGGACCCCCTTCTTGAACCTAGCCCGACTCCTGAACCATTACTTGATTTAAGTTTCTTTCCTGGGAGTCGGTATTAGTTCCCGTACTTCTGACGTCCAAGTCAATCATTCCATCTTTCCACACTCCATTTGGGACAAGGCGGTTGACACAATTGACTCTGAAAATAATTATGAAATTTAGAAATTTGATGGGGTGGAATTGTTAAAAAAATGATCATACATACATTTTAGTGGGTTATACAAGAGAAATTTCTGGTGGGTTCCTCCGAATACCACATTATCTTGATTGGGTAGCAACGCTTGGCCCAATTAGACCACCACCGGAGCCACCACCTTGAGTAACATCTGCCTTCCCTTTCTTCTTTTTCATGCATACATGCATACATTCATACATTGAGGACAATGCATGAGATAAGTGTGGGGGGAGGCTTTACTACATACTAACATAGGTAGAAACTAACAAAAATTTGCTAATACAAAAAAAGGACAATATTTGACTTATCTTTTGAAAGAAATCTAAGTTAGTCTTAAGAATTAGGAAAATCATGATTAGGATTTCTAAAAACTTGTCAAAATAAATAAATTGTTGAATTTTTAGATATAGGAGGAAAAATTGAATAAGTAATTAGTCTTAATTTTTACCTCAATGAAATATGCCTACCTAATTACATTTACATATCTAGGATTCATAGACAAAGACTCTTGTGCCCTATAATAAATAATACTAAAAAAAAAATTCACTGATTAAGCTGGATACATGTGCCTCAAGAAGCATAAGTATTCATGCCTAAAGGTGATTTATGAATTATAGCCCTTAGTTTTGTGGCCTAGTTCACTCGAACCTTAAGTCCGCGGGGTGTTTTCTCCCCCGTGCCCTAAAGCCGACCGGTTGGGAGCCACCGACTTTAAGTTCGCTACATGGGTGGATTAGAAAGCCTAAGGAAACTAAGAAAAATTACTTTTATATGTACTAACACATCTAATAGTCAATTAGTTAGTATGAGGGCTCAAGAAGCCTTGATACTTACAAACAAAGAAAATTAGATGAGTTATACATATTAAAAAAAAGAGAAAAAAAAATATTATATATAATCATAATAAAGAGCATGAGAGTCCAAGTTAAGGAATTCCTAGTAAAATTTACAAGGATGCATATGACTTAGGGTAACGAAAAAGACTATACAAAAATTCAATTTTGACCCTTACCTAAAAAAGGAAAACAATTACTATATAAAGACTAAGTTAAGAATGAATAAAAATGATGATCCTAAAAACTTATAGATTACTTAGTCTCTTCAAACGTATTTCAAATATTTTCCTTTTATGATTTTGTGGGTGTAATCCGCTGAAACCCTCACGAGACAACACTCGTCCTCTAGGGTAACCTAGAGGTTTAATGGCTTGTTCACGTGCTAAGTGCAACCGTGATTCCTACGAAAGTGAGTACCTAGTTTAGTTTTTCTTTTTCTTTTTGATTTTTACTCGAGGACGAGCAAAAAGATAAGTGTGGGGGTGTGATAGGTAGTAAAAAATGCATAATTGTCATCACATTTACTATCACATTTTCATATTTATTCATATAATCATGCACTATTACTAATATTTTATTATTTATTGTGTGCATACCTTGTAATAAAAATAAAGGAATAAGCCTTAAAAGAAGCCAAAAGCCCATGTTCAAGCCCAATGTAAAAGTTGCAATTATCAAATATCAAAGTTGCAATTACTAAGGGCAATAGTTGCAAATACTAAAAGAAGAGGGAAGGATAGACTTCTATTCAAACCCTAAATGCTTGCAGGATGAGGATAAAGCCAAAGAAGGAGAGTGCAAAGATAACAAATTCGTTGTAAAAGATATGAAGATTTGGATTTAGGGTAACTTGCTTCCCAAGTTATCCCGAAATCTCAAAATAAAGAGTCAGGATACAACTTCCAGAAAGATAAACCCAGATGGACGGACCAGAGGAGGTCACGCGCGAAAGCGCGTGGCCAGCAGACACTACTTGGCCGCGGAAACGCGGCCCAAGTCGCTTTCCGCGGCAATCCAAATAAGGCTGGCGATCAGGTTCGTCGAGGAGTCTACCGGGACTCTACTTCTTTTCAGCTCCTATAAATACCCTGCCAGAGCAACAGAGAAGGGCGTCCAGCGTAGTACAGAGCCAAATCTAGGTTTTTTAAGGCTAGTTTGTAGTTTGTAGTTTAGGTTTTTCTTTTTCTTTTTTTAATTTTATTTTTCTTTATGTAACTGAGAGTAGAGGATGTTTCATGGAGGAAGGAGATCATGCTTGTACTGAGGTGACATCGGTGTAATCAAACTTTTCCTCCATTGTTAATAGAATCAACTCAAGGTTTGTTTTTGTTCTTCTATTCTTGTTTTATTTTTGTTCTTCTATTCTTGTTTTATTTTTGTTCTTCTATTCTTGTATTATTTTATTGTTTCTCTCTGATGTCTGCAAACCATGAGATCTGATCGCTTCGAGACTGCTTAGCCGAAGAAGTGCCCTTGATGGTCTATGTGATGAACAGATTCTATATGCCATGCTGAATGCCTTCAAAGACAAGGTAAGTCGTTGCAACGGATCAAAGGTAAACAGGGCAGAAGAGGTAGGTATGTGTTTTAGTTAAAGTTTTCTTTCTTTGTAATTTTAGTTTAGATCACCAACTCCACATCTTTCCAATTTCTTTCACACTTCTCATTGTAAATACTACTGTAAATAACAAAATAAATAAAAAAGAGATAACTACTAAACAAGTTTCCATCGCTAGTCCCTCCCTGTGGATCACGACCCGCATAGCCATTGCTACAGCGTATAGAATTGAGCACCTTGCACATCTTTATTTCTAAATCTAAAATTCTATATTTTGTGTGCAGGTAAAATCTCAATCAAAATTTTGGCGCCGTTGCCGGGGAGGGACGGTAAGTATTCTCTAAAAAAAAAAAAACTAATTCTTTTATTCTTTCTGTTTCAGGTTTGGAGAACGGAAAACTAACAAGCAGCAAGGACATATAGCAACTCTGTGCCTCTGCCCTTGAAGCAGAGCAACAGGGCCTAACTACAGAGCCGCGTTTCCGCGGCCTGTGTAGTTCACTACTACCCTGTTTTCTGAGGTTGCTGCTACTTTCAAATCTGATTTACTGCTCTGTTAAATTTGCTCTGTGATAAACCTGTACACTGCTAATTAATTAACAGTAACCCATTTGTTGAAAAATAAAAAAAAAATTAGACTCTTGCATCTTAAGAACGTGTCTATTTAATTTTTTTAATTTTTTTTGAAGAGTGTTGGAGACAAGGTACGTTCGCATTGCATATAGACTAGGAAGCACCCTGGCTGATTTTCTACTTTGAGTAAATATTTGTCTACTGCTTTACACGTGCACTAAATTGACTTAAGGGCCTGTCCTATAAATAAGATAAGGTGGGGATTTCATCACCCTTCCTTGGCCCACAAACAATCTCCTCACTCACTAACCCAAGCCTAACTAAAA